>OX371223.1:313839397-314439397 GCA_947310385.1 Nephrotoma appendiculata | reverse complement strand
AACTGCCCAAAAGGTTAATGAGGAAAATTGGTAATTTTCAAAAAATCCTTGTGCCTTACGTAGATGAGATAAGTACTTGTTATTTACTTGAACCATAGATTGAGATCTCATCTTTACAACGGTGTGATTGGTTTTTATTGGGTACGACTTTGAGCGGACTTATGGGTTGTTGAAGCAGAAACTGCCCAAAAGGTTAATGAGGAAAATTGGTCCTTTCCATGAGGAAAATCCTTGTGCCTTACGTAGATGAGATAAGTACTTGGTACTTAATTGAACTATAGATTGGAATCTCATCTTTACAACGGTGTGATTGGTATTTATTGGATACGACTTTGCGCGGACTTATGGGTTGTTGAAGCAGAAACTGCCCAAAAGGTTAATGAGGAAAATTGGTCATTTTCAAAAAATCCTTGTGCCTTACGTAGATGAGATAAGTACTTGTTATTTACTTGAACCATAGATTGAGATCTCATCTTTACAACGGTGTGATTGGTTTTTATTGGGTACGACTTTGAGCGGACTTATGGGTTGTTGAAGCAGAAACTGCCCAAAAGGTTAATGAGGAAAATTGGTCCTTTCCATGAGGAAAATCCTTGTGCCTTACGTAGATGAGATAAGTACTTGGTACTTAATTGAACTATAGATTGGAATCTCATCTTTACAACGGTGTGATTGGTTTTTATTGGGTACGACTTTGAGCGGACGTATGGGTTGTTGAAGCAGAAACTGCCCAAAAGGCTAATGAGGAAAATTGGTCATTTTCAAAAAATCCTTGTGCCTTACGTAGATGAGATAAGTACTTGGTACTTACTTGAACTATAGATTGGAATCTCATATTTACAACGGTGTGATTGGTTTTTATTGGAAACGACTTTGAGCGGACTTATGGGTTGTTGAAGCAGAAACTGCCCAAAAGGCTAATGAGGAAAATTGGTCATTTTCAAAAAATCCTTGTGCCTTACGTAGATGAGATCAGTACTTGGTACTTAATTGAACTATAGATTGGAATCTCATATTTACAACGGTGTGATTGGTTTTTATTGGGTACGACTTTGAGCGGACTTATGGGTTGTTGAAGCAGAAACTGCCCAAAAGACTAATGAGGAAAATTGGTCATTTTCAAAAAATCCTTGTGCCTTACGTAGATGAGATAAGTACTTGTTATTTACTTGAACCATAGATTGGAATCTCATCTTTACAACGGTGTGATTGGTTTTTATAAGGTACGACTTTAAACGGACTTATGGGTTGTTGAAGCAGAAACTGCCCAAAAGGTTAATGAGGGAAATTGGTCATTTTCAAAAAATCCTTGTGCCTTACGTAGATGAGATAAGTACTTGTTATTTACTTGAACCATAGATTGGAATCTCATCTTTACAACGGTGTGATTGGTTTTTATTGGGTACGACTTTGAGCGGACTTATGGGTTGTTGAAGCAGAAACTGCCCAAAAGGTTAATGAGGAAATTGGTAATTTTCAAAAAATCTTTGTGCCTTACGTAGATGAGATAAGTACTTGTTACTTACTTGAACCATAGATTGGAATCTCATCTTTACAACGGTGTGATTGGTTTTTATTGGGTACGACTTTGCGCGGACTTATGGGTTGTTGAAGCAGAAACTGCCCAAAAGGTTAATGAGGAAAATTGGTCCTTTCCATGAGGAAAATCCTTGTGCCTTACGTAGATGAGATAAGTACTTGTTATTTACTTGAACCATAGATTGGAATCTCATCTTTACAACGGTGTGATTGGTTTTTATTGGGTACGACTTTGAGCGGACTTATGGGTTGTTGAAGCAGAAACTGCCCAAAAGGTTAATGAGGAAAATTGGTCATTTTCAAAAAATCCTTGTGCCTTACGTAGATGAGATAAGTACTTGTTATTTACTGGAACCATAGATTGGAATCTCATCTTTACAACGGTGTGATTGGTATTTATTGGATACGACTTTGCGCGGACTTATGGGTTGTTGAAGCAGAAACTGCCCAAAAGGTTAATGAGGAAAATTGGTCATTTTCAAAAAATCCTTGTGCCTTACGTAGATGAGATAAGTACTTGTTATGTACTTGAACTATAGATTGGAATCTCATCTTTACAACGGTGTGATTGGATTTTATTGGGTACGACTTTGAGCGGACTTATGGGTTGTTGAAGCAGAAACTGCCCAAAAGGTTAATGAGGAAAATTGGTAATTTTCAAAAAATCCTTGTGCCTTACGTAGATGAGATAAGTACTTGTTATTTACTTGAACCATAGATTGAGATCTCATCTTTACAACGGTGTGATTGGTTTTTATTGGGTACGACTTTGAGCGGACTTATGGGTTGTTGAAGCAGAAACTGCCCAAAAGGTTAATGAGGAAAATTGGTCCTTTCCATGAGGAAAATCCTTGTGCCTTACGTAGATGAGATAAGTACTTGGTACTTAATTGAACTATAGATTGGAATCTCATCTTTACAACGGTGTGATTGGTATTTATTGGATACGACTTTGCGCGGACTTATGGGTTGTTGAAGCAGAAACTGCCCAAAAGGTTAATGAGGAAAATTGGTCATTTTCAAAAAATCCTTGTGCCTTACGTAGATGAGATAAGTACTTGTTATGTACTTGAACTATAGATTGGAATCTCATCTTTACAACGGTGTGATTGGATTTTATTGGGTACGACTTTGAGCGGACTTATGGGTTGTTGAAGCAGAAACTGCCCAAAAGGTTAATGAGGAAAATTGGTAATTTTCAAAAAATCCTTGTGCCTTACGTAGATGAGATAAGTACTTGTTATTTACTTGAACCATAGATTGAGATCTCATCTTTACAACGGTGTGATTGGTTTTTATTGGGTACGACTTTGAGCGGACTTATGGGTTGTTGAAGCAGAAACTGCCCAAAAGGTTAATGAGGAAAATTGGTCCTTTCCATGAGGAAAATCCTTGTGCCTTACGTAGATGAGATAAGTACTTGGTACTTAATTGAACTATAGATTGGAATCTCATCTTTACAACGGTGTGATTGGTATTTATTGGATACGACTTTGCGCGGACTTATGGGTTGTTGAAGCAGAAACTGCCCAAAAGGTTAATGAGGAAAATTGGTCATTTTCAAAAAATCCTTGTGCCTTACGTAGATGAGATAAGTACTTGTTATGTACTTGAACTATAGATTGGAATCTCATCTTTACAACGGTGTGATTGGATTTTATTGGGTACGACTTTGAGCGGACTTATGGGTTGTTGAAGCAGAAACTGCCCAAAAGGTTAATGAGGAAAATTGGTAATTTTCAAAAAATCCTTGTGCCTTACGTAGATGAGATAAGTACTTGTTATTTACTTGAACCATAGATTGAGATCTCATCTTTACAACGGTGTGATTGGTTTTTATTGGGTACGACTTTGAGCGGACTTATGGGTTGTTGAAGCAGAAACTGCCCAAAAGGTTAATGAGGAAAATTGGTCCTTTCCATGAGGAAAATCCTTGTGCCTTACGTAGATGAGATAAGTACTTGGTACTTAATTGAACTATAGATTGGAATCTCATCTTTACAACGGTGTGATTGGTATTTATTGGATACGACTTTGCGCGGACTTATGGGTTGTTGAAGCAGAAACTGCCCAAAAGGTTAATGAGGAAAATTGGTCATTTTCAAAAAATCCTTGTGCCTTACGTAGATGAGATAAGTACTTGTTATTTACTTGAACCATAGATTGAGATCTCATCTTTACAACGGTGTGATTGGTTTTTATTGGGTACGACTTTGAGCGGACTTATGGGTTGTTGAAGCAGAAACTGCCCAAAAGGTTAATGAGGAAAATTGGTCCTTTCCATGAGGAAAATCCTTGTGCCTTACGTAGATGAGATAAGTACTTGGTACTTAATTGAACTATAGATTGGAATCTCATCTTTACAACGGTGTGATTGGTTTTTATTGGGTACGACTTTGAGCGGACGTATGGGTTGTTGAAGCAGAAACTGCCCAAAAGGCTAATGAGGAAAATTGGTCATTTTCAAAAAATCCTTGTGCCTTACGTAGATGAGATCAGTACTTGGTACTTAATTGAACTATAGATTGGAATCTCATATTTACAACGGTGTGATTGGTTTTTATTGGGTACGACTTTGAGCGGACTTATGGGTTGTTGAAGCAGAAACTGCCCAAAAGGCTAATGAGGAAAATTGGTCATTTTCAAAAAATCCTTGTGCCTTACGTAGATGAGATAAGTACTTGTTATTTACTTGAACCATAGATTGGAATCTCATCTTTACAACGGTGTGATTGGTTTTTATAAGGTACGACTTTAAACGGACTTATGGGTTGTTGAAGCAGAAACTGCCCAAAAGGTTAATGAGGGAAATTGGTCATTTTCAAAAAATCCTTGTGCCTTACGTAGATGAGATAAGTACTTGTTATTTACTTGAACCATAGATTGGAATCTCATCTTTACAACGGTGTGATTGGTTTTTATTGGGTACGACTTTGAGCGGACTTATGGGTTGTTGAAGCAGAAACTGCCCAAAAGGTTAATGAGGAAATTGGTAATTTTCAAAAAATCTTTGTGCCTTACGTAGATGAGATAAGTACTTGTTACTTACTTGAACCATAGATTGGAATCTCATCTTTACAACGGTGTGATTGGTTTTTATTGGGTACGACTTTGCGCGGACTTATGGGTTGTTGAAGCAGAAACTGCCCAAAAGGTTAATGAGGAAAATTGGTCCTTTCCATGAGGAAAATCCTTGTGCCTTACGTAGATGAGATAAGTACTTGTTATTTACTTGAACCATAGATTGGAATCTCATCTTTACAACGGTGTGATTGGTTTTTATTGGGTACGACTTTGAGCGGACTTATGGGTTGTTGAAGCAGAAACTGCCCAAAAGGTTAATGAGGAAAATTGGTCATTTTCAAAAAATCCTTGTGCCTTACGTAGATGAGATAAGTACTTGTTATTTACTGGAACCATAGATTGGAATCTCATCTTTACAACGGTGTGATTGGTATTTATTGGATACGACTTTGCGCGGACTTATGGGTTGTTGAAGCAGAAACTGCCCAAAAGGTTAATGAGGAAAATTGGTCATTTTCAAAAAATCCTTGTGCCTTACGTAGATGAGATAAGTACTTGTTATGTACTTGAACTATAGATTGGAATCTCATCTTTACAACGGTGTGATTGGATTTTATTGGGTACGACTTTGAGCGGACTTATGGGTTGTTGAAGCAGAAACTGCCCAAAAGGTTAATGAGGAAAATTGGTAATTTTCAAAAAATCCTTGTGCCTTACGTAGATGAGATAAGTACTTGTTATTTACTTGAACCATAGATTGAGATCTCATCTTTACAACGGTGTGATTGGTTTTTATTGGGTACGACTTTGAGCGGACTTATGGGTTGTTGAAGCAGAAACTGCCCAAAAGGTTAATGAGGAAAATTGGTCCTTTCCATGAGGAAAATCCTTGTGCCTTACGTAGATGAGATAAGTACTTGGTACTTACTTGAACTATAGATTGGAATCTCATCTTTACAACGGTGTGATTGGTATTTATTGGATACGACTTTGCGCGGACTTATGGGTTGTTGAAGCAGAAACTGCCCAAAAGGTTAATGAGGAAAATTGGTCATTTTCAAAAAATCCTTGTGCCTTACGTAGATGAGATAAGTACTTGTTATGTACTTGAACTATAGATTGGAATCTCATCTTTACAACGGTGTGATTGGATTTTATTGGGTACGACTTTGAGCGGACTTATGGGTTGTTGAAGCAGAAACTGCCCAAAAGGTTAATGAGGAAAATTGGTCCTTTCCATGAGGAAAATCCTTGTGCCTTACGTAGATGAGATAAGTACTTGGTACTTAATTGAACTATAGATTGGAATCTCATCTTTACAACGGTGTGATTGGTATTTATTGGATACGACTTTGCGCGGACTTATGGGTTGTTGAAGCAGAAACTGCCCAAAAGGTTAATGAGGAAAATTGGTCATTTTCAAAAAATCCTTGTGCCTTACGTAGATGAGATAAGTACTTGTTATGTACTTGAACTATAGATTGGAATCTCATCTTTACAACGGTGTGATTGGATTTTATTGGGTACGACTTTGAGCGGACTTATGGGTTGTTGAAGCAGAAACTGCCCAAAAGGTTAATGAGGAAAATTGGTAATTTTCAAAAAATCCTTGTGCCTTACGTAGATGAGATAAGTACTTGTTATTTACTTGAACCATAGATTGAGATCTCATCTTTACAACGGTGTGATTGGTTTTTATTGGGTACGACTTTGAGCGGACTTATGGGTTGTTGAAGCAGAAACTGCCCAAAAGGTTAATGAGGAAAATTGGTCCTTTCCATGAGGAAAATCCTTGTGCCTTACGTAGATGAGATAAGTACTTGGTACTTAATTGAACTATAGATTGGAATCTCATCTTTACAACGGTGTGATTGGTTTTTATTGGGTACGACTTTGAGCGGACGTATGGGTTGTTGAAGCAGAAACTGCCCAAAAGGCTAATGAGGAAAATTGGTCATTTTCAAAAAATCCTTGTGCCTTACGTAGATGAGATAAGTACTTGGTACTTACTTGAACTATAGATTGGAATCTCATCTTTACAACGGTGTGATTGGTTTTTATTGGAAACGACTTTGAGCGGACTTATGGGTTGTTGAAGCAGAAACTGCCCAAAAGGCTAATGAGGGAAATTGGTCATTTTCAAAAAATCCTTGTGCCTTACGTAGATGAGATAAGTACTTGTTATTTACTTGAACCATAGATTGGAATCTCATCTTTACAACGGTGTGATTGGTTTTTATTGGGTACGACTTTGAGCGGACTTATGGGTTGTTGAAGCAGAAACTGCCCAAAAGGTTAATGAGGAAAATTGGTCATTTTCAAAAAATCCTTGTGCCTTACGTAGATGAGATAAGTACTTGTTATGTACTTGAACTATAGATTGGAATCTCATCTTTACAACGGTGTGATTGGATTTTATTGGGTACGACTTTGAGCGGACTTATGGGTTGTTGAAGCAGAAACTGCCCAAAAGGTTAATGAGGAAAATTGGTAATTTTCAAAAAATCCTTGTGCCTTACGTAGATGAGATAAGTACTTGTTATTTACTTGAACCATAGATTGAGATCTCATCTTTACAACGGTGTGATTGGTTTTTATTGGGTACGACTTTGAGCGGACTTATGGGTTGTTGAAGCAGAAACTGCCCAAAAGGTTAATGAGGAAAATTGGTCCTTTCCATGAGGAAAATCCTTGTGCCTTACGTAGATGAGATAAGTACTTGGTACTTAATTGAACTATAGATTGGAATCTCATCTTTACAACGGTGTGATTGGTATTTATTGGATACGACTTTGCGCGGACTTATGGGTTGTTGAAGCAGAAACTGCCCAAAAGGTTAATGAGGAAAATTGGTCATTTTCAAAAAATCCTTGTGCCTTACGTAGATGAGATAAGTACTTGTTACTTACTTGAACTATAGATTGGAATCTCATCTTTACAACGGTGTGATTGGATTTTATTGGGTACGACTTTGAGCGGACTTATGGGTTGTTGAAGCAGAAACTGCCCAAAAGGTTAATGAGGAAAATTGGTAATTTTCAAAAAATCCTTGTGCCTTACGTAGATGAGATAAGTACTTGTTATTTACTTGAACCATAGATTGAGATCTCATCTTTACAACGGTGTGATTGGTTTTTATTGGGTACGACTTTGAGCGGACTTATGGGTTGTTGAAGCAGAAACTGCCCAAAAGGTTAATGAGGAAAATTGGTCCTTTCCATGAGGAAAATCCTTGTGCCTTACGTAGATGAGATAAGTACTTGGTACTTAATTGAACTATAGATTGGAATCTCATCTTTACAACGGTGTGATTGGTTTTTATTGGGTACGACTTTGAGCGGACGTATGGGTTGTTGAAGCAGAAACTGCCCAAAAGGCTAATGAGGAAAATTGGTCATTTTCAAAAAATCCTTGTGCCTTACGTAGATGAGATAAGTACTTGGTACTTACTTGAACTATAGATTGGAATCTCATCTTTACAACGGTGTGATTGGTTTTTATTGGAAACGACTTTGAGCGGACTTATGGGTTGTTGAAGCAGAAACTGCCTAAAAGATTAATGAGGGAAATTGGTCATTTTCAAAAAATCCTTGTGCCTTACGTAGATGAGATCAGTACTTGGTACTTAATTGAACTATAGATTGGAATCTCATCTTTACAACGGTGTGATTGGTTTTTATTGGGTACGACTTTGAGCGGACTTATGGGTTGTTGAAGCAGAAACTGCCCAAAAGGCTAATGAGGAAAATTGGTCATTTTCAAAAAATCCTTGTGCCTTACGTAGATGAGATAAGTACTTGTTATTTACTTGAACCATAGATTGGAATCTCATCTTTACAACGGTGTGATTGGTTTTTATAAGGTACGACTTTGCGCGGACTTATGGGTTGTTGAAGCAGAAACTGCCCAAAAGGTTAATGAGGGAAATTGGTCATTTTCAAAAAATCCTTGTGCCTTACGTAGATGAGATAAGTACTTGTTATTTACTTGAACCATAGATTGGAATCTCATCTTTACAACGGTGTGATTGGTTTTTATTGGGTACGACTTTGAGCGGACTTATGGGTTGTTGAAGCAGAAACTGCCCAAAAGGTTAATGAGGAAATTGGTAATTTTCAAAAAATCTTTGTGCCTTACGTAGATGAGATAAGTACTTGTTACTTACTTGAACCATAGATTGGAATCTCATCTTTACAACGGTGTGATTGGTTTTTATTGGGTACGACTTTGCGCAGAAACTGCCCAAAAGGTTAATGAGGAAAATTGGTCCTTTCCATGAGGAAAATCCTTGTGCCTTACGTAGATGAGATAAGTACTTGTTATTTACTTGAACCATAGATTGGAATCTCATCTTTACAACGGTGTGATTGGTTTTTATTGGGTACGACTTTGAGCGGACTTATGGGTTGTTGAAGCAGAAACTGCCCAAAAGGTTAATGAGGAAAATTGGTCATTTTCAAAAAATCCTTGTGCCTTACGTAGATGAGATAAGTACTTGTTATTTACTGGAACCATAGATTGGAATCTCATCTTTACAACGGTGTGATTGGTATTTATTGGATACGACTTTGCGCGGACTTATGGGTTGTTGAAGCAGAAACTGCCCAAAAGGTTAATGAGGAAAATTGGTCATTTTCAAAAAATCCTTGTGCCTTACGTAGATGAGATAAGTACTTGTTATGTACTTGAACTATAGATTGGAATCTCATCTTTACAACGGTGTGATTGGATTTTATTGGGTACGACTTTGAGCGGACTTATGGGTTGTTGAAGCAGAAACTGCCCAAAAGGTTAATGAGGAAAATTGGTAATTTTCAAAAAATCCTTGTGCCTTACGTAGATGAGATAAGTACTTGTTATTTACTTGAACCATAGATTGAGATCTCATCTTTACAACGGTGTGATTGGTTTTTATTGGGTACGACTTTGAGCGGACTTATGGGTTGTTGAAGCAGAAACTGCCCAAAAGGTTAATGAGGAAAATTGGTCCTTTCCATGAGGAAAATCCTTGTGCCTTACGTAGATGAGATAAGTACTTGGTACTTAATTGAACTATAGATTGGAATCTCATCTTTACAACGGTGTGATTGGTTTTTATTGGGTACGACTTTGAGCGGACTTATGGGTTGTTGAAGCAGAAACTGCCCAAAAGGCTAATGAGGAAAATTGGTCATTTTCAAAAAATCCTTGTGCCTTACGTAGATGAGATAAGTACTTGTTATTTACTTGAACCATAGATTGGAATCTCATCTTTACAACGGTGTGATTGGTTTTTATAAGGTACGACTTTAAACGGACTTATGGGTTGTTGAAGCAGAAACTGCCCAAAAGGTTAATGAGGGAAATTGGTCATTTTCAAAAAATCCTTGTGCCTTACGTAGATGAGATAAGTACTTGTTATTTACTTGAACCATAGATTGGAATCTCATCTTTACAACGGTGTGATTGGTTTTTATTGGGTACGACTTTGAGCGGACGTATGGGTTGTTGAAGCAGAAACTGCCCAAAAGGCTAATGAGGAAAATTGGTCATTTTCAAAAAATCCTTGTGCCTTACGTAGATGAGATAAGTACTTGGTACTTACTTGAACTATAGATTGGAATCTCATATTTACAACGGTGTGATTGGTTTTTATTGGAAACGACTTTGAGCGGACTTATGGGTTGTTGAAGCAGAAACTGCCTAAAAGATTAATGAGGGAAATTGGTCATTTTCAAAAAATCCTTGTGCCTTACGTAGATGAGATCAGTACTTGGTACTTAATTGAACTATAGATTGGAATCTCATCTTTACAACGGTGTGATTGGTTTTTATTGGGTACGACTTTGAGCGGACTTATGGGTTGTTGAAGCAGAAACTGCCCAAAAGGCTAATGAGGAAAATTGGTCATTTTCAAAAAATCCTTGTGCCTTACGTAGATGAGATAAGTACTTGTTATTTACTTGAACCATAGATTGGAATCTCATCTTTACAACGGTGTGATTGGTTTTTATAAGGTACGACTTTAAACGGACTTATGGGTTGTTGAAGCAGAAACTGCCCAAAAGGTTAATGAGGGAAATTGGTCATTTTCAAAAAATCCTTGTGCCTTACGTAGATGAGATAAGTACTTGTTATTTACTTGAACCATAGATTGGAATCTCATCTTTACAACGGTGTGATTGGTTTTTATTGGAAACGACTTTGAGCGGACTTATGGGTTGTTGAAGCAGAAACTGCCCAAAAGGTTAATGAGGAAATTGGTAATTTTCAAAAAATCTTTGTGCCTTACGTAGATGAGATAAGTACTTGTTACTTACTTGAACCATAGATTGGAATCTCATCTTTACAACGGTGTGATTGGTTTTTATTGGGTACGACTTTGCGCGGACTTATGGGTTGTTGAAGCAGAAACTGCCCAAAAGGTTAATGAGGAAAATTGGTCCTTTCCATGAGGAAAATCCTTGTGCCTTACGTAGATGAGATAAGTACTTGTTATTTACTTGAACCATAGATTGGAATCTCATCTTTACAACGGTGTGATTGGTTTTTATTGGGTACGACTTTGAGCGGACTTATGGGTTGTTGAAGCAGAAACTGCCCAAAAGGTTAATGAGGAAAATTGGTCATTTTCAAAAAATCCTTGTGCCTTACGTAGATGAGATAAGTACTTGTTATTTACTGGAACCATAGATTGGAATCTCATCTTTACAACGGTGTGATTGGTATTTATTGGATACGACTTTGCGCGGACTTATGGGTTGTTGAAGCAGAAACTGCCCAAAAGGTTAATGAGGAAAATTGGTCATTTTCAAAAAATCCTTGTGCCTTACGTAGATGAGATAAGTACTTGTTATGTACTTGAACTATAGATTGGAATCTCATCTTTACAACGGTGTGATTGGATTTTATTGGGTACGACTTTGAGCGGACTTATGGGTTGTTGAAGCAGAAACTGCCCAAAAGGCTAATGAGGAAAATTGGTCATTTTCAAAAAATCCTTGTGCCTTACGTAGATGAGATAAGTACTTGTTATTTACTTGAACCATAGATTGGAATCTCATCTTTACAACGGTGTGATTGGTTTTTATAAGGTACGACTTTAAACGGACTTATGGGTTGTTGAAGCAGAAACTGCCCAAAAGGTTAATGAGGGAAATTGGTCATTTTCAAAAAATCCTTGTGCCTTACGTAGATGAGATAAGTACTTGGTACTTACTTGAACTATAGATTGGAATCTCATCTTTACAACGGTGTGATTGGTTTTTATTGGGTACGACTTTGAGCGGACGTATGGGTTGTTGAAGCAGAAACTGCCCAAAAGGTTAATGAGGAAAATTGGTCATTTTCAAAAAATCCTTGTGCCTTACGTAGATGAGATAAGTACTTGTTATTTACTTGAACCATAGATTGGAATCTCATCTTTACAACGGTGTGATTGGTTTTTATTGGGTACGACTTTGAGCGGACGTATGGGTTGTTGAAGCAGAAACTGCCCAAAAGGCTAATGAGGAAAATTGGTCATTTTCAAAAAATCCTTGTGCCTTACGTAGATGAGATAAGTACTTGGTACTTACTTGAACTATAGATTGGAATCTCATCTTTACAACGGTGTGATTGGTTTTTATTGGGTACGACTTTGAGCGGACGTATGGGTTGTTGAAGCAGAAACTGCCCAAAAGGTTAATGAGGAAAATTGGTCATTTTCAAAAAATCCTTGTGCCTTACGTAGATGAGATAAGTACTTGTTATTTACTGGAACCATAGATTGGAATCTCATCTTTACAACGGTGTGATTGGTTTTTATTGGGTACGACTTTGAGCGGACTTATGGGTTGTTGAAGCAGAAACTGCCCAAAAGGCTAATGAGGAAAATTGGTCATTTTCAAAAAATCCTTGTGCCTTACGTAGATGAGATAAGTACTTGTTATTTACTTGAACCATAGATTGGAATCTCATCTTTACAACGGTGTGATTGGTTTTTATTGGGTACGACTTTGAGCGGACGTATGGGTTGTTGAAGCAGAAACTGCCCAAAAGGCTAATGAGGAAAATTGGTCATTTTCAAAAAATCCTTGTGCCTTACGTAGATGAGATAAGTACTTGTTATGTACTTGAACTATAGATTGGAATCTCATCTTTACAACGGTGTGATTGGATTTTATTGGGTACGGCTTTGAGCGGACTTATGGGTTGTTGAAGCAGAAACTGCCCAAAAGGTTAATGAGGAAAATTGGTAATTTTCAAAAAATCCTTGTGCCTTACGTAGATGAGATAAGTACTTGTTATTTACTTGAACCATAGATTGAGATCTCATCTTTACAACGGTGTGATTGGTTTTTATTGGGTACGACTTTGAGCGGACTTATGGGTTGTTGAAGCAGAAACTGCCCAAAAGGTTAATGAGGAAAATTGGTCCTTTCCATGAGGAAAATCCTTGTGCCTTACGTAGATGAGATAAGTACTTGGTACTTAATTGAACTATAGATTGGAATCTCATCTTTACAACGGTGTGATTGGTTTTTATTGGGTACGACTTTGAGCGGACTTATGGGTTGTTGAAGCAGAAACTGCCCAAAAGGCTAATGAGGAAAATTGGTCATTTTCAAAAAATCCTTGTGCCTTACGTAGATGAGATAAGTACTTGTTATTTACTTGAACCATAGATTGGAATCTCATCTTTACAACGGTGTGATTGGTTTTTATAAGGTACGACTTTAAACGGACTTATGGGTTGTTGAAGCAGAAACTGCCCAAAAGGTTAATGAGGGAAATTGGTCATTTTCAAAAAATCCTTGTGCCTTACGTAGATGAGATAAGTACTTGTTATTTACTTGAACCATAGATTGGAATCTCATCTTTACAACGGTGTGATTGGTTTTTATTGGGTACGACTTTGAGCGGACGTATGGGTTGTTGAAGCAGAAACTGCCCAAAAGGCTAATGAGGAAAATTGGTCATTTTCAAAAAATCCTTGTGCCTTACGTAGATGAGATAAGTACTTGGTACTTACTTGAACTATAGATTGGAATCTCATATTTACAACGGTGTGATTGGTTTTTATTGGAAACGACTTTGAGCGGACTTATGGGTTGTTGAAGCAGAAACTGCCTAAAAGATTAATGAGGGAAATTGGTCATTTTCAAAAAATCCTTGTGCCTTACGTAGATGAGATCAGTACTTGGTACTTAATTGAACTATAGATTGGAATCTCATCTTTACAACGGTGTGATTGGTTTTTATTGGGTACGACTTTGAGCGGACTTATGGGTTGTTGAAGCAGAAACTGCCCAAAAGGCTAATGAGGAAAATTGGTCATTTTCAAAAAATCCTTGTGCCTTACGTAGATGAGATAAGTACTTGTTATTTACTTGAACCATAGATTGGAATCTCATCTTTACAACGGTGTGATTGGTTTTTATTGGAAACGACTTTGAGCGGACTTATGGGTTGTTGAAGCAGAAACTGCCCAAAAGGTTAATGAGGAAATTGGTAATTTTCAAAAAATCTTTGTGCCTTACGTAGATGAGATAAGTACTTGTTACTTACTTGAACCATAGATTGGAATCTCATCTTTACAACGGTGTGATTGGTTTTTATTGGGTACGACTTTGCGCGGACTTATGGGTTGTTGAAGCAGAAACTGCCCAAAAGGTTAATGAGGAAAATTGGTCCTTTCCATGAGGAAAATCCTTGTGCCTTACGTAGATGAGATAAGTACTTGTTATTTACTTGAACCATAGATTGGAATCTCATCTTTACAACGGTGTGATTGGTTTTTATTGGGTACGACTTTGAGCGGACTTATGGGTTGTTGAAGCAGAAACTGCCCAAAAGGTTAATGAGGAAAATTGGTCATTTTCAAAAAATCCTTGTGCCTTACGTAGATGAGATAAGTACTTGTTATTTACTGGAACCATAGATTGGAATCTCATCTTTACAACGGTGTGATTGGTATTTATTGGATACGACTTTGCGCGGACTTATGGGTTGTTGAAGCAGAAACTGCCCAAAAGGTTAATGAGGAAAATTGGTCATTTTCAAAAAATCCTTGTGCCTTACGTAGATGAGATAAGTACTTGTTATGTACTTGAACTATAGATTGGAATCTCATCTTTACAACGGTGTGATTGGATTTTATTGGGTACGACTTTGAGCGGACTTATGGGTTGTTGAAGCAGAAACTGCCCAAAAGGTTAATGAGGAAAATTGGTAATTTTCAAAAAATCCTTGTGCCTTACGTAGATGAGATAAGTACTTGTTATTTACTTGAACCATAGATTGGAATCTCATCTTTACAACGGTGTGATTGGTTTTTATTGGGTACGACTTTGAGCGGACTTATGGGTTGTTGAAGCAGAAACTGCCCAAAAGGTTAATGAGGAAATTGGTAATTTTCAAAAAATCTTTGTGCCTTACGTAGATGAGATAAGTACTTGTTACTTACTTGAACCATAGATTGGAATCTCATCTTTACAACGGTGTGATTGGTTTTTATTGGGTACGACTTTGCGCGGACTTATGGGTTGTTGAAGCAGAAACTGCCCAAAAGGTTAATGAGGAAAATTGGTCCTTTCCATGAGGAAAATCCTTGTGCCTTACGTAGATGAGATAAGTACTTGGTACTTAATTGAACTATAGATTGGAATCTCATCTTTACAACGGTGTGATTGGTTTTTATTGGGTACGACTTTGAGCGGACTTATGGGTTGTTGAAGCAGAAACTGCCCAAAAGGTTAATGAGGAAAATTGGTCCTTTCCATGAGGAAAATCCTTGTGCCTTACGTAGATGAGATAAGTACTTGGTACTTAATTGAACTATAGATTGGAATCTCATCTTTACAACGGTGTGATTGGTTTTTATTGGAAACGACTTTGAGCGGACGTATGGGTTGTTGAAGCAGAAACTGCCCAAAAGGCTAATGAGGAAAATTGGTCATTTTCAAAAAATCCTTGTGCCTTACGTAGATGAGATAAGTACTTGGTACTTACTTGAACTATAGATTGGAATCTCATATTTACAACGGTGTGATTGGTTTTTATTGGAAACGACTTTGAGCGGACTTATGGGTTGTTGAAGCAGAAACTGCCTAAAAGATTAATGAGGGAAATTGGTCATTTTCAAAAAATCCTTGTGCCTTACGTAGATGAGATCAGTACTTGGTACTTAATTGAACTATAGATTGGAATCTCATCTTTACAACGGTGTGATTGGTTTTTATTGGGTACGACTTTGAGCGGACTTATGGGTTGTTGAAGCAGAAACTGCCCAAAAGGCTAATGAGGAAAATTGGTCATTTTCAAAAAATCCTTGTGCCTTACGTAGATGAGATAAGTACTTGTTATTTACTTGAACCATAGATTGGAATCTCATCTTTACAACGGTGTGATTGGTTTTTATAAGGTACGACTTTAAACGGACTTATGGGTTGTTGAAGCAGAAACTGCCCAAAAGGTTAATGAGGGAAATTGGTCATTTTCAAAAAATCCTTGTGCCTTACGTAGATGAGATAAGTACTTGTTATTTACTTGAACCATAGATTGGAATCTCATCTTTACAACGGTGTGATTGGTTTTTATTGGGTACGACTTTGCGCGGACTTATGGGTTGTTGAAGCAGAAACTGCCCAAAAGGTTAATGAGGAAAATTGGTCCTTTCCATGAGGAAAATCCTTGTGCCTTACGTAGATGAGATAAGTACTTGTTATTTACTTGAACCATAGATTGGAATCTCATCTTTACAACGGTGTGATTGGTTTTTATTGGAAACGACTTTGAGCGGACTTATGGGTTGTTGAAGCAGAAACTGCCCAAAAGGTTAATGAGGAAAATTGGTCATTTTCAAAAAATCCTTGTGCCTTACGTAGATGAGATAAGTACTTGGTACTTAATTGAACTATAGATTGGAATCTCATCTTTACAACGGTGTGATTGGTTTTTATTGGGTACGACTTTGAGCGGACTTATGGGTTGTTGAAGCAGAAACTGCCCAAAAGGTTAATGAGGAAAATTGGTCATTTTCAAAAAATCCTTGTGCCTTACGTAGATGAGATAAGTACTTGTTACTTACTTGAACCATAGATTGGAATCTCATCTTTACAAAGGTGTGATTGGTTTTTGTTGGGTACGACTTTGAGCGGACTTATGGGTTGTTGAAGCAGAAACTGCCCAAAAGGTTAATGAGGAAAATTGGTCATTTTCAAAAAATCCTTGTGCCTTACGTAGATGAGATAAGTACTTGTTATTTACTTGAACCATAGATTGGAATCTCATCTTTACAACGGTGTGATTGGTTTTTATTGGGTACGACTTTGAGCGGACTTATGGGTTGTTGAAGCAGAAACTGTCCAAAAGGTTAATAAGGAAAATTGGTCATTTTCAAAAAATCCTTGTGCCTTACGTAGATGAGATAAGTACTTGTTACTTACTTGAACCATAGATTGAAATCTCATCTTTACAACGGTGTGATTGGTTTTTATTGGGTACGACTTTGAGCGGACTTATGGGTTGTTGAAGCAGAAACTGCCCAAAAGGTTAATGAGGAAAATTGGTCATTTTCAAAAAATCCTTGTGCCTTACGTAGATGAGATAAGTACTTGTTACTTACTTGAACCATAGAATGGAATCTCATCTTTACAACGGTGTGATTGGTTTTTATTGGGTACGACTTTAAACGGACTTATGGGTTGTTGAAGCAGAAACTGCCCAAAAGGTTAATGAGGGAAATTGGTAATTTTCAAAAAATCCTTGTGCCATACGTAGATGAGATAAGTAATTGTTATTTACTTGAACCATAGATTGGAATCTCATCTTTACAACGGTGTGATTGGTTTTTATTGGGTACGACTTTGAGCGGACTTATGGGTTGTTGAAGCAGAAACTGCCCAAAAGGTTAATGAGGAAATTGGTAATTTTCAAAAAATCTTTGTGCCTTACGTAGATGAGATAAGTACTTGTTACTTACTTGAACCATAGATTGGAATCTCATCTTTACAACGGTGTGATTGGTTTTTATTGGGTACGACTTTGCGCGGACTTATGGGTTGTTGAAGCAGAAACTGCCCAAAAGGTTAATGAGGAAAATTGGTCCTTTCCATGAGGAAAATCCTTGTGCCTTACGTAGATGAGATAAGTACTTGTTATTTACTTGAACCATAGATTGGAATCTCATCTTTACAACGGTGTGATTGGTTTTTATTGGGTACGACCTTGCGCGGACTTATGGGTTGTTGAAGTAGAAACTGCTCAAAAGGTTAATGAGGAAATTTTTTTCAAAAAATCCTTGTGCCTTACGTAGATGAGATAAGTACTTGTTACTTACTTGAACCATAGATTGGAATCTCATCTTTACAACGGTGTGATTGGTTTTTATTGGGTACGACTTTGAGCGGACTTATGGGTTGTTGAAGTAGAAACTGCCCAAAAGGTTAATGAGGAAAGTTGGTCATTTTCAAAAAATCCTTGTGCCTTACGTAGATGAGATAAGTACTTGTTACTTACTTGAACCATAGATTGGAATCTCATCTTTACAACGGTGTGATTGGTTTTTATTGGGTACGACTTTGAGCGGACTTATGGGTTGTTGAAGCAGAAACTGCTCAAAAGGCTAATGAGGAAAATTGGTCATTTTCAAATATCCTTGTGCCTTACGTAGATGAGATAAGTACTTGTTACTTACTTGAACCATAGATTGGAATCTCATCTTTACAACGGTGTGATTGGTTTTTATTGGGTACGACCTTGCGCGGACTTATGGGTTGTTGAAGCAGAAACTGCCCAAAAGATTACAGAGGAAAATTGGTCATTTTCAAATATCCTTGTGCCTTACGTAGATGAGATAAGTACTTGTTACTTACTTGAACCATAGATTGGAATCTCATCTTTACAACGGTGTGATTGGTTTTTATTGGGTACGACTTTGAGCGGACTTATGGGTTGTTGAAGCAGAAACTGCCCAAAAGGCTAATGAGGAAAATTGGTCATTTTCAAAAAATCCTTGTGCCTTACGTAGATGAGATAAGTACTTGTTACTTACTTGAACCATAGAATGGAATCTCATCTTTACAACGGTGTGATTGGTTTTTATTGGGTACGACTTTGAGCGGACTTATGGGTTGTTGAAGTAGAAACTGCCCAAAAGGTTAATGAGGAAAATTGGTCATTTTCAAAAAATCCTTGTGCCTTACGTAGATGAGATAAGTACTTGTTACTTACTTGAACCATAGATTGGAATCTCATCTTTACAACGGTGTGATTGGTTTTTATTGGGTACGACTTTGCGCGGACTTATGGGTTGTTGAAGCAGAAACTGCCCAAAAGGTTAATGAGGAAAATTGGTCCTTTCCATGAGGAAAATCCTTGTGCCTTACGTAGATGAGATAAGTACTTGTTATTTACTTGAACCATAGATTGGAATCTCATCTTTACAACGGTGTGATTGGTTTTTATTGGGTACGACTTTGAGCGGACTTATGGGTTGTTGAAGTAGAAACTGCCCAAAAGGTTAATGAGGAAAGTTGGTCATTTTCAAAAAATCCTTGTGCCTTACGTAGATGAGATAAGTACTTGTTACTTACTTGAACTATAGATTGGAATCTCATCTTTACAACGGTGTGATTGGTTTTTATTGGGTACGACTTTGAGCGGACGTATGGGTTGTTGAAGCAGAAACTGCCCAAAAGATTAATGAGGGAAATTGGTCATTTTCAAAAAATCCTTGTGCCTTACGTAGATGAGATAAGTACTTGTTACTTACTTGAACCATAGATTGGAATCTCATCTTTACAATGGTGTGATTGGTTTTTATTGGGTACGACTTTGAGCGGACGTATGGGTTGTTGAAGCAGAAACTGCCCAAAAGGCTAATGAGGAAAATTGGTCATTTTCAAAAAATCCTTGTGCCTTACGTAGATGAGATAAGTACTTGTTACTTACTTGAACCATAGATTGGAATCTCATCTTTACAACGGTGTGATTGGTTTTTATTGGGTACGACTTTGAGCGGACTTATGGGTTATTGAAGCAGAAACTGCCCAAAAGATTAATGAGGGAAATTGGTCATTTTCAAAAAATCCTTGTGCCTTACGTAGATGAGATAAGTACTTGTTACTTACTTGAACCATAGATTGGAAACTCATCTTTACAACGGTGTGATTGGTTTTTGTTGGGTACGACTTTGAGCGGACTTACGGGTTGTTGAAGCAGAAACTGCTCGATTCACAATTCAATAATTCTTATTAGGTCAAAACCCACACGATGTCCCTTTTCTATAACAAACGGAAATTGAAAAATTACCATAATTTCGAGATATAAAATTGAAATAAAAATTTCTTTGATCTGCTTCAAAACAAAATGTTATCGACGAATTACATCTCTCACAAAATGTATTTATCTATTCATGAAAAGTACCAATCATCCAAAAAATGAAACTGAAAAAGTCAATTCATGTTTGTTCCATTTTAAAGATTTCAACAACAAAACGATTTGTTATAACAATAAAATAATTTTCAATTAACTGTTATTCTGCTGCTTGCTGTTGGTAAACCGAAAGACGTTGACACGCATATATATGAACATGTTACATATCCAATTAAATTCAGTGGAAATAATAGAGATTTAAAAAAAAAAATAGGAAAACTGAAAATTGGTTCGATTAGCTATGACATCAGCAACATAAATAAAATAAGACTTGGATTGATTCTTTTTTTTTTAATAAAATCATTTTATTAACTTTGGTAATCGCTTTTCTGAGAATTTGTCACTCAAACGTTTTGAAGTTTAATTGGATTTTTGTTTGCTGTATCTTGGATAATCTTATATTACATCTCAATTCACTCGAATCTCATGAATGATGTTTTGATGAATTTATGTAGGAGGATATAGAGATTTGGATGTTAAATGGTATATTTGTGTGGCATAATAATGTTATAGTGAAAAGTTTTTCTACTGTTAAATAACGTGACTCTGATTTATTTGGAATCCTTCAGAAAACAATCAAATTTCAGTAAAGAAGTTCAGCAACTTGACTTATTTATGTAACCGAGATGAAGAATTATTGACATACTCATCATAATTGTAACTTTTCACAAAATACTTTTTACGCTATTTGCCGTAGGCACTTGGCGAAACACACTTATACTTAATAAACACATTTTTGTTAATCACTTGTTTTTTGTTTCGTAGAATTATTTTGAATAATTTTTAAAAAGTTTAAAAAATCACTCGATCGATTTCGACTTGTTAGGCCATCATCAGGAGTATCTACTGATTTGTATTAGTAAAAATTTTGTTATATAGTAGAAAAAAGCAAATTATAAATAAAAGAAGGAGGGACAAAAAATAAGCAATAAAAATTAATCTACGGATCGCGCAGGTAGGCGATGAGTCATATGTTGAGTATCAAAATTCAAGGTATATTATTGCGTACGTGAGAATAGAAAAGGGCGGGGTCTGTAATTGGTGAGAACCGGATTTCTCTCTGTTCGTTAACGTGAACCAATCTGCTGTCTCAAGGGAAGAAAGGTTTCAACAAACTGGTACCTTCAATCGGAGACCAGGTACCAGCCGGTATTAGTGCATATCTGAGAGGGGTAATCGATTTATTGTCCTAACTTCACTGCGAAATGCCATCTGACGGGCAGCATGTAACGGTTGGCTTACGAATTTCGGGTATATATCATTAATCTTATCAATTAAATTTGAGTCAAATATGCGAATTAAAAAAAGAACGAGACCGAACCTTGGACCTTATTATTACTAATGAACCAGTTTTATTAAGAACAGAAAAATCACAAACACCTTTCGTAATTAATGATATTCACCACAAAGCAATAGAAATAGTATTGGAAACCAAAGTGAATAACAGGTTCCAAAATTACCTAAACTAGAAACCATATTACAACTTCAGAAAGGCCAATTCGAATAACTTACAACAATATTTTGAGCAAATAAATTGGAATGCCGAGTTTAACAGCGATGACATACTTAGATGTAAACGTGGAATAATTTTACACACATCTATTTAAAGGAATCGATTTATTCGTTCCCGTATCTATGAGCAAACCGAACAAATATCCTCCATGGTACGACGATCAACTTATCAGTCTTAAAAACAAAAAAGACAAGGCTTATAAAGAAAACCTTAAAGTGTGTTCCCAGGATAGTAAACAGATATGTACTGCTTCTAACAAAAATTTTGAATCTTATTTTGAACTGAGATACAGAAGCTATATATTCGCGATCTAAAGGATAAAAGAAAAGGCGATCCCAGACACTTTTGGAATATTTTTAAAACCAAACGCGAAATTGATGGTTACCCAGCCTGGATGAAATTTAATGATTAAACGTTTTGTGATCCACAGGTCATAACCATCATGTTTGTTGAGGTTTTCCAATCTGTTTGTAAAGCGGAAGGCATTGATAATTATAAAGATTCAACCTGTAGTGAATATAGTACATTCATATTTACTCCACACATCGAGCCAGAAGATATCCAGTAAAAATTCTAAAAATTTGGCAATTCCTGTAAGTATTTTGTGCAATCAGTCATTAAAATTGGCAACTTTTTCACAAAAGTGGAAAATAACTAGAGGGACGCCTATTTTCAAAACTGGATCTAGAAATGATGTTTCTTGCTACAGAAGTATAACATCTATATCTGCTATACCTAAATGATTTGAACTGGTAATATGCAACTCATCCAAAGCAGTGCTTCCTCGATATTTATCACAATATCAACATGGTTTTATGCTTAAAAGATCAGTATCTACAAATCTCATAGAACTTACTAGCTATTATATTAAAGAAATTGAGAAGGACAAACAAGTTGACATAATATAACACGACTTTGCAAAAGCATTGCAACCATTGTAAAACTTTGCAACACATTTTCAAGTTCGGATTTTCCAGCCAGTTTCAAATCTGGTTTTACCGCTAGGAGGGAAAATATCAAATAGAGTACAAGCAACCTCTGGTGTACTACAAGGCTTTCACGTTGGCCCATGGATTTTCACAATCTTCATTAATGGTATTACCGAGGTGATAAAATATTCCAAGATCCTGATGTTTGCAGATGATCTCAAAATCTACAAAGCCATCGAGTCGGTCAACGATGCCAATAAACTACCGGAAGATATTGACAACCTAGCGTTATGGTGCGAGTTTAATTCTCTGAGTCTCAATATTGAAAAGTGCAAATCTCTATCATTTCGCCGAAAAACCAACCCTGTTACACAAGGCTACAAGATAAATGGTGTACTCCTTCAGGTAGTACTTGAGACTAAAGATCTAGGGGATTATTAATATATAAAGAACTGGAGCCCATTAACTTTGTGGTTACGAATTTCTAAGCTGCGAAAAAAAAAATACACAAAACGTGGGGTTACAAGCGCGTTGAAACAACGGTATTATAACAGTTGGTAGATATTAACGGTGAGCGTTGTTATTGGGCATATCTGCAATTGTGGACCGTCATACCTATTACTACGTGGCGTAAAATAAAAATTAGCGGAACGTGTGTTGCAATTACACAGCGTTGTCTGCCAACAAAAGTAAATTATCCCTGCAAGGTCATAATATTAATCGCCGGGCCTCCTAACAACTATAACGTGGTGCAATATTCTTAGTTCATTTTGAACGACGCACACGGTTTCGATTCTTCACATCACTAACTTCTCCCAATAGCTCAAACTTTTCCACCAGTTTCACTGTTGCCGGCTGAGAAGGTGCTTCACGACGACCTAAAAGTGCTTTAGTTTGAAAAGCACTCTGAAAAAAATCAGTTAAGCCGTCTTGTGAAAGTCGGTTAAGCCGTTTTGAAAAAAATCGCCTTTCTTTTTCTTCTACTTATTCTTTCTTCGTCAGCTAATAATTCAAAGTTATTCTTAAAACGAAACCACTCTTTAATTTTCGTATCATAATGGATCGCGCATATTTTATTGGTAGGTTACGTTACAAAGTTCGTAACTTACTCTACCAACACAAAAAATATATTTTTTTTTTATTCTAGAAAGAATTCGAAATTCTCTAGACCTACTACAATATTTAAAAAAATTAATGGTTAAAACGGAGAATTAATAAACAATGGAAAAGGGCATTCGTAAGCTTTTTAAGAAAGTACGTCTGGTGAATCAATAGAGAAGGAAAAGAAGAAAGCCCAAAATTTTAAAAATGAATGTGCACAAACGAAAGCCTATCATATTTTCTATATAGGTAATTTTTTGGATAGGGATTCAGTCTAGCGAAAATCGATTCAAATCAAGGCAACTGCTGACGGTGAATCAGCCCTTGCTACAATGCAACGGCAACTGGACAAGACGCAACAACAATTGGCAGATCTACAGCGAACACTGGCCAATATGAACATTGGTTCACGTGGAAGTTCGCCAGACCATAGCCCGAATTGCAATTACCGACACAGGCCAAGGTCGAAATCGTCATCTCGATCTGGACTCTGCTGCTACCACCGTTGTTTTGGCTTACGCGCGCGCCACTGTAATAAGCCTTGCAGTTTCCAACCGGTAGCTCATGGAGAAGCTACTTCGAAATATTTCAAGTCTTCGGAAAACCGCTAAATCCTGCTGTCTATACGGCAAACAGTGGGATTGGTTTGTCTCGCCATCTTTTCATCAAAGATCACGAAAACAACTTGAAATTTTAGATCGATTTGGGGGCTCAAGTATCTGTGATACCCGTAAACAAGTTCCCCCGACATGCTAAAGACACCGTTTGCATTCTTACCGCAGCAAACGGATCCCCAATTTCCACTTACGGCACAACACTTTTGAATTTTAATAGTCTCAGGCATTCGCTCACACATACCTTCATCATCGCGGCAGTAGACAGGCCTATTATAGATGTTGACTTTCTGTCCAAATATGGTCTCGTGGTCGATTTAAAGAACAGAAGGCTCTCTGATTCCTTTATTACCCTCACTGTGAATGCAATCATTGCCCAAGTTGATACGCCATCTCCAAAACATTTCAACGTCAACAACGATTACGGCGCTCTTTTAAAGAAATACCCCTCGCTCACTGAGGCTCCGAATTACAATCTCCCAGTGAAGCATAACGTAGTCCAATACGTAGTCACGCAGGCAGGTTACCTTGTGTTAAAGCAAAAACTGAATTTTAGTTTATGACAGATATCGGAATCTGCCGCCCCTCATCATCACCAGTCTCCTCACCATTACATATGGTGCAAAAGAAAGACAAGGACTGGCGCCCTTGTGGAGATTATCGACAGTTAAACACTGTCACTGTCCCAGATAGATATGCTATCCCCACATACACATTTTCTCGTTGAAACTCGCCGGTGTCACTATTTCCTCGGAAATAAATTTGGTAAGGGCATATCATCAAATTCCCATGGCTCTCGAGGATATTCATAAAACAGCGATTACTACTCCTTTTGGGCTTTCTGAGTTTACCCGAATGCCATACGGCCTTCGTAACTCAGCCCAGACATTCCAGCGATTCTTTAATGAAGTGTTAAAAGGGCTGGACTTCGTTTACTCTTATATCGACGATATCCTCGTTGCAAGCCGGTCCGAGATGGAGTTAATATTAAAGCTATAAAATGTATTTTCGGCATGAAGTCACTCGACATCTTGAGCCACACAATTTCGAAAGATTGCATGAGTATTACATCGCATTGGAGTTCAGAACTTCCAACGATCTTACTGGGTATTCGAACCTCCGTCAAGAAAGACCTCAACTGCATACCAGCAGAGTTAGTATATGGTCAAAATATCAAGGTTCCTGTGAAATCTTCATCAATGATCAAAATTCGAACCCAAACACAGATACTTCGGATTTCGTGAAGCAGCTTCGTACTACCATGAGAGCCTTAGTTCCTACGGACGCAAGACATCCAACAGGCAACGTACATTCCCAAAAATATGGAAACCTGTTCACACGTATTCGTACGTGTGGATAGAGTCAGAGGTCCATTGAGTACACCCTATTCTGGACCATATCCAGTGACCCGCAAATTGCACAAATTCTTTGTTGTGGATGTGCTATTTCGCCACCTACATATTAAATTCGCGAATCTCGATGTTTATCGATAGTCGATAGATATCGAGAATTACTGATACGGAAAAGAACAGTCGAGTTTACAATCTCAAGAGATACAGTCTCATACAGAATATTAATAAAGTGAAAGTGCCGCGAACAATCGTTCACACACCATTTTGTGAACAAAATTTATAATAATATTTTATAGTGAAAATATATATAGTAATTATACTTAACAATAAATGAATAAACGTTAATATAATAAATAAATAAAAAGTATATACTAAAATAAATATAGTGAGTGTTATTTAAATCATGAAAACCCGGTAACACCTCTATAAGCCCTTACTATTACCAACTCAAAATTGTATCAATCATTTCCGGCAAATCATATTGCCGGGATTGTGCGAATCGTATTATACGGCTGGTACTGTCCGACTGGCCACAGTTAGTTCTAACCATAGATTATTCAAAACATAAATAATCATTTCCGGCAAACCATATTTCTAGAAAAATGGCCAGATTTTCTCATATTCTTGGTCATTTGTGCCAATACTTCCATACGGCTGACACTGCCCTCTTAGTCAATCTTAATCCTGACTATTACCATCTTAAAACAATATTAGTCCCTATCTTTAATCAAAACAAAAAATTATTACCTATAAATCATATTAGAGTATAAAAACAACAATTAAATGAAAAAATTTGGGATGAATTTTGTTGTTGAGAAAAAACAATTTAAAACCAAATTTCCGTCTTATACAAGTTAAATAGAAAAAACTTCGATAAGATGAAATAGTATTGTGTGAGAAAATTTAATTTTTTTTCTGGGATGAAAAACTGGGCTAACTTCACATGCTTTCTGACCGCAAATGAGTTACAGAATGAAGAAGATGATGGTGCGATCATTTGATTGACTGGTTGAGATACCGAAAGATGTCCGTTCTTTAACAAGTTTAATCTTTAGGTAGTGATTGTTTTGCTAGTTAATGTTAGGAATTAGTTCGTATTAAATTTGCGATGAATAGCTCGAATTGTGTGCCTTTTGTGTCGTTAAGTAGACCGATGCTCCGAATCTCAAAATTAAGTTTTCGGGTAAAAGTAAAAGTTTACTTGAGAGTTGTCAAGTCGAACGTGAGCAATTGTTCCTTTGCTTGTTTGAATGTGTAAGCGCCAATAGTGGCTAGTTCTTGTGACATCGAATTAGTATATCCGTCGCTTGTAACATCTAATCTTTCAGTATTCTTCGAATGTTTGATCAGGTTTTATCAAGACAAGAAACTATGGTGTAAGGAAGCTTAGTTTGCTAAAAAGCCTAGTTTCGAGTTAAAAGTAGTCAAACTTGTAGAACCAAGTAATCCTGAAGTGTGGTGGAAGTGTTTGTCATTATGGTGTTGAATAAGTTCTGCTAACTCATAGATCATGGAAGTTGCATAATCCGCACAAGATGAAAGTGACAAATGACATGGTTGTGACGTTCACTGCACCATGTGTGTCATTTAATTATGGTTCATAGGAGTTGCACAACTATGATTAACGCAACCATACGCATAATCGACACCAGAGGAAACTATATGAGACCAAGATGGTGTTGTTTGCAACACGTGAACCCAAAGTGCGGTTATTATGTGTTGTTGTCGCTGGGGAATTAAATTATGAAGCCACCGAAAACTAATTGATACTTAAGTGCTCTAAAGTACTGTTACCCTTATAAGAAAAATTTGCCTAACTATTTTACAATTTTTTATCGTTTGTGGTTTTGGTAGCGTAATTTCAAAATAATTTTAAGTTTTGTAATAAAATTTCCCTTTTTTCTACTTTCCACTTTTCCGACATTATAATACTCATCCTATAGTTCTACAATTTCCAAGTAAAAATTAAAATTTTGGATTCAAATTTTTATTGTTTTCCCATCAAAATTTCGACGACAGTAATTATTATTTAGTCGACCGTGATAATATATTTAGTGTCATGTTCATAATATTTAAATTTTACAGAAACCACTTTTCACTTTTCGAGTTGGTTGACAGAGATATTAAATATAAATAACCCATACTTTACACCAAATTTAACTTATATAATTTTCCATCCTACTAACGCACTACAAACACCCACAAAATGGGCTGCAAATATTTTCAATTATTCATGTCATTTAATATTTCATATCCATCCTTAGCAGATGTACCCGAAAATGAATTTCCCAACTTTATATGCGTAGTAAAATAGTTTTAATAAGTTTAAAGTACCTCGGGGTATTGAAATAAAACATTTCCCACCAAAATTTAGTCATTGGTATAGACATTTCAATTATCTTGGGCGTCTTATCCAATCCAATTTTGTTTCGTTTTGAATCCATATTATTTTCACATTATGAGTACAATGGGGAAAAAATACATTTTCAGTAAATGAAGCTTTCCGGTAAATGTCTATCACAAAAATTAGTATTTCGAAGAATAATTTTGCGAATATAAAAATTGACATGTATCTAGGGCTATGACAATAACAAAATGGAACACCGTTTTATAAAAGTAACAATGGCAATCAGAAAGCCTCATTAATTATTATTGTTCAGTTCAAGAGTGAAAAGTAAATGTTTTTTTAATTGAGAGCTTTATGGTACATTTGTTGGTACAACTGGGCTCCATTATACAGGTTGACTCTTAATGATAGCACATATCATATCTGTAATCGTTATAGAGATAATCATGGTTCTACTGTATAACGCTTTGAATTTCACACATTGACTCTGTGTTTGGTAAACTAATTCATTTAGGATAAGAAAACGTTTATCGTAATAATTTTTCAGTTATGAGTGGAATTCGAAGTATCTAATTTTACAGTAGAACCTTATTATCTCCAAAATGGTTACAAATAAAATATGTGCTATCTTATACCGTGCTGTGAAAAAAAAAATTGGGCAATCATATTTTATTGCAAATTGGATTATTTTTTGCTAAAATTACAAAACTTTTGAACGCAATTTGCTTATTTTTTCATTTTAAATACATGTATGACGTAATTTTTCGAAAAAAAAATTTACCTGCAATTTAGGGGAAAAACCCCGAAAAATGCCATAATATTCAAAATACGTTGATTGGAGTTAAAGCAATGGAATAAATTAAACACTTATTTTTTAATTTTTTTTTTTTGTTTTTTATTGATTTATAGAAGTTCTATCTTTAATATTAAAGTTTTGGCGGACCGCCATTTGCTTTTATTACAGCAATACACCTCCGAATCTCCGATTCATTGAATTTGATAAATTTTCCAAAGTCGTAGGAGGTATGAATTCTCAAATCATCATCAACAAACTTTTTAAAGCTTGAATCGATCTGGGCGCTTTCTTGCAACTGCAGCTTCATTATAGACTAAATATTTTCAATGAGATTTAAGTCTGGACTATACAGGGGCCAGCTCAACACATCGATACTTCTTTTTTCGGACTACTTAAAAACCTTTAAATGAAGAGATAAGAAAAAAAATCAAGTTTTTAACAAAATATTTATGTTTATCTGAAAGCTAATTTTTCTATCTACAATTCAAAATTTAATAACTCACAACTTTGGCGGTATGGCACGGAGCGTTGTCCTGTTGAAAAATAAATTTGCAAGTCTCGCCAAAAAGCTTTAAAACAGTAGGCTCAAATTCGTTGTGTAGGACCTGCAGATGAACAGATGCTGTAATGCTGGAACTAAGGAAGCACAACCGACCGGTTTCATTTCCAGAAAAGCATTCCCAGACTATAGTTCCTTCCTTTTTCGGTGGAAGTTTTAAAAGACATTCGTTGCCAAGCCTCTCGCCCGGTTTTTTTCTTACCAGAATTCTTCAATCCCCAACATACAGCTTGAATTTTGATTCATCGAGGAAAATCGCATCATTCCACATCTCTGGAGTCCAAGAAATATGCTCCTGAGCCCATAGCAAAAATTGTTTTTTCACTAGTAATGTGAGGCTTCTGGACTGGTTTAAGTGCTCTCAAACCACCTTTAAAAAGTCTTTTTCTCATTAAGCTGGTTGAAATTTCTTTTTCTGTTCTCGCTCAACTTCCCGTCTTATGTCCGATGAAGTTTTAAAACGGTTCCGACGACATTGTAATATTATGAAACGATCTTCCACTGGCGTTGTCTTTCTGGGCCTTCCAGATCCTTTCTTTCTTTGTGTACTGCCCATCTCTCACATTTTTTTAATATTTAACGCGACAGTACTTTTTGGAATGTTTAATGTTTCTGCTATTTCGCGTGGATAAATTTTCTCGCGCCAAAATCAACATATTGCTTTTACACTGCTTACTAACTTTTCCCGTTTTTTAAACTAAAATTGCACTTTATTCTTTATTTGACTAGGATTACTTACAGAATAACTTAATCTTACAAAATAGGCGTAAAATAAAATTGTTTGACCAATTTTTTTTGCACATTAAGTGCCTATTCCATGGAAAAATTTTACTGACTGTATTTTTTTACTGCAAAAACGAAAACAAAAAAATACTTAAAATTCCATAAGAGTGACAAAGAAAACAAATATCTTTTATTTCATTTTTATAGCAAAATTTATGGTTTAATTTTGACAGTTACATTTTGACATAGCCTAAAATTTTCATAAAAGTTGTAATTTCGTTTCGTTCGTTTCAAACAAAAAAATTGTAATCGCCATTAATTTTATAATTAATTTATAATTTTTATTAATATCACCATGGATTTGGAAGATTTGGATTATTTAGATCCACTAAACATAATGAATTTAAGAAATGTGGAAAATAAGACCAAAAAGAAACGTAAATGTTGGGTACGCCCTTATTATTTAGAGCGGGGTCGAACCGGGGGATACAATTGTATTTTTAACGAGTTGCGGCAATTATGTTTGTAATTTCTGCGGACGCTGAATATTCATCGTACTCTTCACCATAGCTGGCAAAAAAATTTTGTATCGGGGAATTGCCGCTGTCGTCCAGTTGCGATACTTGCTCAACCCGGATATTTTCCAATACGATAATTTTTTTACTCGGTGCTGTAATTATATAAATAGATTAATACAAAATTCTCACGTATCTAATAATTTCGTCGACACACAATAAAATATTTTGATGCTACATCCATCAAATAAAATAATGCTCAATCAAACTTACCGTAATTTTCCATACTAATTTATTATTATGTAGTTTAATATAAAATTATTTGTATTTTATAACAAGTATTTAGATTTTTTTTGTATATTTAAACACCTAAAAAAACGTTAAAAACACTAATATTCACTAATGTAAACAAAACTCGAATTTTAGGTATCGAAATAAAAAAACAAACTGACATTTAACTATAAAAATGGCGAACGATTTATTTTGTGTGAGTGTGAAAAAAATTTCTTATCTTTACATACATTTTTTGTAGATGTGTTGACAATGCTGCCATAAAAAGTGCTAAAGTTTACATTTTTTTATAGCACGTTATGGCAGCACACTACCACAATGATAATTATTTTCTCAGTAAAAGTTTACTGACAAAAATTTTTGTTTCGTACACAACCAGTAAATCTATATTTTTTTCTCGCTTTTATTTTTGCAGTCAGTAAAATTTTCCCATGGAATAGACACTTTAGTTGCGGGGCTATACCGATGTAAAAAAAAACAAACGGCGGTGATAGAACTTCTATAAATCAATAAAAAACAAAAAAAAAAAAAATAAAAAATAAGTGTTTAATTTATTCCATTACTTTAACTTCAATCACCGTATTTTGAATATTATGGCATTTTTAGGGGTTTTTCCCCTAAATTGCAGGTAAATTATTTTTTTTCGAAAAATTACGTCATACATGTATTTAAAATGAAAAAATAAGCAAATTGCGTTCAAAAGTTTTATAATTTTAGCAAAAAAATAATCCAATTTGCAATAAAATATGATTGCCCAATTTTTTTTTCACAGCACTGTAATTTTTTGTTCAGATAAATGTGCTTCATAACCTCGCGAATTTATTGCACTTCGTCATCGGCCAGCTACTATATGGCCCAATATTAAAATTTATAATATTCATCCTCCTGGGGATATGATTTGCTGGAAATGCTTACATATTTACATTTTAAATAAACCAATCATGTTCCTAGGAAAACGGCTGTTATTATTTTTGATTTGTCCGGCTGGCCAGAGTTTGAGGTTCCTTTTAAAATTATCAATTTTCTTAAAAGAAAAAACGCTAATTAGGTTGCAGCTGTACCTAATTCTATTAGATTCATAAAATCAAAACCAAATTCAGCAAGGCAATTTATATCCTTAAGCCTTTTGAATTTATCTTGTGTTAGAAATTGATAAGGTATCTACAAAGCGATGTCGTTGATTGATTGATTGCAATGTGTGACCAGGCAATTTAGCGATACTCTCGGATGATGCCAGGTCCGCCATATACTTTTATTACATTTAACAAGATGGAAGGATAGGATAGACATGTTAAATATGACCGAATCGAAGGGAAGAAAACTGATTACAATAACCCCGCGATAAAAGTATCAGACGATTCAGACCTATGAATATTTGGCGAAATAAAAGCAAATCTGACTCAATGACTGAAATAATATATTAGATAATTGTGATGACTTGCATCTTGAACCACTATTTCTTTCGACATTATATGTAGAACAAACGAACATGCTGACAAAATAGCTTGCATTCCAAGAATGATCTACCATAAAGATGAAACAAGCAGCATATCAAAACGAAAATATTACATACCGCAAGAAACTCACTATTATTTTTTGTTAAATAATTGTGCTTTCAATGATATAATACAGGTTCTAATGACAAGAGGTATCGATGATCTTTCAGGCATGATCTGTATCATTATGTAGAGACGACCAAACGACATCAACTAGTGACCAATCCTCAACGAATAATGAAGAATCAAAAAATTGAATTGATTATATCTTATGTCTTCAACATAAGTTTGAACAATTCTTTGAAAAAATTAACATTTTTATCTAAATGGTATATTCCATTCCCAAATAAGCGACCTGTTTTATCGCTATAAAAACTGACTCATTGAAATTTGATAAAAACGGCATGATTTTCTTGCAATGAGGTGCTTGCTACCCGGAAAATTTTTTTTGAATATTTCATTATTTATTTACCGTTTAATCGTAAGTGACCAAACGATAAAAAACTAGTGACCAATCCTGACCAAACGATGACCAAACGAATTCAATCATTACTGTTGTCAAAATCTTTAGATGGCATGCTATAAAGATGGTGCTAAATGCAGAATGAATATTTCATAAAAGTTCTAACTCGTTTCGGATTGGAAAAGTGGAGATTGCAGTTTCTTTTTTCGAAATAAATTAATGCAATTTTTTAAAAAGAATTTTTGGGCTTGAACTCCATTTTGCCAATTTTATTTCGCTCCCCCCGCCCCCCCTCCCTTCTCATTAGAAAAATTGTTTCGGGCGCCTATTTCTGCTTCACGTTTATTTACTCAATTGCTCGGAATTGGTATGGAACCATGATTATCAACCTCACAAGTGTAACACTGAAATTACCACCAGATGATTTCTGAAAACGCAAACAATCAAGGGAAGCTTTAATTGCCAATAGTTTCTCAAATTTTTATGGCAGCTACAAAAATCATCATTAGTTAAGCGAAAGACGTATAACAGCAGCCAAAAATGTCAATGTTGATGCCACCAATATTAAAATACAAGACATGCTGGACAACGAAACGTTTTCATTTAAATCCGTAATAGTCGTCGACGAAAATGAAAGTGTTAATTTTATCACCGAGTTTTTGAATTCATTGGAACTACTCATCCAAAACATTGAACTTACGGGATCCTGATACAACCAAAGCTCCCACTAATCGAAATTTACTCGCATCAGTTGAGCCCGGTACTAATTCTAACCCGGAAAACGATACAGTTTCCAGCTCATTGAGTTCCGTAGCTGATATAACTTCTGTTCCCGGCCGGTTGTACAGTGAACAACGAAAAGCCAGGTCACAAATTTATTGGAATCATCGAAGATACAGAAAATCTCTGATTCTTTCGTCCATAATTTGATCAGAAAAGGGGAACATGAGACCATACGCCCACGTTGCTATAAACAATATTCCATATACAGGTCTTTTAGACAGTGGGGCCAGTATAAGTGTTCTAGGAAAGGGATCGGAAATTTTTTGGCACACGCTAAATCCCAAATTTCATCACTTTCCGTCGTTTATTAATACAGCGAGTGGATTCTCTGGAACAGTCTCTCTATTTGGGATTTACTTCTGGAACCTCTTTCAAATCTCTCCTAGGTTGCCATCCTTATCATTTAATTGTGAACCTGTCCAAGATGAATATTCCCCGAAACTTCATATACTAAATTCAGAAGATCAGAGTGCATTGAACAATATTATTGCTAAACTCGGTTGAGGTCAAACAAATTTATCAAACCACGTTATAGACATCGGCACCACGAAACCGGTTAAGCATCGCTATTACGCAGTATCACCTGCTAACCAGAAATTGATGTACACCGAGTTACATCGAATGTTGTCCCTTGGTGTAATCGAGGAATGTCAGAGCTCCTGATGTTCTCCCATCACCCTAGTACACAAGGCCAATGGTAAAGCGCGTTTGTGTCTGGATGCCCACGAGTTAAACAAAGTGACCGTCAAGGACGCGTATCCGCTTCCGCTTATTTCTAGATTGTTGGGTCACTTGGATCAAACTCGTCTCATTTCTGCTATTGATTTAAAAGATGCCTATTGGCAGATACCACTCGACGCGCAGTTCAGGGATAATACAGGTACCTGGACAGCCTTTGTATCAATTCCGGGTCAACCGTTCGAGTTGTGCAATGCTCCGCAAACCCTTTGTCGCCTGATGCACCAAGTGATCCCCCACAAACGACAAAATATTCGTTTATTTAGACGATCTTCTAATCACATCCGCTACATTAGATGAACATTTTAAGTTATTGGAAGAGGTGGCATGTCGCTTGAAATCAGTCGGTCTTACGATAAACCTCGAGAAAAGCAAATTTTTGATAACAAATCTGTTAACTATTTGGGATATGTAGTTGGTAATGGGTGCCTCCGGACCAACCCAGAGAAATGTCGGGCTATTTTGGACTTTCCGCGACCTAAAACTACCAAACAAATCCGACGATTTCTAATCGAAAACTATTCTGTCACCGAGCTTGAGTGTAACGCAGCGGTGTTAAGCGTGATAAAATTTAGACCCTACATAGACGGGTATCCCTTTACCATCTACACTGATCATGCCAGTTTGCGCTGGCTGATGAAGCAAAAAGACTTATCGGGACGACTAGCCAGATGGAGCCTGCAGTTCCAATCATACGACTTCCAAATTGGATACTGCAAAGGGTCGCTTAATGTAGTGCCTGATACCCTATCTCGCGCGTTTTGCGATGCTCTTACTTCTGATACACCTAAAAGTTCAAAAAATGAAGTACTGGTCCTTCAAATTGATTTAAATTCTCCCAAGTTTTTGGATGCCGAATAATTGAACCAAATCCATCAAGTGACAAACCTCAAGGATTGTGATCACAATTTTATCGTTCGAGATGGTAAACTGTTAATATGTTCGTCATTCGGTACACGGTATCTGGACTCAGATCTCCCCAAATATAAGCTGGTAGTACCTGCCTCTTGAACGACGGATCTAATGAAACAATCACACGTAGCCCTTACCTCGGCTCACATGGGAATTGCTAAATCGATAGAAAGACTGCAAAGGCGATTTTACTCGCCTCGGATGTCACTTGATGTTAAGGAATTTATTTCTAAGTGGTTAAAATGTAAGATGAACAAACCGGCAAATTATTCAATTCGACTGATTATGGGATCGCAAACGGAATCCACTAGGCCATTCCAGAAGTTGTTCATAGATTTGTTGGGTCCGTATCCGTGGTCAAAACGAGGAAATTGTTTCATAGTGATAGTTCTAGATCGTTTTTCCAAATTTATTATAATCAAACCGTTAAAAGAGGCGTCGATGTCTTTGCTGTACTCGTTTCTTGAAAACGAGGTTTTTCTGATATTTTCAGTTCCAGAGGTTGTAACATCAGACAATGGCAAACAATTCCGCTCGTATATCGAAGATCGAGAACACACGGAATGGGATTAGTACCTACAAGAGGTTGCAGCCGCGTTACATAACGTTATACATGAGTCTGTTCGATAATCTTCTCACTACTTAGTGTTTGGGCAACATAATGTCACTACACGGTTCTGATTACGCGAATGAATTGCAAATTAGGTGTAAAGCTAATAGATTAAATTTGACAAGGAACAATGTTGTTCATAAAAATGACACACGAGAAAGTCGCCAGACATTCTAATCTACGGAGTAGAACTTCCAGGTCGGTCAACCAGTTTATGTCAAGTCTTTTCAGCAAAGCGATGCGTGAAATAAATTTTTGGCCAAGCTAGCTTCATCTAGATTCAAAGCTGGAGAACGTAGCATATTCCGTTACCAGCCTGCCCACACAATTGTGTGGGTCAGGCAAACGAATCATGTGAAAAATTTATGGTTGTATGTGTTTTGAACCAACTTACGGAATACACACAATTGTGTTAGTTGTACTTCAAATCAAGCGAAATGTTTTATCAAAAACTTCATTACAAACTATGGTTTTTTACTAACACATTTGTGTGATTTGTACTTCAATTGAGCCAATTTTGTTTTTCTTGGTCGGCAAAGGGATATGTACTTAAGAATTTGGATGGAAAACTTTTGGGAACCTTCCATGCAAAAGACATCCGTAATTAACAGGGACGAAACTTTATTTCTTCTTTGTGTTTTAACTATTTTCCCGGCATGAGACAGTCTCAGGGTGTGGGTCGTCCCCACGATTTATAACAGTGCATCCACACACTTTTACATGATGTTATTCATTTTCTGGCGGTACGAATGTGGTAATACTGCGAATATCATAGCCCCTAAATGCGCGCTAAGCATAATACCCAACCATCGGATTTTTTTTCCGTATTACTGGCAAGATGTAAATTGTTCAAATAGATGCGAATGGATGGCACCTCTATCATTCCGAATTATATTTTTTTTATGGGGAGTAAAATGAAAATTTTTTTGGTAAACCCTATCAAAAAGTACCTCGCAAAATTTGGCGGGCATTGTGAAAAAAAAATAGAAAAAGGCGGAACGTAAGCTTAAGGACCTAAGTAAGCTTAAGTGATCGAGTTCGTTTTTGTTAAAAAGAATGAAAAAAATAAATGAGAAAATGGTCTATGGATTGAGGTTATAGTGATCACGTTCATTACACTATAAACGTCGCGTAAAATAGTATGATACCAAGCATCCCCAGCTGCACCCTAAATTATGGTAATGATGATTAGCAAATAGCAAATGATTTTAATCGAACGATATTCTACGAGTACATATCTAATTATTTGCGTATTGAGAGGAAAGATGATTTGTGCAATTTGTAATGCAATCATCGGTAAATACTTGTTTCGTTTTCTATCGTAGTAATGAGTTAGTATTGTATTGCTCTTCTATTAAATTTTGGTTTATATGTGTACGATGATGATGATACGTTAACCGATTTTATAATTGTATTAAAAATCGGTTTTTAGAATTTTGGAACGAAAATTAAGTTAGAAAAATATTGGCGGTACTTCTGAGCACATCTCAGAATAAACTTCGTAATTTTATTTAATAAAAGTATTAAAAATAAAAATATAAATCATAAAACTAATTGTATTAAATCTATGCATAAAATTAGTTTATTAATAAATCCATTTATATATATATTAAAAAATAAAAATAAAAATAAATTTGTTGTGCGTTTTTATATTTCATTATACAATTGGAGTCAGATAAATGATACGGTGCAGTAGGGTAATAACGTAACTCATATGGTGAAAGTGCAGTGTTACAATCTAACTTTATAAGTGCTACCTATCGTGATAACGTGATATATATATGTACATAATATTCACTATGTATTAGTAAATAACGTATATCTGCCACGACACACCTCTACCATCACAGTACCTTACCACCTACATTGGTGAACCCAACTACGAACAACCGCTACGCACAACACACCTTGAATAAAGTTAAAAGTAGTTCGCCAGTTTCGATCAAACGCCAAATTACGAAGTATATCGAGACGCATTCGAATGCAATTACATCTTTAAAATAAATCATTTTTCGCTAACAAATATTCGAATGCGAATTAAAAAACAAACTACGTGCCAGCAGCAGCAGCCGAAACGGAATTTATAAAGCAAAACTGACGGAAAAACACGTGTGCTGTATTTCACAAGGACATATTGTGTGGTGCCATACTAACGGTGTATATATAAAAAAACATTTTGAAAGGTCGTCCAACAACGTGGTCAACCAGTCAGCCTTCCAGCCAGTAATATCCAGTTTTAAATAAAAAAGTTACTGTAATCGTTCATATTAAACAATTTTCTTTAAATTTTATTACATTTCTTTAATATTATTTTTCTCTTAATTTTTATTTTAGAAACTTTATAAAAAAACTGTAAAGAAGAGGAAACAGGACTTGACTTATGGAAAATTGAATATTGTTGAAAATAAATCCGGTATCTCTAAACCATTAATATATTGGTGAGTGTTACAATTTGTCACAAATATTTAACATTTCTCTCAATGGTTCAGTGTTTAATTAAAATAATAAAAAAATTGATTGTACATATTATACTCGATTAACGTCATTTGCTACTTCGTAATATTTTTCTCCTTTCGGTATATATTTTTTTTTTTACTAAGGTTGATTCATTTCTATTTCAAATTGTTTAAAAAAAAAAAAAACATTTAATTAACTAGTTCACAAATTAGCCGAATCAAGTATGGTAAATTCAGAAGATGAAAATAATGATAATAAGCAAGAAAAAACGGAAGAAAAACATAAAGTGAATATTGCCGAAGTACCTGTTCCGCAATTCTGGAAATCTTTACCAGAACTTTGGTTCAAACAACTCGAGGCATTATTTAAAGTCCGTCGAATCACGAGCGATGAGAATAAATTTAACTACGCTGTTGCTCATTTACCCATAGATGTAATATCTACAGTATCAGGAATAATCCGTAAGCCTCCCTTACAAAATAAATACGAAGCACTTCGAGATGAGATTATCAGAAGACGTACGTTGTCAGAACAAAGTAGAATTGAAACCCTGCTTAAATCTACTGACATGGGTGATTTTTCACCATCCGATTTCTATCATCATCTCGAGGAAAAAGCAGGATCTTCAGCAGCTGTTAACGCTCAATTATTAAAAACTTTATGGTTAGGTCGACTACCCGACTCTATTAGATCGATAATTGCAATAAGAGAGCAAAACGAAATAAATGATTTACTAAAATTTGCAGATAGAATTTTCGAAATCAATCGTCCAAATCTCAATTGCAATTTCATCGCTACTGGAAAATCATCCCAATCTAAATCAAATAAAAATCACTCAGAAATTACTCTCAATAGCCTCCAAAAATCTATAGATCTACTAACTTCCAAACTTAATAGTGAAATGGCTAACTGGAAAAGATCAAAGCAACGATCGAATAGTAGAGCTTCTAATCGATTTCGATCGCGCACTAGGTCACACCAACGTGGTGGTGACTGGATTTGTTGGTACCATAGAAAATTTAAAGAGAGAGCAAGAAAATGTGAAGGTTGCTCATTTACAAAACAAACTTTTTCGCAAGCACCACCCCCGAAGGAAAACTAGATCGTCCCATTATAGATGCGACGAACAATGGGACATACGTCAATCGTCGCTTAATTATTAGATGTTCTAAGACAAAATACCATTTTTTAATTGACACTGGTGCAGAAATCTCGGTAGTTCCAAAAATATATTTTAATAACCTAGTCAGAGATGACGAAAACTGTTTAAATGCAGCTAATGGAACCATAATTAGTACTTACGGTACGCGATTACTAGAGTTAGACTTAGGGTTGCGTCGAACATTTAGACATCCATTTATTGTTGCTTCGGTAACGAGACCAATAATAGGCGCAGATTTCCTGATAAAGTTCGGTTTGGTTGTCGATCTACGAAATAAACAACTCTTAGACACAAATACGTCTCTTACAGTTAACACGATGGACACTATAACACCAAATGAATCAGTATCACGATTATTTGCGGTTGAAGAACCTTACGCCGAAATTCTGCGCAACTACCCAAATCTAACACAAGAACATAGATATGATCTTCCAGTTAAACATAATGTAGTGCATCGAATTGTTACTGAAGGTCATTTAACTTTTTCGAGACCGAGAAGATTGGATCCAGCAAAACATAAAATTGCTAAAACTGAGTTTGAACATATGTTGCAACTCGGATTGTGTAGACAAAGTTCATCCAGCGCTACTTCACCTTTGCATTTAGTGCCAAAGCGTGACGGTACCGGATAGATATCCTTTACCACATATTCACAATTTTTCTCTTAATCTTAGAAATTGCACTGTTTTCTCGAAAATAGATCTTGTTCGAGCTTACCACCAAATACCCGTGGACTCACAAGATATTTACAAAGCAGCCATTACTGTACCGTTTGGGCTCTTTGAGTTCACTAGGATGCCCTACGGACTTCGAAACGCTCAGACCTTTCAACGTCTTATGGACGAAGTGACAAAAGGTTTAGATTTCGTTTACGTCTACATCGACGATATTTTGGTAGGTAGCAGAAACATATCAGAACATCCAGAACACCTTAATTCTTTATTCGCTAGATTAACAGAATTTGGTTTAACAATCAAGCCTTCCAAGTGTGAATTTGGAGCAACATCCCTTAATTTCCTCAGCCACGAAATCACTAAAGATGGTATCAAACCATCTGCAGATCGAATTGCAGCTATACAATCTTTTCCCCAACCCACTTCAATTCGGCAAGTGTAGCGTTTCGTGGGCATGGTCAATTATTACCATCGTTTCATCCCTCACTTAGCCGAACAAATCGCACCAATACACAATCATCTAAGCAAGCTTGGCAAGGTGACTAAAAATAACCCATTCACATGGCCACCTGAATGTGAGGCGTCTTTAAATAATACCAAAGTTGCCCTCGCTCAGGCGACTCTCCTTGCACATCCTATGGATCATGGAACACTACGCATCAACACTGATGCTTCTGCTGTACTAGAACAAAGTAATTGTGAAAATTGGGAGCCAGTTAGTTTCTTCTCTAAAAAGCTTTCTCCAACCGAACAGAAGTATTCCGCTTTTGACCGAGAGTTGCTGGCAATTTATTATGCCATTAAACATTTCAGATGTTTTGTAGAAGGCAGAATATTTTCGATCAATACAGATCACAAACCGCTCACTACAGCGATTGCGTCTAAATCGGAAAGAAGCCCACGTCAAAGTCGTCAGCTCGATTACATTTCACAATTTACAACTGATATAAGATATGTTAAAGGTGAAAGCAACGTCGTAGCTGATACACTGTCACGTACAGAAGAAACTCAAGTGTCAACTATTTTTCACACAGCTATTGATCTAAACAAATTAGTTTCATTACAAAATATAGATGATGAACTAAAAATCTTAATAAACAAATCATTACAGTCGATGAGCTCGAAATATAAACTGGAACAAATCCCGGAATTTGCTTCAGGTTTATCAATTTGTTGTGAATCATCGACTCCAATCAAGCGCCCTTACATTCCTAGCGCAATGCGTGGAAGTGTTTTTGAAAAATTACACGGCTTGTCGCATCCAGGAGTACGAGCAACACGAAAATTGATAGCATCAAAGTATTTTTGGCCAAGTATGAACGTCGATACGGGATATTGGTCTAAAACTTGCATTCCTTGCCAGAAATCTAAAGTCAACAGACATACTAGATCAGAACACGGACGTTTTGACATCCCGTCTGGAAGGTTCAACCATATACACATTGATCTCGTCGGCCCGTTACCTCCATCTAATGGTAATACGTTCATTCTCACAATAATCGACCGGTTTACACGATGGCCGGAAGCGATACCACTGACGGACATGAGAACACCAACAATAGTGAAAGCTTTCGTGAACACATACGTCTCAAGATTCGGTGTCCCATCAGAAATCACAACTGACCAGGGAAGTCAATTCGAAAGTAATCTTTTCCGAGAGTTCCTAGGGCTATTAGGTTCGATGAGGATTAGAACGACAACGTACCACCCTCAGGCAAATGGGATGGTGGAACGTTTGCACCGGCATTTAAAATCGTCCTTGTATGCCAGATCAAACACTTTAAACTGGAGCGATGAATTACCATTCATTCTCCTGGGAATAAGAACATCGATCAAAAATGATCTTGGTTGTACTCCAGCAGAACTTCTTTACGGGCAACCGCTAAGAGTACCAGGAGAATTAGTAATCCAATCTGATCCGGCATCTTCAACCAACCCTACATCTTTGATAGAACAATTAAGAGAATCAATGCGTAACATCGTCCCAATGAACACACGAAATAACATTCAAGACAATATTTACATACCACAAAATTTAAAGGACTGCGATAAGGTTTTCGTCAGAATAGATAAAGTAAAAACCGGATTAACGCCACCCTACGAAGGTCCTTTTACCGTCCAGCGTAGATTTCGCAAACATTTCGTTCTGGATTACAACGAAAAGAACGTATCAATCTCAATCGATAGACTTAAGCCGGCATACACGACAGACGAAATTAAAATAATGCCTCCGTCTGTTTGTTCATCTAGCCAGAGACAGGTAATGTTCAAAAATTAGTTACGAATTGTCAAAATTGTCTTCTCTACGTCAACCATACGAAATTTTATAAACCGATAAGATTTTATCTGCGGGGTGAGTATTATAGTGATCACGTTCATTACACTATAAACGTCGCGTAAAATAGTATGATACCAAGCATCCCCAGCTGCACCCTAAATTATGGTAATGATGATTAGCAAATAGCAAATGATTTTAATCGAACGATATTCTACGAGTACATATCTAATTATTTGCGTATTGAGAGGAAAGATGATTTGTGCAATTTGTAATGCAATCATCGGTAAATACTTGTTTCGTTTTCTATCGTAGTAATGAGTTAGTATTGTATTGCTCTTCTATTAAATTTTGGTTTATATGTGTACGATGATGATGATACGTTAACCGATTTTATAATTGTATTAAAAATCGGTTTTTAGAATTTTGGAACGAAAATTAAGTTAGAAAAATATTGGCGGTACTTCTGAGCACATCTCAGAATAAACTTCGTAATTTTATTTAATAAAAGTATTAAAAATAAAAATATAAATCATAAAACTAATTGTATTAAATCTATGCATAAAATTAGTTTATTAATAAATCCATTTATATATATATTAAAAAATAAAAATAAAAATAAATTTGTTGTGCGTTTTTATATTTCATTATACAATTGGAGTCAGATAAATGATACGGTGCAGTAGGGTAATAACGTAACTCATATGGTGAAAGTGCAGTGTTACAATCTAACTTTATAAGTGCTACCTATCGTGATAACGTGATATATATATGTACATAATATTCACTATGTATTAGTAAATAACGTATATCTGCCACGACACACCTCTATCATCACAGTACCTTACCACCTACAAGGTAATGCGTGACCAAAAAAAAAATAATAATTTTCTTATAAATTGTGAATTTCGAACAAAAAAATGAAAAGAAAAAATTTTAGTTAAACGATAATGGACGCAACAGTGAAAAATGTTGTTTGGTGCAAAAAGGTACTTTTTTTGTGCAGAAGTTAAAGGTCGTACTTATAGAGAAAAAAAAACAGTTTAATAAACAAAATTTGTAAAAGTACCGATCGGTTATGCACGAAAAAAAAATAAATTAATAGTGAGAATTGTGAAAAAAAAAAACATAATAAAAATATAAAAAAACGACAAATCACAAAAAAAGGAAAAAACCGTAATAATAAGTTGTTTGGGGACACTACATGTTCATCAATCGTCCATCAACATCACCATCAATCGAACAAGGTACCCAACGATAATTTTCTTCTAATTTTTTTTTGTTATCATTCATAAATTGATCGACCAAAATTTTTTTCATGCTGTTTAATGGTTGGTTCACGTATTCGATCAAAAAATGATTCGCGAATCAAAGGAAAATTAAACCATTGAAAACATATACAAATTTCCCCGCCCGAGATGAAATAATTTTAACTTTGGGAAAATTTTGATCGCAAGCATCCAACATAATAAAAAAAAAAAAACAAATTATGAGCAGTAATGCGAATTTTCATTTTTTGATCGCATTCATTTTTTGATCGCATACGTGAACCAACCATAAAACAAAAAGAATTTATTTTGAATAATTTTTGTTGCAATGTTTTAGTTAGTAGGGAATTAGATCTTACTTTTCGGTCTAACCGTTTTTCATTTCATTCTTTTTTTCCATGAAATTGTTGTTTTGTTTTGGATTTATGGATTTTTGTGAAATAAATATAAATTGCTAAATTTTTTCGATGACCACGGTCAAACCAAAAATTCTGTGTTTTTTATTTGCTTTGTTTTCGCTTTCGTTTTTTTTGGGAAATTTTTTTTTTGACTGAATATCATAAAAGCGAAATGGGAAAATAAAATAACGAGCATGATGAGGATGGATTAGGGTAAGTATCCGGTCAGAGATAGGTAAGTAATTGGCATTGTTCCCTTCCCCGCGGTTACTCTTGGCTCACACATCTTTCCGGTTTCACACAGATGGTTTTTGTTGTACTTCTTTAATTATTATTTTTTCCCAATTTTCGTGTTCGCGTACATTCTCCAGGTCAAAAACTCTGCTACACTACCAGGCCTACCGCCGCATATTTTGTACCTACTTAAAATTTGGCTCACCAAGCAATTTATTGTGGAACATCACGCGCCCAAACTCTGGAACGGAACTAGATTAGTTATCAAAAACTGTCATCGAGGCAACCATAATCATTAGAAAATTTAAAGGTAAATACGTGCTACTGCCAGAAATATACCCATACCGACAGATGTTTCATTTTGATTTAAAAAATTTGAATTCCAAATTCGTTTGGCTTTTGCCATGACGATCAACAAACACCAAGGTCAAACAACGGTCATCTGCGGTTTGTACTTAAAAATTCTGGTTTCTCCCATGGCTAATTATATGTAGCATTAAACAGGCGTAGCAATGTTCGCCGGGTCAGCTATAACTATATATACTTAACGAGAAGACGGTAATTAAAAAATCTGCTAACGGCGCAACTAATATACAAATGAATTTTTCGATTGTGCCAATATTTAGTTCGAAACCGCTACGCCTTCTTCCAAAAAAACAAAGATCACACGGTAATATTTGACTATTCAGAAGGTCAAAAACTTGAAAATAATACGAATTTTTCAAATATGTATATAAATAAAATTTACTGAGAGGAGTAATGAATTATGAGCCTTATGGAACCTATTTTTTTAGCTTTACCAACCAAAATGTAAAACTCGTCCTTTGAACTATACCAAATAGCCGTTCAATAGTTAAAAAATTACAGTTTTAATATGCGACAAATCAGGTACAATATATAACAAATTATTATTCAATTTACTGTTAAAGAACCGGATTAGAACAGGTTAACACACACACACACACACATTACTTAATAGTATTGTAAGCAACCATTTAATCAAATATTTAGTATCATATGACGTAAAAAATTCTAAATTGATATTGCAGTTTGACTAAAAATTTCTTTTTATTTGCAAATATATTAAAGCCAGATTACACATAGATGCAATGCAAAAGGAGAGGTACAAACACATATTTGTGTTTGCTTTAATTATCGAATATTAAATCACTTACCGAAAAGATGTACAAATACGGCGCCATTTTCCATTTTGGTCTTTCACTACACTATACACAATCACATAACACTAAAAAAATGCCACACTTACACTTAGTTTTAATAAATTGTCCACTTATTAATTCTACTAAATACACAAAACACCACATTCACAAAAATACTACACCGATTTACTCTTAAACAATTTTAAAATTTAAGATTCTAAAATTTAATTAATGCGGAGCGTTTTTAATTTATCGCGACGCGACACCCTGCAAAGCAAACACACAACTGAGTAAAATTATCTCGCAATTCTGTATTGCGTAGTAAAATATGTCTGTCGTAACGGTATGTGTGTAACCGGTTGTTATGAAAAAAGTACAAATTGCATTTTAATTATTAAAAGTCGATCTATATTTAATTTGGGATTGAGACCGTTACGATTGTCGATCATATGATCTTAAACATTTTCTATGCAAATAGAATTTTAATTTCAACCGGATTTTGTTTATTCGTTGTTGTTGTGGATGAAGGTACATACAACAAAAATGTCATAAAATTTAATAAATTCGGCAATTTCTTCTATCGATGCATGCGGCTACAGGAAAAAATAAAGTGTTACTGTGCATTGCATTGAATGGTACAGAAATTAAGCGCAACTTATATTGTAGCAACAATTAAAATTGAAAAAAAAAATCGATTTTTTCCCAGTTTATGGCCTAATTCACAAACTGTATGTAAGCTCTGTAACTGTAAAATTTCCGGATATGTACTAAAATGGTATCCATAAAATGTAACTTGACTCTATAAACGGAAGTTCAGTTGTGTAAAGTTTGATTTGATGACGTAAAGTTACATGTCGCGACTTCAATAGCGGATAACTCGAAAAAATTGTCATTTTCTGAAACGGTTTTTGCATATACAGGGTGTCCCAAAATTGGTAGATCAAATGAAGCAGGGTGGGTGGGGTGATAGGTGAGCACATTTTCAACAAAAACAGCCAAGTAAAGTTGTATCTTATTGTTGATGGTGCAAAAGTTATTTCGCTTTTAGTGTTTTTTAGTAAATCGCATCGCACTCACCAAAAAATTATTTTAAAAGAAACCAAGTTTTTTTTATCTTACTTTTTTAATACGATCTAGAAGAGTGTGCCTTTCCAATAAAACAATTTTTATAAACTGCATTATCGTCTGTCAAATAAAATCTTTGGTTTTGTAAACTTTTTTGTTTCTCATAAACTTTTGTTGATGTTTAAGTGGCGCCAGTGGGAAAAGAATGTACTACCAAAAGTTGACCGTTTATTGAAGAAATATGCAACACTAATGCCGATTTTAAAATTGTATCACACACCGGTCTATTCACAATAGAATGTTTTTTATCAATTTTTTTCACAAAGTAAGTCGAGTTTATTACAAAACGCATTTAACAAAATTTCGGATTCGAAAATAGATGCTTGGTCAGAAATAAAACAAAATTAATTAAATAATATTTGTTTATTAACTTTAAATATTATTCTACGGAGTTCTCTCGAAATTCCCGGATTTTTACAAGATTTCCCGGATTTGGATTCCTTCCGGATTTTCCCCGAATTTTCTCCATATTTCTCGTATTTCCGCCAGATTTCCCCGGTTGTCTCGGGTTATTTTTCGGATTTCCCTAGGATGTTCAGGATTTTTCCGGACTGTTCGGTTTTCTTCCGGAATCAGGGAGAAAACTGGTGAAAATCCAGTGGACATTCAGGCGAAATCCAAATCCGAGGGAATCAGTTGAAAATCCGGGAAATCCGGAAATTTCGAGGGAAACCCGAATAATAATATTTAAAATTAATAAACATAAAATTATTTTATCTATTTTGTTTTATTTCTGACAAAGCATCTATTTTAGAACCTGAAATTTTGTTAAGTGCCTTTTTTAATGAACTCGACTTACTTTGTGAAAAAAATTTGTAAAAAACATTCTATTGGGAAAAGAGCGGTCCTCAACTTTCTGTAGTACGTTCTTCTCCTTCTGGCGTCACTTAAACATCAACAAAAAATTTGGAGAAACAAAAAAGTTTATAAAACCAAAGTTTTATTTGGCAGAAGATAATGCAGTTTATAAAAATCATTTTATTGGAAAGGCAGACTCTTTTAGATCGTATTAAAAAAGTAAGATAAAAAAAACTTGGTTTCTTTTAAAATAATTTTTTGGTGGGGGCGATGCGATTCACTAAAAAACACTAAAAGTGGAATAACTTTTGCACCATCAACAATTCGAAAAAACTTTACTTGGCTGTTTTTATTGGAAATTAGCTCACCTATCACCCTGTTTCGTTTGATCTGTCAATTTTGGGACACCCTATATATGTGTTGTTACCAATACAATAACACTTCTATACCTTCAAAACTTAAAACTAATCAAAACTATAGTTTTTGAGCTTTTATATAAAATTTATTTGTTTAAGATCTGTGGGTAGCTCCAGCAGGGAATCTTTCGAATTTCAAAATGAAAATATGCATACCGATTAAACCCAATTTGTGCTAGTTAGTGTTCACGGGGAAAAATTAGTGTTAGTCCAGGAGCCGAGAAAAAGGAAAAGAAAATTTCAAATTTCGCCTAAAAGACGAAACAAATAAAACCTCATTTCTCAAAAAAATTGAAAAATTGAAGCCCAATTTTAACAATTTCCAAAGGCCATCCGAAAATATAGTGGCTGCATTTTTTTTCCAAATCCAGAATTGGCCCAATCCCGTTGAACAACAAAGACCCTTGAATTAACGATTTTCTGACAAAAAGTGTTCTAGAAAACAATGAAGTTGGCACTTTTGTTTGCATATTCCTATTATGTATGTCCACTGCCATCTTCATCGGTTTCTAGAACACTTTTTGTTAGAAACGCTCTTTTTTGTTCAGTGGAATTGGACCAATTCTAGATTAGCACGAATTTAGCCACTATATTTTTCGGATGGCAATTAACATATCTGACAGGAATATGTTATCCTTGGATTTTATAATATTTTATTTCTATTTTTTAAATTGTTGTTCACCAAAACTATTATTGAATGGTATACCTCTGTATTTTGTTTGTTTGACCATGCTTGTAGGTCGGATATCGACAAGAAATAATTTATGTCGGATAAAAGACTTTAAAATTTTGGGAGATATTTTAAATGTGTTGAAAATTGGTTGCCACTGGTGGTCTTTAAACAACGTGTGGCATGATGGTGATGTTGAATTGGTTAAATTGGTTGAATTGGTCATCCAACAACATAGGACTGTAGCTGTTAGAACGAAACAAAAGCACGAACTGCCTGGTTCCTCAAAAGCCATCTAGAGGAATGTAGAAATGCTCTGGCAACTCTCAAAAATTTTCAGCTGGCGAAGAGAAAGGACAGTAAGATGGAAACGCTCGCATACACTAAATAAACTACTGAAATAAAGCAGGAGAATTTGTATGAAGAATCTCTATATTCAAAATGCAGAGAAAGGAGAAGAAATCACAGAGGAATAGAAAGAGGACAAGAGTGCAGAAAACAATTACTTGACCTTATACAAAGTGTTGCTAAAAGAGCACTTAGTGGTGACTGTCAGAGCAGACGAACATGGATATATAGCATCCAGAGGAAGGTGGGAAAGGTCTAACCTGCTAGTTTCCAAAAATTGTGAGGGTACCATTTTCATTGCGTCCAATTGACGTCTTGTGCCGACCAACAGTTATTGACCCTACACATGTATTTTTTTGTAGAGAGTACATCGTTTACTCAGATGGTGGTGTCGAACGATTTACTGTCAATTTATCGTGAACAATTTATCGTAGAACAGTTAATCGTGGACAATTTATCGTGGACACAATTGATTGTAGAACAGGTTTTCGCGTGATGTATATCAAAATTAGTGGGCTTCTTAAATGATTTTTGCAAGAAGTTCTGGAATATAGTCATGTGGGACGGAATTCGGTAGTTTCTTAACCGATTATGATGGGATTGGGTATGTTTGGATGGAAATGGGATTATTGAATGATTTTTGGAAGAAGTTCTGGAACATGGCCATGTGGGACGGAACTCGGCCGTTCCATGGAAATGAGATTTTTTAATGATTTTTATAACAAGTTCTGGTAAAGTGGTCACCTGGAACGGATGTCGGCCCATGCTTAGCCGCATCTTGATTGGACGATAGTTAAGGATAAATTACTGTACTCGCTTTTGGACGAAAACGTTAAATTCTATTTTAATTTTTTCTATTAAATTTTCTAGTAAAATGTGTAACCATCGGTTGAGTTACTTATCAAACTCCCAGACAATCTAAGCTCTTGTAGTATAACTACGTTTAGAGTGCGAATTTAAGCTTGCTTCGAAAGGTTCTGGAGATCTCAAGTCTTAAAAACTTTTTTCTCAGAGCAGATAGCTGGCTTGCCGCTCAATCCACTTATATGGTTGACACGTGTGTGCAATACGGACTATAGTGATTAACATGTACATAGCAAGTTCTTTGCTATAAGTCAAACGCCCACTACCGTCATCTTTAGCCTGGATACAATACGCTTATGTGGTGTAGTACTCTGACATGTAGTCATAAGCAAAATTCCTCCTGCATCGCATTCTCTAGACTTCCGAATTAGTTGAGAGTTACCCAGCCTGCACCGCAAAGAGGTAAAAATCTAGATTTGTGCGCCCATATTTTATAGAAATTTATAATTTTACAAAAAATAAATAATTTGCACGATGCAATGCGATTGACGTCAAACATTCTCATTTTCAATAAAGTACGAAAACTTAATAACGAATAAAAAGTTTATTAGTTTATTGAATAGAATACTATGTATACACTGAAGAATAAGTGAAAAATGAATATGAATATCTTAAACTGAAACAAACGAAATGAAACCTACTACTACTCTCTCTTCTCAACTTCAATCGCACGGAAACCATCCAGCAACTCTTTGAACAAGTGTATTATTACAAATTAGATATTTAAACGATACAGGAAAAAATGTTAATTGAAAATAACATCGTATAATAGCATCACAATTAGTGATTATCGTCACGCCTATTAAACACCGTATTTGCATAGTATTTCTACTTCCAAAAATCATTCAATAATCCCATTTCCATCCAATATACCCAGTCCCATCATAATAAATTAAGAAACTACCGAGCTCCGTCCCACAAGGCCATATTCCAGAACTTCTTCCAAAAATCATTCAGTAATCCCATTTCCATCCAACATACCCAATCCCATCATAATCGGTTAAGAAACTACCGAGTTCCGTCCCACAAGGCCATATTCCAGAACTTCTTCCAAAAATCATTCAATAATGCCATTTCCATCCAACATACCCAATCCCATCTGAATCGGTTAAGAAACTACCGAGTTCTGTCCTACATGGCCATACTCCAGAACTAGCGTTCCAAAAATCATTCAATAATCCCATTTCCATCCAACATACCCAATCTCATCATAATCGGTTAAGAAACTACCGAGTTCCGTCCCACATGGCCATATTCCAGAACTTGCGTTCCAAAAATCATTCAATAATCCCATTTCCATCCAACATACCCAATCTCATCATAATCGGTTAAGAAACTACCGAGTTCCGTCCCACATGGCCATATTCCAGAACTTGCGTTCCAAAAATCATTCAGTAATCCCATTTCCATCCAACATACCCAATCCCATCATAATCGGCTAAAAACACGCATTAAGCTCGATTTACGAGGGCAAATCAAAAAGTCTTGCAATTTTATATGAAAAAAAAGAGTGAGTGAGACAGAAATATTTTTATTTTTCGACATAATCTCCTTTAAGGTTTATACATTAGTCACATGGAACAATTAACTTGCCTAAACCCTCTAAAAAAAAGATTTCTTTTGCTCCATAAAATATTCATTTACAACAGACTGTACTTCATAGTCACTGGAAAATTTCGGGCCCCTTAGTGTTTTTTTTTTAAATTGGGAAACAGAAAGTAGTCACTGGGTGCCAAGTCTGGACTGTACGGTGGATGCGGAATTTCCACGAAGCCGCAGCCCTTTAATGCAGCTTGAGCAATATTAGCCTTGTGCACTGGTGCATTATCGTGAAGAAGCAAGATTTTTTAATAACTTTCCTTGGCCGTTTTTCCCGGATCGCTTTTTTCAATTTTCGCAAAACTTCTGCGTAATATATGCCTGTGATTGTGGTTTTCGGTGCAATATAATCGATTATCAAAATTCCTTCAGCATCCCAAAAAACTGTTGCCACAACCTTACCAGTAGACGGTTGAGTTTTGAATTTCTTTGGTGGTGGTTCACTACGTTTAATCCATTGCATCGATTCTTGTTTGGATTCCGGATCCCAATGATAAAGTCATGTTTCATCGTCTGTTATTATGTTATCCAAGAAATTTTCTGGATCTTCTTTGTACATATCTAAAATCGCCTTTGAAGTACGAACACGCATTTTTTTTGTTCTGCATTCAACAAACGGGGAACCCATCGCGCACTTACTTTCGACATGTGAAGGTGGTCATGTAATATAGTATATGTGGTACCGTATGAAAGAGAAAGTCTCCACGCTAACCGCGGAACAGAAATACGCCGGTCCTCCAATACAATAGATTCGGCCAAAATTACGTTTTCATGGCTAATAGCATCTGCTGGCCGATCCGAGCGGTTGTCGTCTTCAAATGACTCCCGGCCACTTTTGAATAATTTTACCGACCTTGTTACTGTGGCATATGATGGTGCAGATTCGCCGTAAACTTTTGATATATAGTTGAATATATAAATTGCATTTCGTCCATTTTTATAGAAAAATTTAATAAGGGCGCGATATTCAATTTCATTCATTTTAAGAAAAATTCAAAACACGTGTTACTAAATTGACAAAAACAAACGAACTGTAAAATTTACATCGAAATGTTCTTCTAGAAGTTTCATCGCGACAAAAAATGGTTTTGAAAAATATATTGTTGTCTCACTCACTCTTTTTTTTCATATGATATTGCAAGACTTTTTGATATACCCTCGTATATTATCCGTTCCTTTCAGTTCCTTCATTTTTCGTATCAGACACAAAAAAGCATTGTTACATGTTTTTTTCATTGAAGTATTTATACTATCCGTTCCGTACTTGCAGGAACTGAAAGGAACGGATAATATAAATCGAGCTTTAAACTGTTCAACGATAAATTGTCCACGATAAACTGTTCTACGATAAATTGTCCCACGATAAATTGTGTCCACGGTAAATTGTGTCTACGATATACTGTTCTACAGTTAAATGTTTACGTTAAATTGAAGCACGATAAATTGTTTACGATAAAGAGACCGTCACCCAGTTTTCACCGATGAGTCACCGTTCGTTATTGAACAATATGTGAACAAGCAAAACGACCGGATTTACTTGCCCGGCCGTTCTACTGCAAATTTGGACCAACGGATTGTCACTCGAAACCAAGCGCTGTCATCGCGCGTTTTTTTGGACCGTGGCATCAAGATAAAAGCTCAAATATATCGAGATCATATGTTGGAGGGAGTCATAAAGCGCTCGTCCAATGGCCACCAAATTCACCGGATGCAAATCTGCTAGATTTCGCGGTTTCGGATATTTTGAAGAGCAAGGTTGGGACAAAACAATACGAAAGTGTCGATCATCTCAAGCAAGCGTTTCGCCGGAATGGGCCAAAATACCGCAGAGCCACTTTCGTGCTGCATGCAATAGCTTTGTCGGCCGTTTGAAGGCCATAATCGTGGCTAAGGGTGGCCAAATCAAAAACTGCTAATACCTTTCGAAAATTTAAATATTTGTGAACATTTTTTTACGTTGATTTAATAAAATTTATCAAAAAATAAAATTTTTTGTTTTGGTAACACTTTATGATTTACATCCTGATTCTCAACTGGATAGTTGTAAGTCGAATTTCTTTGTATATGTACCACTAGAAGATGTTCGCTATCGATAAATACTGTTACCCGCTTTAAATATTTCTGATGTTATAAATGAACCCTGGGTTCAGAGAATTTTCGGCTATAAATCAAATTTTTTATTTTATTTTGTCGCATGTGATTTCATTCATAAATTTCAGATTACTACGCTGTTAATCTGTGACCGCGATTTTTATTATCCGAGGGAACTCAGAATCAAAATGTTTGCCCGATAAAATATTTCGTAAGTCCTGATTTTATATATGTACTAATGAGTGTGTTATAATTTTTATATTCTAGTTACAAGTTTTATAAGGCCAAGCCGTGAATTGGCTTATTGATGTGAATAAGGCCCAAGCCACATAATATATAGCCAAGAATACTAAACGATCATTATATTATTGAATCATTGTATAAGTATGTTGGATGATAAATTAAACATGAAATTAGAAGAAGCTGAGTGCTGGATTGTGACTTTAATTCGTAATGCTGGACTCGATGCTAAAATTGACTGAAATTGGAACATATTATAAAGGGAACGCAACCTTTCTTACCATATCAACATCTATTTGAAATAAGTAATTGATTCGCTCTCGGTTCGATCGGAAGCTTTCACTGGTACTGTAGAAAGAAACCCAAGCTTAAGCACAAGAAAGTGGTGAAAATAATTGAAAAGTACTACTAAACAATTTGTGGAAGCTATAAACATTTTTTTCTTTTTATAGTCACCCGATAAAATTGAGAATCCAGAATAATCAGAATTTATGGAAAAAAAAAATTAGTAAAAAGCCGGAAATTTCCATTAATCAACATTTGTTTTATGTTTAAAAATTTCAGGTAAACTACATCCGGCATAAGAGATGTTCTGTACAGAATAAATACCACCAATTTTGGTCGATTACCAAAGATTACAAGTGATGCTCGAGTACGTGAAATCGCTACATTGATTCGGTTTACATCATCGACAAATCCAATAGCGTCTTGCCAGTCTTTAATAGCCATTGTTTCGTTCAGCGTACGGTTGAAATGAGTACTTAATGTGTCTTGTCCTGAAATTTTTCGAGACGCAACTTTTGCGGCTCTCATGCCTGACTCCTCTAACGCGACACTGTTGACTGCAAAGGGCAATTATGGGGAACGTAGCATATCCCTTTATCGGCCTTCTCACACAATTGTGTGCGTAAGGCAAACGAACCATGTGAAAAATTTATGGTTGTATGTGTTTTGAACCAACTTACATAACAACATACACCACCATACACACAATTGTGCTAGTTGTACTTCAAATCAAGCGAAATTTTTTATCAAAAACTTCATTACAAACTATGTTTTTTTTACTAACACATTTGTGTGATTTGTAATTCAATTGACCCAATTTTTTTTCTTGGTCGGCAAAGGGATATGTACTTAATAATTTGGATGGAAAACTTTTGGGAACCTTCCATGCAAAAGACATCCGTAATTAACAGGGACGAAACTTTATTTCTTCTTTGTGTTTTAACTATTTGCCCGGCATGAGACAGTCTCAGGGTGTAGGTCGTCCCCACGATTTGTTACAGTGCATCCACGCACTTTTACATGATGTTATTCATTTTCTGGCGGTACGAATGTGGTAATACTGCGAATATCATAGCCCCTAAATGCGCGCTAAGCATAATACTCAACGGTCGGATTTTTTTTCCGTATTACTGGCAAGATGTAAATTGTTCAAATAACGTAAGTAATTTGCAAATTTTTTTGGTAAACCCTATCAAAAAGTACATCGCAAAATTTGGCGGGCATTGTGAAAAAAAAATAGAAAAAGGCGGAACAGTAGTGCGAGGGGGATCAGAAAAAAGTAGAATTTTGTGCGAGACCTAAGTAAGCTGAAGTGATCGAGTACGTTTTTGTTAAAAAGAATGAAAAATATAAATGAGAAAATTGTCTATGGATTGAAGTAATGCGTGACCAAAAAAAAAAAAAAAAAAATTTCTTATAAATTTTGAATTTCGAACAAAAAAATGAAAAGAAAAAATTGCAGTTAAACGATAATGGACGCAACAGTGAAAAATGTTGTTTGGAGCAAAAGGTTACTTTTTTTTGTGCAGAAGTTAAAGGTCGTACTTATAGAGAAAAAAAACAGTTTAATAAACAAAATTTATATAAGTACAGATCGGTTATACACGAAAAAAAAAAAATTTGAATAGTGAGAATTGTGAAAAAAACATAACAAAAATATAAAAAAACGACAAATCACAAAAAAAGGAAAAAACCGTAATAATAAGTTGTTTGGGGACGGAAAATAATAAATGAAAATTAAATCATTGAAAACATATACAAATTTCCCCGCTCGAGATGAAATAATTTTAACTTTGGGAAAATTTTGATCGCAAGCATCCAACATAATAAAAAAAAAACAAATTATGAGCAATAATGCGAAATAATGGCGCTCATTGATTGGCTTGATTCGCGAATCATTTTTTTTTGATCGCATACGTGAACCAACCATAAAACAAAAAGAATTTATTTTGAATAATTTTTGTTGCAATTTTTTAGTTAGTAGAGAATTAGATCTTACTTTTCGGTCTAACCGTTTATTCATTTCATTCTTTTTTTCCATGAAATTGTTGTTTTGTTTTGGATTTATGAATTTTTGTGAAATAAATATAAATTGCTAAATTTTTTCGATGACCACGGTCAAACCAAAAATTCTGTGTTTTTATTTGCTTTGTTTTCGCTTTCGTTTTTTTTGGGAAATTTTTTTTTTGAGTGAAAATCATAAAAGCGAAATGGGAAAATAAAATAACGAGCATGATGAGGATGGATTAGGGTAAGTACCCTGTCAGAGATAGGTAGGTAATTGGCATTGTTCCCTTCCCCGCGGTTACTCTTGGCTCACACATCTTTCCGGTTTCACATAGATGGTTTTTGTTGTACTTCTTTAATTATTATTTCTTCCCAAATTTCGTGTTCGCGTACATTCTCCAGGTCAAAAACTCTGCTACACTACCAGGTATACCGCCGCATATTTTGTACCTACTTAAAATTTGGCTCACCAAGCAATTTATTGTGGAACGTCTTGTGCCTAAACTCTCGAACGGAACTAGATTAGTTATCAAAAAATGTCATCGAGGCAACCATAATCATTAGAAAATTTAAAGCGAAATACGTGCTACTGCCAGAAATATACCCATACCGACAGATGTTTCATTTTGATTTAAATGGCTTTTGCCTTGACGATCAACAAACACCAAGGTCAAACAACGGTCATCTGCGGTTTGTACTTAAAAATTCTGGTTTCTCCCATGGCTAATTATATGTGGCATTAAACAGGCGCAGCAATGTTCGCCGGGTCAGCTATAACTGTATATACTTAACGAGAAGACGGTCATTAAAAAATCTGCTAATGGCGCAACTAATATACAAATGCATTTTTCGATTTTGCCAATATTTAGTTCGAAACCGCTACGCCTTCCTCCAAAAAAAAAGATCACACGGTAATATTTGACTATTCAGAAGGTCTTTCCGCTTATCAGAACTAAATCGATGCCCTCAAAAACTTAAAAATAATACGAATTTTTGAAATATGAATATAGGTAAAATTTATTGAGTGGAGTAATGAATTATGAGCCTTATGGAACCTATTTTTTTAGCTTTACCAAAAGACTATACCAAATAGCCATTCAAGAAATAGTTACAAAAATTACAGTTTTAATATGCGACAAATCAGGTACAATATATAACAAATTATATTATTCAATTTACTGTTTAAGAACCGGGTTAAAATAGGTCCACACACACACACATTACTTAATAGTATTGTAAGCAACCATTTAATCAAATATTTAGTATCATATGACGTAGGACAATTCTAAATTGATATTGCAATTTGACTAAAAATTTCTTTTTATTTGCAAATCTATTAAAGCCAGATTACACATAAAAGATGCAAAGCAAAAGGAGAGGTACAAATACATATTTTTGTTTGCTTTAATTATCGAATATTAAATCACTTACCGAAAAGATGTACAAATACGGCGCCATTTTCCATTTTGGACTTTCACTACACTATACACAATCACATAACACTAAAACAATGCCACACTTACACTTAGTTTTAACAAATTTTCCACTTATTAATTCTAAAAAATACACAAAACACCACATTCACTAAAACACTACACCGATTTACTTTTAAAAAATTTTAAAATTTAAGATTCTAAAATTTAATTAATGCGGAGCGTTTTTAATTTATCGCGACGCGACACCCTTCAAAGCAAACACACAACTGAGTAAAATTATCTCGCAATTGTGTATTGCGTAGTAAAATACGTCTGTCGTAACGGTATGTGTGTAACCGGTTGTTATGAAAAAAGTACAAATTGCATTTTAATTATTAAAAGTCGATCTATATTTAATTTGGGATTGAGACCGTTACGATTGTCGATCATATGATCTTAAACATTTTCTATGCAAATAGAATTTTAATTTCAACCGGATTTTGTTTATTCGTTGTTGTTGTGGATGAAGGTACATACAACAAAAATGTCATAAAATTTAATAAATTCGGATACAGGAATGAATAAATTGTTACTGTGCATCGCATTGAATGGTACAGAAATTAAGCGCAACTTATATTGTAACAACAATTAAAATTGAATTTGTTTTTGGTTTTTTTAGAAAATTAGATTCCCAGATTATGGCCTAATTCACAAATTTTATGTAAGCTCTGTAACTGAAAAATTTCCTATATGTACTAAAATGGTACTCGTATTTATAAAATGTAACTCGACTCTATAAACGGAAGTTTAGTTCTGTAAAGTTGCAGGACCAATTTTAATGACGTAAAGTTACATATCACGATTTCAATAGCGAATAACTCGAACAAATTGTCATTTTCCGAAACAGTTTTGCATAACAGGGTGTCCCAAAATTGGTAGATCAAACGAAGCAGGGTGGGTGGGGTGATAGGTGAGCTCATTTCCAACAAAAACAGCCAAGTAGAGTTACCAAGCTTTTTCTATCTTTCTTTTTTAATACATTCTAGAAGTGTGTTCCTTTCCAATAAAATGATTTTTATAAACTGCATTATGTCAAATAAAATATTTGGTTTTGTAAACTTTTTTGTTTATCAAAAAATTTTGTTTGTGTTTAAGTGACGCCGACGGGAAAAAATGTACTACAGAGAGTTAACCTACTATCAGAGAAATATGCAACACTAATGCAAATTTTAAAATGATATCGCACATTGGTCTATTCACAATAGAATGTTTATTATCAATTTTTTCACATAGTAAGTCGTGTTTATTAAAAAACGCACTTAACAAAATTTCAACTTCTAAAATAGATGCTTTGTCAGAAATAAAACAAAATTAATAAAATAATTTTTTTTTTATTAGTTTTAATTATTATTATTCGGATTTCCCTCGAATTTACCGGATTTCCCTCAAATTTTCCGGATTTTCCTCTGATTCCCCCGGATTTGGATTTCCCCCGAATTTCCACTTGGTTTCCCCCGGATTCCGGGCAATCCAAAAGAAAACCGGAAAATCCGAAACAATCTGAGAGAAATTCTGAAAATCTATGAGAAATCCGGATGAAACCAGAAAAAACCAGGAAAAATTCACCTATACGAAGTTGGCCCAAAATTCTAGCCCAAAAAATGGCGGTTTTAAAAGCTGGCAACACTAATGCAAGTGTCGTGAAAAAATGAAACTATCGCGACAGAAAATATCAAGATTCAAAAATTATAAATCTTTAAAAAAGTTGTTGTGGTTCCTTATGTAAATGAAGTTGGGTCAAAAATGTTAACCCCAAAACTATTAAGGTTCTGTAAAATATACGAACATTTACTGCATCAAGCATCTGCCAAATATTTTTTTTATTGAAGTGTTAAATATGTGATTGATTTTAATTCTGTATCGGATTAATTTGAGTATGGCCCCTGAATATGAATAGCTTTTAAGTCAAAGGGTACATCAGAGCATTAAACGACACAAACACTTGTTAGGGAATCGGAGGTTTAAGGGCTTCGCATAGTCATTATTCTTCTTCATTACACTTCTGTGGTTTAGAGGCGAAAAATCGAGACACGTCATTTTCGCAGACCTCTTTTGAATTTAATGTAAAACCATAAAGATGGTTCTGCATGGACCGGCACAAATGGTAGTCCGATGGTGCAAGATCAGGACTATATTGTGGGTGTATCAAAACTTCCCAGCTAAGCTCTTCAGAAAGACTTCCCCAAAGACTTCCCCAACAAGTGTTTATGTCGTTTAATGCTCTGATGTATCTTTTGACTTAAAAGCTATTAGCATATTCAGGGGCCATACTCAAATTAATCCGATACAGAATTAAAACTAAATTGCATATTTCGTTTTATTTTACTTTTTTGGGTTGACAGTAATATTTTTCTTTGATGATAGTATCACGACAGATTTATTTTGGGCTGACATTAAAATATGGCGGTTTTTCTTGTGTTGACAGAATAATTTTTGGGTTGGTATATAGAAAATAGAGTATTTTTAAACTTGTTTGGGCTGACACTTGCCTATAGTCATAGTCTGTATATTTTAGTATTGCCATCGATTTTTTTGGGGTTAGAATTTGGGCCAACTTCATATATATGGAAAATTCTGGGAAATTCGGGAAATCTAGGGAAAATCACGCTGAAATCCGGAACAATCTGGGAATATGGGGCAAATTCTGGAAATCGGGTAAATTCGAAGAAAATCCGTATAATAATATTGAAAGTTAATAAACAAAAATTATTTTATTCATTTTGTTTTATTTCTGGCCAAGCATCTATTTTAGAACTCGAAATTTTGGAAAATGTTTTTTTTAATAATCACGACTTACACGGTGTGTGATACCATTTTAAAATCAGCATTAGTGGTGCATATTTTTCTGATAATGAGTTAACTCTTTCTAGTACATTGTTTTCCCGCTGGCGTCACTTAAACATCAACAAAAATTTTTGAGAAACAAAAAAAGTTTACAAAACCAAAGTTTTTACTTTGCAGAAGATAATGCAGTCTATAAAAATGATTTTTTGGAAAGGCAGACTCTTCTAGATCGTATTAAACAATAAAGTTAAACAAAAGAACTCTTGGTTTCTTTTAAATTAATTTTTTGGTGGGAGCACATGCGATTTCACTAAAAAACACTAAAAGTGGAATAACTTTTGCACCATCAACAAGCCGAAAAAACTTTACTTGGCTGTTTTTGTTAAAAATGAGCTTATCTATCACCCTGCTTCGTTTGATCTACCAATTTTGGGACATCATGTATATGTGTTGCTACCAACAGCACCTCTATACTAACAAAACTTAAAGCTAATCAAAACTATAGTTTTTGAGCTTTTATATAAAATTTATTTGTTTAAGATCTGTGGGTAACTGCAGCAGGGAAACTTTCGAATTTCAAAATGAAAATATGCATACCGATTAAGCACAATATGTGCTAATTAGTGCTCACGGGAAAAAATTAGTGTTAGTCCAGGAGCCTAGAAAATGGAAAAGAAAATTTCAAACTTCGCCTAAAAGACGAAACAACAAACCTCATTTCCTGAAAAAAAAAAACAGAAACATTCAAGCTCAATTTTAACACTTTCCAAAGGCCCTCCGAAAATATTGGGGCTGATTTTTTTCAAATCCAGAATTAGCCCAATTGAGTTGAACAACAAAGACCCTTGAATTAACGATTTTCTGACAAAAAGTGTTCTAAAAAACAATGAAGTTTGCACTTCTGATTGCAATTCTGGATTAGCACAAATTCAGCCACTATATTTTTCGGATGGCAATTAACATATCTGACAGGAATATGTTATCCTTGGATTTTATAATATTCTATTTCTACTTTTTAAATTGTTGTTCAACAAAAATATTATTGAACGGTATTCCTCTGTATTTTGTTTGTTCAATATACACATCATATCCGACCATGTTTGTAGGTCGGATATCGACAACAAATGATTTGTGTCGGACAAAAGACTTTAAAATTTTGGGAGATATTTTAAATGTGTTGAAAACTTGGTTGCCACTGGTGGTCTTTAAACAACGTGTGGCATGATAGTGATGTTGAATTGGTTGAATTGGGCATCCAACAACATAGGACTGTGGCTGTTAGAACGAAACAGAAGCACGAACCACCTGGTTCCTCAAAAGCTATCTGGAGGAATGTAGAAATGCTCTGGCAACTCTCAAAAATATTCAGTTGGCGAAGAGAAACGACAGTAAGATGGAAACGCTCGCGTAGACTAAATAAATTGCTGAAATAAAGCAGGAGAGTTTGTATGAAGGCTCTCTATATTCAAAATGCAGAGAAAGGAGAAGAAATCACAGAGGAATAGAAAGAGAACAAGAGTGCAGAAAACAATTACTTGACCTTATACAAAGTGTTGCTAAAAGGGCAGTTAGTGGTGACTGTCAGAGCAGACGAACACTGATATATAGCATCCAGGGGAAGGTGGGAAAGGTCTAAGCTACTAGTTTCCTAAAAATTGTGAGTTGTTGAACAGTTATTGACCCTACCCCGTAAGGTCTACATTACAATATGATGTGCCGGAATTAATTATTTATTATTTGAATTGTTTATTAGTTAGAAAACAAAAAAGTTTAGAGTGGAAAGAGCAAAGAAGTTGTTACGCTTGCACGAAAGTGGCGATTTGCCGAATTTAGTTTTCTCCGATGAGTCACCGTTCGTTATTGAACAATATGTGAACAAGCAGAACGACCGGATTTACTTGCCCGGCCGTTCTACTGAAAATTTGGACCAACGGATTGCCACTCGAAACCAAGCGCTGTCATCGCGCGTTTTTTTGGACCGTGGCATCAAGATTAAAGCTCAAATATATCGGGATCATATGTTGGAGGGAGCGTTGAAACCTTGGGCACAAAAACATTTCGGCCGCAAAGGCTGGACATTTCAACAGGACTCAGTGCCGAGTCATAAAGCGCGCGTCAATCAAGATCAATGGCCACCAAATTCACCGGATGCAAATCTGCTAAATTTCGCGGTTTGGGGTATTTTGAAGAGGAAGGTTGGGACAAAAAAAAACCAAACTGGCCAAAATACCGCAGAGCCACTTTCGTGCTGCATGTAATAGCTTTTTCGGCCGTTTGTAGGCCATAATCGCGGCTTAGGGTGGCCAAATCGAAAACTGCTAATGCCTTTCGAAAATTTAAATATTTGTGAACATTTTTTACTTTGATTTAATAAAATTTATCAAAAAATAAAAATTCTGTGGCGTTTTGTTTTGGTAACACTTCGTGTCAGTCACGCTGTATACTGGAGCTGAACTATTAACTGAACAGAAAATCTATGTTTATGATTTACATCCTGATCCTCAACTGGACAGTTGTAAGTCGAATTTCTTTGTATTTGTATCACTAGAAGATGTTCGCTATCGATAAATACTGTTACCCGCTTTAAATATTTCTGATGTTATAAATGAACCCTGGGTTCAGAGAATTTTCGGCTATAAATCAAATTTTTTATTTTATTTTGTCGCATGTGATTTCATTCATAAATTTGGGATTACTACGCTGTTAATCTGTGACCGCGATTTTTATTATCCGAGGGAACTCAGAATCAAAATGTTTGCCCGATAAAATATTTCGTAAGTCCTGATTTTATATATGCGTACTAATGAATGTGTTATAATTTGTATATTCTAGTTACAAGTTTAATAAGGCCAAGCCGTGAATTGGCTTATTGATGTGAATAAGACCCAAGCCACATAATATATAGCCAAGGATACTAAACGATCATAATATTATTGGGTCATTGTATAAGTATGTTGGATGATAAATTAAACATGAAATTAGAAGAAGCTGAGTGCTGGATTGTGACTTTAATTCGTAATGCTGGACTCGATGCTAGAATTGACTGAAATTGGAACATATTATAAAGGGAACGCAACCTTTGTCACCATATCAACATCTATTTGAAATAAGTAATTGATTCGCTCTCTCAAAGAAACCCAAGCTAAAGCACAAGAAAGTGGTGAAAACTCCTGGAAAGTACTACTAAACAATTTGTGGAAGCTATAAACATTTTTTTCTTTTTATAGTCACCCGATAAAATTGAGAATCCAGAATAATCAGAATTTATGGAAAAAAAAAATAGTAAAAAGACAGGAAATTTCCATTAAGCAACATTTGTTTTATGTTTAAAAATTTCAGGTAAACTACATCCGGCATAAGAGTTGTTCTGTACAGAATAAATACCACCAATTTTGGTCGATTACCAAATATTACAAGTGATGCTCGAGTACGTGAAATCGCTACATTGATTCGGTTTACATCATCGACAAATCCAATAGCGTCTTGCCAGTCTTTAATAGCCACTGTTTCGTTCAGCGTACGGTTGAAATGAGTATTTAATGTGTCTTGCCCTGAAATTTTTCGAGACGCAACTTTTGTGGCTCTCATGCTTGACTCCTCGAACGCGACACTGTTGACTGCAAGGGGCAATTATGCCAATGTCGAATGAATTAAATTCATTCTGGTAAAGCTTGATGACGAATTCAAATAATTATTTTGCCTCTGCTGAATTTAACCACGATGGGCTGTCGGTGTGGTAGATTCTGATCCGTGGAGACAATACTTTTTACTCAATCTGGGCATATTCGATCAACAATATTTGATACCCGAACCCGTGCCAAAGAATATAGTATATTCTGTACCTGTGCTCAATTTTTAGCCTTAACCGAATCATTTTCATTAATAATAATGCTCATTGTTTGACAAATGATCGTGAAAAATTTGACAGAAGTCGAAGAGAGAATATTTTTACAGTAGTAAAAACTGTTAATGTTTACAAAATGATTTTTTTTTAATTTAGAGTCATCTATTAGTATTGTCAAAAAAAGGGTTCTAACTGTCGTTTCTAATATATTCTGCGGCCAAGTTCTAATTGTAGGAGGTTCAGCCAATGTTACTACATAAACGCTTGGCAGCAGTAGCTGGTTTAAAACGAGTGTCGTTAATACAACATTCGTAACCTGGCTGAAACAGTAACCAGCTTTCAACAAGTTTCCAATATCAGAATTTTCGTTCAAATGGAATACGCCATTCAAATAATCAACAAAGAAACAGCTGATCTAAACAAAGCAGAATCAAAAGTTTAATCGGTAAGCGAATTTTATCCATTTTTTTTTCATTGTTTTCGGAATTAATAAAGTTTTTAAAAATATAAATAAATTCGTTATTACACTCTAACTTATATATACGTATTGCATATTTTCGCTTTCTGTACGATAATTCTGGGTAATTTATTTCAGTTTATATTATTATTACTTGTTTCATTTTTAATTTTTTTTCTGCATCGGTTAACCCACAATGTCTAATCATGAGGACGAACAAGAGGGTGGGGCCCCTTGTAGTGAAACGGCACGAATTTATAATGTGTCAGTAAAATACATGCACGACGATCGGGACGATCCTGAAATTTGGTTCACCCAATTGGAAGCGCAATTTCAAATTGGCGGTGTAAAATCAGATGCTTCCAAATACGGACATCTAATTGCGGCAATTGATTCGCAAACCGTTAAGTGCGTTCGAGATCAAAATCACAATCCTCCGCAAATAAATAAATATGAATCTCTTAAGGCGGTAATAATCGAGAGATTATGTGAATCTGCCAAAAATAAATTAGATCGTCTTCTTTCTGGACTTCAGTTAGGAGATAAAAAACCATCTCAACTGTTGCGTGAGATGGGAACATTGTCCACGGATCAGGTGACGGAACCAGTGTTAAGGAATCTTTGGATGCAGCGACTACCAACTCATGCTCAGGAGATTTTGGCGTGCATGAGTGAGTCTAGTCTAAATCAATTGGCAAAGGCGGCGGACAGAATCGTGGATGTGCAGAGACCAGCAACGATTTGTGGTGTAAACGCAAATAATAATGATCTGCAAGAAGATAATCTATCTTACCAGATCAATGAATTAACTAAAAGGGTTGAAGAATTATTCAAGAAGTTTAATTCCTCAAATCCTATTCCAATACACAATCATCGATCTGAGAGATCTCGCTCGCAAAATTCTGGACGAATTCGCAGTTGTTCGCGGTCTAAAGAGCAGATAACTAAGCACCCAATGTGTTATTACCATTTCAAATATGGATCCAACGCAAGAAAGTGTGCAAAACCATGTAACTTCGATGATCGTAAATCATTAGGCACTGCGCTTCATTCGACGGGCGACAGTAGCCTAAAAACTAATAGTCGTTTCACCATTTTAGATTTGCAAAGTCGGTTACAATTTTTGGTAGATACAGGTGTCGAAATTTCAGTAGTTCCACCTACAAATTTACAGTTAGCTAAACCAACGAAGTTTGAATTATTCGCAGCAAATTCATCGTCAATCGATACATACGGGTATAAAAATTTAATACTTAACCTCGGTCTACGTAGGTCGTTTAATTGGAGATTTATCATTGCAAAGGTGGATAGATGCATTTTAGGAGCAGATTTCTTAGCATACTACGGGTTAATGGTAGATGTCAAACGGAAAACGTTAATTGATACCAATACCAGGTGCGAAACATGGGGAAATCTTATACAAATCCAATCTTATGGCATTACTACTATAAGAGCAAACACCTATCCACCGGAAATTTTAAAATTACTGCAAGAGTTCGTTTCGGTAACGCGAGAATCTCAACATTTAAATAACATAAAACATAACGTGACTCATCATATCGAGACAACAGGTCAACCTTGCTATGCAAAAGCTCGACGATTGAGCTCTGAAAAATGGCAATTGCAAAAGCAGAAATTGAGACGTGACTTTCTCAAGGGATCTGCAGACCTTCTAAAATCAATTGGGCTAGTCCTCTCCACTTGACACCCAAAAAGGATGGTAGTTGGCGATTGTGTGGTGATTACCGATCATTGAATGCATTAACGAAGCAAGACCGCTATCCGATACCTTTGCGTAACATATTTCACGAATCAATTACAGTCTTGTACGAAATTCTCAAAAATTGATTTAGTAAGGGCATACCATCAAGTACCAATTGAACCCGCGGATATAGAAAAAACGGCAATAATTACACCTTTCGGTTTGTTTGAGTTTCCGCGGATGACGTTCAGCTTACGAAACGCAGCTCAAACATTCCAAAGGATGGTACATGCTTTGTTCAGAGACTTACCATTCGTATTCACGTACATTGACGATATACTCATTGCGTCAAAGAATATGAATGAACACTGCAAACATGTTCGAATTGTATTGCAAAGATTGGACGAGGCAGGTTTAGTTATTAACCTAAACAAATGTGAGTTTTCGTTAGATGAACTAACATTTTTAGGATTTCAAATTTATAAAAATGGCATACGCCCAGATCAACAAAGAGTCGAAACGATATTAAATTATCCACGACCTAAAACTGCAGAAGAATTGCTCAGATTCCTTGGAATGATTAATTATTATAGGATTTTCATATCAGGAGCAGCAGACAGTCAGGCGCCCTTATACGATTATTTTAAGCAATCTAAGAAAAAAAAGAAGGATAAATCAGTAATCAATTGGACTGACGAGTCAATTAAGAGTTTCGAAATCTGCAAATCAAAATTAGCAAATTGTAAGCAACTAGCGTTTCCAATTCCGGGTGCTAAATTTGCAATTTTTGTCGATGCATCCGAGATAGCCGTGGGAGTTTTGCAACAGCTTACAAAAGAAGGATGGCAACCATTATTGTTTTTCTCGCGAAAATTACATGACGCCGAAATAAGATACAGCACATACGATCGTGAGCTACTAGCGGCTTATTCGGCAATCAAGCACTTTAAAAATTTTGTGGAAGGAAGGGAGTTTGTATTGTTTACGGACCACAAACCTTTGACTTTTGCACTTCATCAAAAGTTAGATAAAGCTTCACCGAGACAACGACGTCATCTGGACCTAATTGCGCAGTTTACTTCAGACATTCAACACGTTGCGGGCAGTTCAAATGTCGTAGCTGATTCTTTATCTCGAATCGATCAAATCAATATAGGTACTACAATCGACTATGAAGCACTATCACAAGCACAAACTAACGATTCAGAATTAGCGGCCATGGGCAAAAATTCGAATTTTTGCATCAGACAATCTTGTAACGTGTGAAATTTCAAATGGCAAACAACGACCGTTTGTCCCAAAAGCGTTTCGTAGGCAAGTTTTCGAAGCCTATCATAACATTTCACATTATAGCATTCGATCGTCAGTGAAACAGATTTCAGATAAATTCATTTGGCCATCTATGAACAGAGAAATACGCAATTGGGCAAAAAGTTGCATTAGATGCCAAAAATGTAAGGTAAAGAAACACGTGCACAGTCAAGTCGATTCATTCGGAACAACCAGCAATCGGTTTGAAGAATTGCATATCGTTCTCATTGGACCTCTTCCACCATCTGAAGATCAGAATTATTGTTTAACGATGATCGACAGATACACTCGTTGGACTGAGGCTATTCAAATTCCAGATATTCGTACGGAAACCATTGTTGACGCATTAGTAAAAAACTGGATCAGTAGATTTGGTGTGCCTTTAAGTAAAGTATATAGTGACCGATAGAGGTGCTCAATTCGAGTCTGCACTGCTTCTAGGTATCCACCACAAGCAAACCACAGCGTATAATCCAGCTTGCAATGGTATTATCGAGCATTGGCATCGTACGCTAAAAGGTGCAATTATGTGCACTGCCAATACGCAATGGACTAAATCATTACCACTGGTATTATTAGGATTAAGAACGGCGTTCTGTGAAGACTTTAAAAGCACTTCGGCAGTTAGTCTACGGACAAAATTTAAGACTACCAGCGGATTTTGTAACAACCAGTAAATTTGTTAGTCAGCCAGAATTGGTAAATCAACTTCGAAAACATTTTAACAGCATCGACAGCTGCACGACACTCTAAAGAACAAGTATTTGTTTTTAAAGAGTTATCCGATTGTAAAGCAGTGTTTGTCAGAACAGACGCAATTCGGCGTTCTTTACAACCACCTTACGAGGGACGCTTCCCTGTCATTAAACAAGGCGAGAAATACTTCAGCTTGTTAATCAAAGGAGTTAAAACAAATGTATCAGCATGGACGAATTATTTAATGACATACAAAGCCGAATACATTTCTCCATCATGTTGTTTGTTGCTGTAAAAAATCATTAAAACCCTGGATGTGTAGTGGTACAAATTTAAAATAAACGTATAAGAAATAAAATATTGTTTATTCTATAAATAGTGACATATAATCCATACACATTTTGTTTTTATTATTTTGCTTTCATACATTTTGTTTTTGAGTGTATTTATATTTTTGTCGTTTACTTTTTCCCCTGATATAATCGTGAGGGAATACAAAATTGAAATGCCGTATGATGATCTACATAATATTTTCTATTTCGTAATTTACACGAGCTGTGTTTTGTAGGAATAGAATAAACGCACACACACATACCAACGATCGCGCGTTGCATAATTTTATTTATTTCGTTTTCCAAAATTGTGTTTATTTATAAAGCGCTATGTCAATCGAATTATTGAGTGCTTAAAGCTGCACCGACCAAATTGCCCGCCTCAATGAAATCTGTACGATTATTTGTTAGACATTAATTACAATTTATTACAACAAATCCCGATTGTATTACAGTTGCCATTTTACAGGAACGAGTGGTCGATCTAGCTTACAAATAAACTTGCATCGCCAAAACTGTAACTTTATATGTAGTTATGATATCGGGATGGTTCTTGGAGCAGAATTTATTACAAATTAATGACATTGAATCACCCCTATAACATGCCTAAGCGTAAATTTCATCCCAAAACGATTGTTTATTTCATAAACGCCAATTTCACCAACATTAATAAGGTTTTTACACCAGACTGCCACCAGATTTTGGACCAAATGTTGCTCCAAAGCCTTTTCGGTAGGTAGGTCGACCTTATCCACGTGTGTAATAAATTATTTTTGTATAATATTAGACGGAATATGCATAAGAAGATATAGGTTTCAAATTACATTCTTAAATTCCTATAGGTTTCAAATTAAATTCTTTTTCATTCCTATTAATATAGGTTGGTTTTGTCACATTTAAGAATTTATTACATCAGTGTCACTATTCTGGCTTTCCCTGGGAATAGGGAATTCGGAAAAATATTTTCATAGCATTTTTGTCTAAAATGAATTTTTATAGCCTACTGAAGCAACAAGTATAGTGCAAAATTTTTTAAAACAAACTTAATTGGGAAACTTTTGTTCCACAAAATTTTTATAGGGAATAATAGTTTCCCATTTAACTTTGTTTCTAAAATATTTACACCAAACTTATTCCCTCAGTAGGCCAGAAAACTACAATTTAGACAAAAATGTTATGAAAATATTTTCGCCAATTCTCTATTCCTGTAGGAAAAGCTCGAATAGGCCTACAGTGGTACTATTCTGGTAATTCCCCGGGAACAGGGGAGGAAGAATTTATATGTAATTTTTATTTAAACATTTTTTTCTGGCAAACTGAGATAAAAAGTATGTATTAATTTTTTTTGAAAACAAAATTAAATGGGTAATAATTTTCCCTGCCAATTTAGGTATGGAACTATTATTCCCATTTTATAAATGTATACATCAAGCTTTACTCCTCAGTAGGCCGGAAAAATGTTTCAACAAAAATTACATATAAATTCTTTCATCAGTTCCCTATTCCCGGGAAATTACCACAATAGTGCCAAACCACCACCAGACATTGGATCAAATGATACTTCGTTAACCTAGTGAAGGGAAATCAACATGGTTCAGGGGGGTAACAAATTATCTTTGTATCAGGTTAGACGGCTTTAAATGTAAAGGCTACATATATGTAATTTAAAGGACGACTTTACCATATTTAATAATTTATTACATCAAACAGCCACCAGATATTAGTTCTGTTGAAACTTGGTGGTAGTTGTGAAGAGCAGGTCAACTTTATCGAGGTGTGTAATAAATTATTTTTGGGTCAGTTTACACGGAATTTGATTCAAAAGGTAAAGGCTACAAACGGGTTACCCACGAAATCCATTATGTCACGATCCTTTTTGACAAAATCCATTTTGTCAAAATCCGTTTTTGACATAATCATCTTTTGACAAAATCCATCCTTTTCAAAATCCATTTATGATAAAATCCATTTTTGACAAAATCCGTTTCTGTCAAAATTCATTTTTGTCAAAATCCGTTTTGTCAAAATCCATGAAAAAACCATCGAATCCATCGTTTTTGTTATTTTTTACAAGCCCGGGCTTGTAAAAAATAACAAAAACGATGGATTCGATGGTTTTTTCATGGATTTTGACAAAAATAACAAAAACGATGGATTCGAATTTTTTTTTCATGGATTCTTGGATTTTTTTTTCATGGAAATACGAAATTTATTTTATTTGTACGATCATGAGTTTAGTGACATTATACTAGAGGATTTTGACAACATAAATGGATTTAGTCAAAAATGGATTTAGTCAGAATTGGAAAATAACAAAAAAGGGTTTCAACAATCATGGGTTTCAACATCAATGGATTTTGTCAAATGAGGATTTTTATAAAAAACTACGGATTTTAGCAAAACGGATTTTGGAAAGATGGATAACGGGGGGCTACAAACCCGCTACAAACTTGTAATTTAAAGGTCGATTTTACCACCATTAATAAATTATTACACCAGACCACTACCAGATATTGAGTCTTATGTTAATCCATGCCTTGTGAATGGTAGGTCAACCTTGTCCAGGTGCGTAATAAATTATTGTTGTGTCAGGTTACACGGAACTGCAAAGGCTTCAAATATGTGATTTAAAGTTTGATTTACCACATTTAATAAATTATTACACCAGACCGCCACCAGATATTGGGTCAAATGTTACTCCGTGGTCGTTGTGAAGGGTAGGTCAACTTTATTCAGGTGTGTACTAAATTATTTTGTAGTCATATTACACGGAATTGGCTCAGAATGGTAAAGGCTTCAAATGTGTAATTTATTACACCAGTCAAATGTTAAGTCCTTTACCATTTTGGTGGGCAGATCAATATACTATCCAGGTGTGTAATAAATTGTATTTGTGTCAGGATACGCGAAATTGGCTTCCAAGTGCAAAGGCCTGAAATATGTAATTTAAAGGTCCATTTTATACCACATTTAATAATTTATTACACCAAACCACAACCAGATATTCACAAGGTCCATGCGGAGTAATCATTTTACCTAATATCTGGTGGCGGTCTAGTGTACTAAATTATTAAATGTGGTAAAATCGTCTTTAAAATTACAAATTTGAAGCTTTTAACTTCTGAAGCCAACTTCGTATAACCTGACCCAAAATTAATTTATTACACACCTGGATAAGGTGGACCTGCCCTCCACAAGGTAAATAGAGAAGGATTTTATACAATTTCTGGTGGCGGTCTTGCGTAAAAAAATATTAAATGTGGTAAAATCGACATTTGATCATATTTGAAGCCTTTACACTCTGAAGCCAATTCCGTTTAACACGCTAACCTGATACAAATATAATGTATTACCTGCCTGTGGCACTATTCTGGTAATTCCCTGGGAATAGTGACGGAAAGAATTTATATGTAATTTATAATTAAAAAAAAAATTCTGGCATAGGAACGGAGGTAAAAAACTAGAGTTAATTTTTTTGAAAACAAAATTAATTTGGGAGTAATTTTCCCTGAAAATTTAGATATGGAAAAATTATTCCCAATTTATAAATATTTACACCAAACTTTTTTCTTCAGTAGGCTGGAAAAATAATATTTGAACAAAAATTACGTATAAATTCTTTCTCCAATTCCCTATTCCCCGGGAATTACCAGAATAGTACCTCTGAATAAGGTTAATTTTCCCTTTACTAAGTTAACGAGGTAACATTTGACCCAATATCTGGTGGCAGTGTGGTATAATAAATACTTAAATGTGGCTTTGCCAACCTATATATTGCAATTTGAAACCTACATCTTCTTATGTCTAGTCCGTCTAATATTATACAAAAATAATTTATTACATACCTGGATAAGATTGACCTACCCTACCGACAAGGAGGAGCAACATTTGCTTTGGAGCAACATTTGGTCCAAAATCTGGTGGCAGTCTGGTGTAAAAACCTTATTAAAGTTGGTGAAATTGGCGTTTATGAAATAAACAATCGTTTTGGGATGAAATTTACGCTTAGGCATGTTATAGGGATTGTCTTGAACTAACTTATTCAATGTAATTAATTTGTAATAAATTCTGGTCCAAGAACAATTCCGATATCATATCTACATATAAAGTTACAATTTTGGCGGTGCAGGTTTAATTGTAAGCTAAACCGACCACTCGTTTCTGGAAAATGGCAATTGTCATAAAATCAGGATTTGTTGTAATAAATGTCTAACAAATTATCGTACAGATTTCATTGAGGCGGGCTAATTTGGTCGGTGCAGGTTTAAAACAATGAATTATTAAGTAATTTACGTAAAGCGGTTGATTAGAAAATAATCATATCTCTACTTATATTCAATTACTTCGAATTTGCGATCTGCAGAAGAAACGGTTGTACTAAACCGTTAAAATTTTCTTCTATAAATTAACATATACTTGACATTCAGTGCCCTAATTCTCTAAAAACCAAGATAAATTGTAAAGTGTAAAAGTGATAACTTTTACACACGAAAAAAATTATCGTAGAAGTCTAGATTTATATTGGATATCGTGATGTTTTAGTAATTTCCCATTCACTAAATTTTTCTCAAGATAAAATGTAAAGTGGCAAGATAAGTTTATGTCAAAAAGTAACACAAGTAATTTATCGCGGAATAACTTTGCTTGAATGTGTAAAACGCTTTCGTTTGGATATTATTAATGTTAATTGCAATTTTTGATATTTTAGTTTATAATTTTATTTTAGAATTAAATAAGATCAAGGTCTAATTATTAATTAAACTCTTACTAATTATTATTTAAATTTGTGTACTTTAAAAAATGGACCATTATCGTTGGAATTAAAATATTCTTTCAGTAAAGTTAAACATTCGAATATGTTCATCGACCGTGTTCACTATTACCTATACTTTTACTTAGGTTTATATCCAATCGTTCCACAAATACAACAAAACAAATAAATTTATTATTAATATTTTTATGTTTAAAGTAGGGAATATATAATGTACCTATTTATGTAAAAAGAAGAAGACTTAAGGGGTAGAATATCCTAGAACAAGATGGTCTGTGGATTACAGCCAAAGCAATTTTAGTTGCTCAATTTTCAAATATAAATGTCAAGTGTTTCAAGTGTCTGATTTGACAACATCTAAAATGGACCCGCTCTCCACATAGCAAGCAAAGTTTTCAAGTTTGTGTGCACTTGCAATATTCTAGTTGATCATTACACTTGCACAGTTAAAAAATTGACGAGCACAATAAATATGACGGTCTATAGAAAACCAAAATTAGTCAACAAATTTCAGTTTGTTATTGTTTAATATTTCATTTAGAGACACTCAGAGCTCTCAACAGTTTATAAGATCTTACAATGCTTTAACTCTAAACTATTTATTAACTTATGTTTGAGAAAAGTAACAATTAGGACAAATTTCGAAAAATAATGAACGAGAACAGTATTTAATTATGTTATGCATTAAAATTAGCTTTTAACTAGTACTAAGGCAAACAAGATGTATATTGCATAAAATCGATTTCTAAAGTGCAGGTAATTGATCAAAGTCTCACCTCCTACTCGTTACCGATCCTTAAGATTAACCCAAACATTTTACAAAGATTAAAAATTAACTCATGGTAAAAAAACAAATCGTAACACTAAAACGTCCCTCCATAACTAGACCTACATCAAATACTAGAAATAGGTCCGATTAACAAATTTTCGGTGTTATTGGGGAGGCACTTAAAAAAATTTTGGATGAGGAACTCGTGGAGTTTTGAAAGCTCGCAGTGACTAACCAAATTTGATGGTTAAATGAGTTTCGTTGCTTAAAACGCATAGCTTTTTGTAGTTTACTCGAAATTCTAAAATTTTAATAAGACAATCCCGGGCTTTCCGACTATTATACTTAGGTATTGTCAAGTCGCATGTGCGGAAAGAACTAAATATGACATCGGAAAGAGCTAAACATGTCTTCAACAACGAAATACACTGAAATTATGATCTACTTAAGACAGATTTGATTGAATTTCAAACACATATCGCAAATAATAATTATGTACATAATAATGCGATTTTGTATGTAGTATAAAGAATAACCTTTAAACAGATTAGAATACACAATAAATCAAAATTCAACTGATCGATCAATTGTAAATAAGACTTATATTATACACGCCTTTACCATACGAAGTAAAGAAATTTTTGGCTGTTGTAATGTTCTTTTCAAACATTTGGTTTGTTTTATAAGTCTATCTAACCGTATCTTGATTTGAATTTCAAATAACTCCCGACTCCGATCATTTTTCAATATGATTTTGGGGGCTATGTGTGATTCTAGATGGCTTTGATGTATATGCAACCATTTACGTTTCTAGAGATTATATTTTTTGAGTTATTAAGGATATAAAATAATTAAAATTTCGTTTTGACGTTTAATGTTATCTTGCTCGCTTGCTGTCAATAGGTTTATCTTGGGTAAAAAAACTGTTTAGAGAATGTGATTTAAAAATGCCAAGATAATATATTGTATAAAATTTTCACTTGTAAAATTAGCCATACCACAACCCGTAACAACTCGAACTATAGATTGTGAACAGATGCTAGTTAGAGTAACTTATATCCATAAGAATAATGTTGAAATTTAAATGGGAACAGTAGTTATAGGCCCTCAAAGTCTAAATATGAACCTACATACATCATAAGAGTGTGTTAAGTTTTGACATTTATTTATCGTAACCGTATTAAATTTAATCTTGGAGTGCAATTACAGAATGCAAATATTGTAAAAAGGCAAGATAAATTATCGTTTACACGTTTACAAATTATCTTACTGCTTAGAGAATTAGAGCACAGAAGTCTTACGCGGATCAATCAATATTTTTTGGGAAAGATGTTTTCAACAAAACATGTTCTGTTGTTCTTCAACGCGTGCCTACTCCTATAGTACACCTAGTTTTGTTTCAGTATTTATAATTTTCTAATACCCTAGCCAGACACAAAAGTTATCGCGATTTCTTCCAATCGCGATTACATGTCAAACAAATAAAATCGCGATTTTATAATTATGGTGACAGACACAAACCCGATTTTGTAACTCTGCAAACGTTCAAATTCATATTTAATTAATGAAATAAAGCAATTTCAATGCGTATTTGATGATTTTGAATTACATCGAATCAGTGACAATAAGTTAATAAAAACTAAATTTATAAATAATTTTTGTGACAGTTTAAAAATTTTAAAATTTAATTTACAATCTAACAAGATTTCTGTATACATTCAATGAAAATGACTTATGTTCCCCAGTCCCATACAATCGTACTGATTTTTTCTTATAATTCACATTTATCTTCTTCCTACAACCCGATTGTAGTAATCTTGTTCTATAAACGCAATAATCCTGTTTTGCCAAAATCGTGTGCTGACAGACTGAAAAAATAACTACGTAATCTTGAATTCGCGATTAGCTAGTTTGTGTATGTCTTGTAATCAGCGATCTTACAAGCTACATTTTTTTATTTTCAAACTTAAAAACTTATATTTTTCGTTTTAAAACAATAAATTTTCAAATTTTTTAACGGAATAGTTAAAAAGTCAAAAAAATTATTATATGTATAAACGTTAATATTTAAGCTGCCAACACAGGTGTTTTCATCGAATTTGCGGCGTCTATAGCCGGTTACAACATACTTATGGTGTCTGTAAAATCAAAAATTAAGAACATAAGTTAATGAAAAAATTAATTGTTTGATTAATAATCATAATCTCAAATTTAGATAATTTTATGGGTATATAAATTAATAAATATAGTGTTCACTGTCAACTTAATCAGCCTTATTTAGTATATTAACAAAGTTAGTATCGAAATCTATTCAATTTTAATTGATTCAAAATATCTAAATATGTAATATAAAGAAAATTAATAAATTTGTCTTTTATTGGTCTGATCGTGGAACGTACAATCGTATATTTCCGTGAGCATATACAATTTTGTAATTTCCTGCAAATACGAATTTCTATTTATCGGTAAAAAATATAAATAAAGAATTAATAGAGAACTACATGTGAAAGATAATGTATAAAAATAAAAGGTGTTTGTATGCATATGTAACCATTTATAGAAAAAACAACGTTTTATTTTTTATACGTTTATTAGAAATTTGCACCACTACATATCCAGGGTTGTAATGTTTTTTACAGCAACAAACAACATAATGGAGAGATGTATTCGGTTTTATAAATCTTATTAAATATAATTCATCTATGGTATCAGTCAATCGACTCAAACCATGCTTTGAGGAATTACTACAGACAAACATCATTGAAGATTCAGCTCTAAAACATCAGAACACACCAAGTCTAAATTCATGTTCAACAAATCCGATAGTTGATTCAAAATTCACTAAATCTCGCAAGCAAGTAACTTTCGATCCAAAGATAGACGAACCAATTAAATCAAGATCTGGCCGTATTATAAATAAACCAAATCGTTTTAAATAAAAAGTATCTTTTCACTGGGGGAAGGATAATGTGGCGGTTAACCAATGCATTCAAAATCAATTTTATAGCAGTAAAATTTATACTTAATAAACACATTTTTATTAATCACTTGTTTTTTGTTTTGCAGAATTTTAATTCTGCGTAACAAAAAACAAGTGATTAATAAAAATGTGTTTATTAAGTATTATCATAAAGCAAAATATACATAAGAGGACTCATGTAGAGTTTCCGAGGTTTATCTTTCTTACTTTACACAATGCCTTCTAAACTACTGGCCGCTTAAACCAAATGATGACGACACGCTAAGTCGACGTTGTTGTTGCTTTCTCTAGTTGCTTTGTTAGTGTAAATATGTTAAAATTATTATTGCGCAGTCTCGGTTTAGACTTAAATTGACGTCATGCGCGAAAAATGAGAGTAGTAAAAGGCCAGTAGTTTAGAAGGCATTGCTTTACACAGCCTGTATAAGCCTAACAAGAACAATGAACTATAACATAACTATGCCGATATGTTTATAAGATACGTATGTATGGATTAAATATAGAAAAAAAATAAATTTGTATATGTATATAAATATATTAAAACTATAAAATAAGATTAACCTCGGAAAAACCTGCTTATAAAATTTGCACTACTTGATTTCTCTTATATATTTATTGCTCGATGGTGTAAGTGTGTTTCGCCAAGTGCCTACGGCAAATAGCGTAAAAAGTAGTAGTAAAATTTCAAAACCAACTTTATAATAGTAAAGTTTCAAACCTAAATTATGTCCTCGATTTTCGTGTAGGATTTGTAGAATTGTAGATTATGCAATACGGAATATAGATAGAGCGTCATGAATTTCTTTGTTCCCAACTATAAAAACAATGGGCGCTTTCAGGGCACCCAACAGTTGGGAACATGTTGAGTAAAATCGCGGCCAACGCTATGAAAATGTTTAGTACTATGAAATTTTTAATCAAATTGGCGATGATTTTACTAATCATGATAGGGGATCTGAAAGCGCCCAATGCTAAGAAAAACATAAAAGTTAGTATATGGAATAAAATTCGTGTTCCAAAAACTCAATAGAGTTCGCTCAAGTAACGATTTACAAAATTCAGCGAACCGACTTTTAATATTAAAATCATAAATAATTAATTAATTGTTGTTTAGTTTATTGAGTATAAATGTTAAATAAAATATAAAATAAAAATTATTTAATTGTGTGTAAAGGAGTAATAGTTAATTCTTAGTTTGTTACCTTTTACCTCCACAAGTTAATGACTCATTTTTATGAATGCGAGCGATTACTGGGAAACGAAATCATTCAGCACAAGGCCAGATCATGGAAACAAACAAAAACAACGTTATTTGGTTATTTCACGCCAAAATAATACAAAAATCTATTAATAATTTTTTAATTTAAATAAATTTAGTCAAGATGAACTGAAATTTGTTCCTGCAATTGTAATTTCTTTATAATTTATTTATGTGATAAATGTATGCTGTGAAATAAAATAAATACATAGTTGTTATATTTGTTGTGTTACATCTGTTTGTGTCCCATCTGTTAACATTTTCACATGATAGAATTTTCCAAAAACTTCGATATATTTTTATGGAAATCTCATTTAGCTCCCTTGCTTATTTTATCGTAATGTAATATTAATTTCCACATAGTTACTTTGTACACAAATTACAGATATTGAAACACCTAGTATTATCTTCTGTAAAACTACCTAAATATGAGAATTGTCCGGGCTATATAAAGAATGTAAGATAAATTATTTGAATTTATTTCCTAGTTTTCGCACAAAATTCTTATTAGAATATTTTAACAGTGTAATAACTAATAGTTGTTTATTCTTGATAATTTTGACATATTTGACGGCCATAATTATTGATGTCCCTTGGAGAACCGAAACAGACAGTTTAAAATGTTCACAATATGAATCCTTTACATAGTTGAAAGCCAGGAATACTCTTGCTCTCCGAGGCATAAAGAGTAGCGTCGTTCATAACTTCAATACTCAATATTTTTTAATCTAGAATATTTCAATAAAATGAATATGAGTATAATAATTCTTGCCGTGTGTGATAAACCACATGTGATAAAATTATACCAAAAACTTTTCTTGTTTCACTAAAAATGATGTAATTTTATCGCTCTTTAATATTTTATGTTTTACTTTCCTCTAACCAAGAAAGAAAATCTCGTTAAATATTTATATGTACAATAATAAGTTGAGGAAACAAGAAAATCAATTTTCAAATAATAGCTAAGGCATTGGAAAATACATACCACAAAGAAACTACACTCTTTGGTTTTGGATTTTTCCTAATAAATATTTGTTGCTTTGTTCGGTTAACAAGTTGAATTCTCGTCCTTCACATCTTATTGATTTCTCATTTTTATTTTATATATAGACCTTTTCTCTTCAGGTAAAATATACCTTTCGGTATATAGTACACAGAGTGTTATAAAATTTGATTTATACTCGTATTTTGTGTTTGTGTTGTTGTATACGGAAAATTAACAGGAAATTACCGGTGGATGTTTTCATACTTAGTGCTGTACAATTTTGGGAATAATAAATCATATTTACATATTATGAACATTTATGTGTATATGTTTGTATTGTAATATAGTTGTATATAAACGGTGATTGCTCGTTTTATATAAACGAAGCACATAACAGATAATCTTCAGGCGGAAAAATAAATTTATGTATTTGCTTTTTACTGTTTCCCAGTCTCCAGTAGGGATTATAATTTGAAATATTTTAAGATTAAATATATAAAAATCATTTCTTCTGTTACAGACGCATAGAAGACATACCAACATTATAAGCCCTAAAATCCCAGGTGATTTATCTCATTAAATAATTTTTGCATTAATCCAGCTTCTCGTGATATAAATCACTTAACGGAATTTTAGAAAATACAATATATTATTGTTAAATTTAATCGATTACACACAAAGATTTTTACCATACGAGCCACACGCTGTTTTGGCGCAATATCATCACTAAAGTGAACTGTATAATGTAAAGTGTAGTTACACAATTTATCGAAAAGTGTAAGGTTCGAAAAAAATGTAGCATTGATACTGGAGAATGTACTCAACCGTCCTACCGCCTTAGATACTGCTATGTATTCTTGATTAACCATTAGCAAATAGCAACCATTACACGGTCAATATTAACGTCAATACCTTCTAAGAATGACATTAATATTGATCGTGTAATGTGATGAAACAAGTAATGATGTGCGGTATTGACGAGTATCCGGATTTTCTGATTTTGATACTCGTACATCATTACTGATACTTGGTGGGGATAATGTCATTAGCTGTATTTTGTTGAGAATTAATTATTTCGAATTATTTTGGAATTATTTAATTCTCAACAAAACAGCAAAAAATGTTTTTTCTGTTGGTAGTATTTTGTATTTTCCTATTCTTAATTATAACACAAAATATAATATATAAATTATAAGAAAATATCGACCACAATACGAATAAAAATGTCGTTTGTCATAAATGTCATTAAATTTACAACACTAACTTAAAAACAATAAAAAACAAAAAAATGTTTTCTGGTGGCAAATACGATAAGTAACTTTTGGAATTAGAATTAAATAATTCCAAAAAAAATTTGGAATTAATTTATTCTACTGGGAATTATCAAATGCAATATTTGTTGTAAATTCTCAACAAAATACAGCTATTATTAAATACAATTTTATACCTAACAATCGTTCAATTCGGACGTGTTTTTCATTATTTTATAAGTTTTAATTTTTTAAATTGTTTTTACCAAAATTCATGACGAGTTTTAATTTTTTTTTTTAATTATCATTCACGTGCTATTTTTCAGTGTTGTTGACTTGAGTTCTTAGTGTTTTAGTGACCTATTTATTAAAAAATTTAAAATATGTGTGAAAAAAATTGCTGCATTTGTAACACTGATGGTGATGAGAACTTTATCTCCAGGTGCTGAATATTTTCACCGTTGACTGTATTATATAAATACTAACACCCTTTTTTTACTTTTATTTAATTTTATTAAAAACTAGGATATAATTTTATTAGAAGAACTTTTAATGTCTTCATCCTCTTCGTTCTTTTTCAACAACCCGCTTTTTCCCTGGCATTTTCTTTTTTTTTATTTTCTGGCTTACTATATTATACATTTTTCGATGTTTTGAGAGAAAATACGAATTTATAATTTTACAGTGTTATTTTAAATTAACAGAGTGACAAATTAGAATAGTTTTTAAACAAGGTAACAAATAAAATTATGATAATATACAACATATTAAAATTCAATTTTCATTCACTCCACTTGTTTTCATATTCTTAACATAATCGGCCCCCATTAAAGGCTCGGTTTTCATAAGGCAATTAAAAATTAATAACGTTGTTTTAATTCAAAAATTTAGATAAAAAAAAAAATAAAAATTCATGTATGAAATGTTTATATAAAAAATCATGTTTCGATTGGCAGTTTACAAATTTTTGATACTGATCGTTAAAAATTCTTTTTAACACCATCAACGACAGTTTCTAGTTCAACAACACGTACTTTTCCGTCTGTTCCCGACACTGTTGAAGTCACAATTGACAGCGGCCATTTAATTGCTGCCAAATTATTTTGAATGAGTAGAACAACATCTCCAGGTTTAAGATTTTCAGAAGCTATTGTCCATTTTGACCTTGTTTGCAAACCGTGTATGTATTCTAAAGAAAATCTTTTCCAGAAGGAGTCAACAAGTTTGCTAATTAATTGGTATCGAGAAAGACGGTTTTCTGAAAGATGATTATAAGATGGTTCAGGTATGGCGTACATTATAGTCCCAGTTAAGAAATGACTTGGAGCCAAGGGCTCCGGATCATTTGGATCGTTAGACATAACCGAGAGAGGGCGAGAATTCAAAATCCCTTCAATTTGTATAATTAGGGTGTGAAATTCTTCATAATTTAAAATTCTGTCTCTTGTTACCCTTTTCAAGTGTGTTTTGAACGATTTTACGGACGCCTCCCATATTACCCCAAAAGTAGGTGCTCGTGGAGGAATGAATTTCCAGAATATTCGTTCGAAAGTACAAAAATTAATTATTTTTGTTTGTTCAGCCTGAGATCGTAATAAATTATAAAATTCTTTAAGGTCATTGTTGGCTCCTTGAAACGTAGGCGCGTTATCTGACCAAATAGTTAAAAGTTTACCTCGTCGACTTATAAATCGTTTAAGACAATTTATGAATGAATCGGATGATAGGTTTTGAACAATCTCAAGGTGAATTGCCTTAGTGCATAAACAAACAAAAGAGGCGACGTACATTTTATTCGAAGGAGCTTTTCGGTTGGTACTAAGTTTTACGAGGAACGGCCCACAGAAATCCACTCCTGTATTTAAAAATGCTTTAAATGATGAAAAACGCTCGATAGGTAAATCACCCATAATTTGTTGAAACGTTACAGGTTTGGTTCGAAAGCAATTAACGCACGAATGAACTACTTGTTTAGCAATATTTTTACCGTGTATTGGCCAGTATTTTTGACGAACAAACGACAATAGTAATTGAGGTCCAGGATGGTGATTTTTGATATGTTCCTGTCGAAATAAAAGTGTTGTTAACTTGCTTTTAGGTGGTAGAAGAATTTGATGTTTAACATCATAGTTCAGGTTGACCGCCTTATTTAGTCGACCTCCAACTCGAATGACACCATCCGAATCCAAAAATGGGTTGAGACTTTTAAAGAACTCTTTTTTGACACCGCTTGCTTATTTTTTAACGAATTGAATTCGTCCTTGAAAGAAATTCTTTGCACTAGTCTAATAATCAACGTTGCACTACGTTCTAGTTCAATTACAACTAATGTTTTTATGTCATGTTGTTCAGAACGTTTTGCCCAACGAATTATGTAACTAATAACTCGAACAAGTTTTTCGAAAGATCTGAACTTAGACAACAAGCTATTTATAAATTCGCAGGATGTTGATGAAATCATAACAATTGTAGTTTTTTTTAGTTCCATCACGTTAGCATCGAAATCCGTAATTTCTGCTGTTATAAGCGAATCATAAGAATCGTTTAACAATATTGTTGGACCATGCCACCAAAGTTTATTATTATTTAGTTCATTTGGCATCACCCCACGGGAGATGAGATCAGCGGGATTATCAGCTGACTCAACGTGTTTCCATGTACAATCGAGAGTTAACTGTTGTATCTCATTGACACGATTAGCTATAAACGTTTTAAGTTTATGTGGCGATGTTTTAATCCAACATAAAACTATGGTAGAATCTGTCCACAAATATTTAGATATTATTGAAATTTATATTAAGAGCGTTAGTGGCAGAATTTGTTAGTTTGGCTAAAAGAAAGGCACCAGTAAGCTCAAGTCGGGGAATTGAAATAGTTTTAAGTGGAGCTACTCTTGATTTACTACAGAGAAGGTTTACTGATGTATTATTTGATGAATAGATTGTTTTAATATATACACAAGCGCCATATGCCTTTTCGGATGCGTCGCTAAATCCGTGCAATTCGATTCTTACAATTTTATTTGAATGTGTATGACCCATGACATTTCGATTTAGGTATAATTGTGAAATTGAAATTAATGATTAAAATTACATCAGAAACTATGGCACGTTTAGTTAATATTTCCTTATCTAATTCAGAAGGTTTCAAAACAAAAAGATCTTCTAGAGGTTGCCACAATAACCCAAGTGCTTTTATACATTTTCCGAGGCTGAATTCATTGAACTTTAATTCTTCACGATCTTTCAATGGAATGTCGATTAGAAGTTCTGCATTATTGGAGCACCACTTATGTAAGTGAAAACCTCCACTTTCAAGCATTTGTATTATTTCCTTTTGTGTCTTTTTAGCTGTTTCTAAATCATCAAAACCAGTGATTAAATCGTCAACATAAAAATCTTTAGTTGCGATATTAGAAGCTAATGGAAATTTATTTCGTTCGTCGTGGGCTAGTTGTTTGAGTACACGCGTGGCCAAGTACGGTGCCGAAGCAGTTCCGTAAGTTACGGTTTGTAACTCGTATATTTTAATCTGTTGATTTAAATTTTCTCGCCATAGTATTCTTTGGAGTGGAGTTTGACTTTTGTTAATTTCAATTTGTCGATACATTTTTAAAACGTCACAGGAAAAGACATATTTATAAGTTCTAAATCTGAGAATTATATCGAACATATTATCCTGAACTGATGGTCCAATTAACATCTTCTCGTTTAATGAAATTTTATTTGATGTTTTCGCGGATGCGTCAAATACGACGCGAAGTTTTGTTGAAGAACTGGAAGGGCGTTGGACCGCGTGGTGTGGCATGTAATAAGTTATCTATTCAGAATCGTTACTATCATCAACTAGTTTCATATGACCTAATTGAGAGTATTCATTGATAAAATCTACATATGGCTGCTTGAGTTCAGACTTATAATTTAATTTTCGCTCTATATGGTTGAATCGTTTCAAAGCTATCGATTTGGATTCTCCAAGATTTTCTAAGTTATCATGAAATAGCATTGATACAACATATCTGCCATCGGAGTTACGAAATGTTGTTTGATTAAAATATGTTTCACATGTTTTCTCTTCAACAGAAAGGAATTTGTTAGATGGCACATTTTCTAATTCCCAAAATTGTTTGAGGGTTTGATTTAATTCGTCGTTAGCATTTGGTTTCGTTTCAAAATTGGAAAAGTTATGTTCAATTATTTGCTCAAATTTTCCAAACACCAACCAACCAAAAATCGATTCTTGAATTATTGGAAGGTTTGAATTGAGTTTTATACGGTTTGGTAATAGAATTTCTGGAAATATTTCGACTCCTAATAATATGTCAACAGGTTGAACAACATTATTATTTAGTCCCGTGACTATAATGTGTTCATTGCGAGGCTTTAAATTAAGAGTTTTACTAAAGGACTCGCTTACAAAATGTGTTTGACTACCGGAATCCAAAAGTGCTCGACATTGTATTAACCGTCCATTGCCATCCTCGATCATTACAATCGAAGTTGGCAAAATTGTTGACTGTTCGATTATTTCACTATTTTTATGACAATTAGAATTAAACGGAATAGAACTTGATGTTGTGTGATACGTTACTTTATCCATTGAACAGGTGTTAGAAGATAGAACTTCGTTTGAAATTTGATCTTTAGTTATGTTAGTGTTAGTTACAATTGGAGTGGGCTGTTCAAAATGTAATAGTGTGTGATGAGGTCTATGACAAATCCTGCATCGAGTAGAACGACAGTTGGATGTTTTATGGTTTGGATTTAGACAATTGAAACAAGCTTGAGCTTCCTTAATTTTTTCATAACGCTGTTTGGTAGTTAAATTGTTGAAAGCTGGGCACTCGAAATATGGATGTGATGATTTACCACAGAGCTTACAATTAACACTGGAGCTGGATCTATTTGTGAAATATGAAAATTTAGAAATAGTTTTAGGAAAAGTTTTGTTGTTTGATTGTTTTAAAAGATTACCCACTAATGGTTTAGAATGTACACTTGAAGTAGTAGTTACAGTTTTCGATATTGATTTTTCAATCTCTCGCAGGACACGACATTTTTTCTCTAGGAATGATTGAAATTATGCGGTAGGTATGGTGTGACAAGAAAAACACTTTATTTTCTATCACTTTTTAATTATAATTGTATTTTTGTTTATTTCACAGTGGTCAAAAACAGAATGAATGCAAAAAATGGAGGATAAAAGAAGGAAAAGAAAAATATTTCTCGAAACACCACTGAACTAAAATATCGATAATATTCGAGATTCTCGTACAGGGTACTACTAAATTAAGTGTAAATTGTATGATCGCTCTTCAATTTGACATTTACAATTATTTATGTCAAAGTGATGCGGTAAACAATTAGATAAGTGTTATTAGTCTAATATTAAATAACTTTTATAATATTATTAATAAAATAACAATTTCAGATTACAATTGATTACGCTTATTAACATTAGGTAAGTAAATTATATAATTTAAATAGGGAATTAAATTTAAAGTAGTTTGATGTATTTCAGGTATAATGCAGGCTGCCAACTTTATTGATGATTTATTTATTTCAGGGATGATTTACTTATTTCAGGGATGATTTATTTATTTAAGGCATGATTTATTTAGATAAATAATTAATTTAAACATACCGCCGCTGTTGACTCATCCGAGTCAAATTTAAGGAGTAAGGTGACTTTGTATATTGGGCGTTTTAGAATGGTTCCATTAGGTAATTTTAAGGATACAATTCGGATGAGCTGATCTTTCCCGGGATGGGTATCATAAATTCTAGCGAGTGGCCATTTGGTGGGTGGCAGATTCTGGTCTCGCAGTAATACGAGATCTCCTTTGGTAAGCTGATGATTCTCTTTATGCCATTTATAAAATTTATTCAGGGATGTGACATATTCTTGCGACCATTGCTTCCAAAATCCTTGGATCAATTGTTGAATCAATTGCCACCGACTAAGGTGGGACATCTTTATACGTTGAAGGTTGGGTTCCGGTAACATGGTCATCGGCTGCATAATTAAAAAATGTGAAGGGGTAAGGGGATACCATTCGTCATCTTGAAGGTCTCCTAGAGGCCTGGAATTTAATAATGCCTCTATTTGTTTGATAATGGTCAGGAACTCTTCGTATGTACATAAGACCTCTCCAATCACGCGACGTAAATGGTATTTACATGATTTGACTGTGGCTTCCCACAGTCCATCAAACGTAGGGGTTGCAGGGGGGATGAAATGCCACTTGATGTGATTATCCGTACACTATGCTTCAATTTGATTTTGTTGGGCTTCGGTCATAAATAGGGTGTAGAAACATTGGAGCTCTCGTTTTGCTCCAACTAAATTAGACCCGTTATCACAATAAATGTGTTGTGGCAATCCTCGTACGGCACTGAATCGTTTTAGGGATGAAATAAATGTATCCGTGGTCATATCTGTAACTATTTCTAGCGATGTGGCCTTAGTTGCCATACATACAAATATAACGAGATACGATTTATAGGATTTAGCTCCACGACGGTTATGGGTTTTAAGCATAAAGGGACCAGCTAGATCAATCCCAACTTTAATGAAAGGTCTAGCTGACTGGTTGACTCGGCAGCAAGGAAGTTGACCCATTAGCTGCTGCTCTGGTTTTGTGTTGAAGCGGCGACAGGTGATACATAGGTGAATGACTCGTCGAATCAAATTTTTAGCTCTTGGTGTTGCATATCGTTGTTTTGCCAAGGTTAGGACCAACTTAGGACTGGCGTGCATATTCTTGTAGTGGATTTCTCGAACTATCTGCTCAGTAATGATGTGGTCGTGCGGTAATATAATTGGATGTTTGGCATCATAATTAAGGTTGGCATTCTCCAAACGTCCCCTCATTCGTAGCAACCCATGGTTATCGATATATGGAAATAAAGAAAATATTTTAGATTGTTTTGGTATTGATTTATAATTTAATAACAAATTGATTTCATTGTTATATGTTTCATATTGAATAACTTTAAATAAGTAATGTTCAGCATTTAACACCTCATCTAAGGACAACCTTTTGCCCAAATTGCGATTTATTTTTCGCGACTGCAGGTTCTTTTTATATCGTAGGATAAATGCCAAAACGTGTGTTAAAGTACGTAAATTTGAAAAGTTGGATATCAGCCCCGTTACAACTTCATGATGTTGAGAGGTTGAAACAAAAGTGGAAACGATTTGCTCATTTTCCAAAACGTTAATTGTAGGTGAGCTTGGGAGTACTAGTGGGACTTTATGCAAAAACGATGGACCTTTAAACCACATTTCGTCATTAATTAAGTTTTCCGGAATTATACCTCTGGTTGATTTATCGGCTGGATTGTCATTGCTTGGCACAAAATGCCATTGTGAAGGATTGGTGGCGCACATAATTTCCGCAACACGATTTGCTTGAAATGGTTTTAGCACCTTCGGTGGTTTTGACATCCAATGTAATACGGTGGTTGAATCAGTATATAAATAAATTAATGGTTCTCTCGTTAACTTAAGAGATTCTAAGGTTAAATTCAACATTCGGACAAGTAACGTAGCGCCGTTTAGTTCCAGTTTCGGGATTGTTAGTGCCTTGATGGGTGCAACTCGTGTTTTGGCCATTATTAGGTTTGTCTTAATATTTCCATCACTTGACACTACTCGAGAATATATAACGGCAGCATAAGCATCCTTTGATGCATCTGAAAACCCGTGTAGTTCCACTCGATCATCCGTTGTAAATAACCATCTGGAAAATTTTACATCTGCCAACAGATCTAACTGACCTCGGATTAATAAATGATTCTGCAAGATGTTTGGTGGTAACTCGTCATCCCAATTGATGCCTTCTAACCATAGTGACTGAAATAAGATCTTCAGCCCAATCGTAATAGGTGATAATCCCAACGGATCGAAAATGCGTGACGTTTCTGATAAATATGTTCGTTTTGTAATCTTGGATGGTGGCTCTGGTAATGATACTCGGAAGTGGAAATAATCTTCTATTGGATTGTATTTTATGCCTAACACTGAAATTACTTGACTATTATCCGTAATTTCCCATGATATCATTTCGAAATTTTCCGCTTGAATATTCTTCAGAAGTAAGGGATGATTTGCCGACCATTTTCGCATATTAAATCCACCACATTTCATTAGGGAAATTATGTCCTGTTGTAATTTTAATGCCACTTCGAGGCTATCACTGCTGGACATTAGGTCGTCCATATATAAATCTGTTTTAATAATTTGGCTTGCTTCGGGATATATCTTTTCATACTTATCTGCCAAAAAATGTAGTGAAGCGGTGGCTAAAAATGGTGCTGGTGATGTACCGTAGGTTACGGTCTTTAAACGATATAATGCGACAATTTAGCTTTGGGATCTTCTCTCCACAGGATGCGATTGTAATCCTGGTCTGGAGCGGAAATGGAAATCTGCCTGAACATCTTCTCAATATCGGCGGAAAAAACATATCGGTATTTTCGGAATCGTAACAACAAATTTATCAAATTATCTTGTATTGTCGGCCCGACCATCAAATTATCATTTAATGAGTAGCCGTTTTTTGATTTGGCGGAAGCATCAAATACGAAATGGTTCACACCCCAATAAAATGTCGACAGTTGCGGGAACATTAAAATTTGGATCAGCGAGAGTTATATTTGTATCTAATTTAAATAGTGACTTATCAATTAACTCCGACGGTAAATTTGATGATATTGATGGCAAAATAAAAACCTCTACATCCATTTGGTAACTATGATCGACTGATGTTAGTTCAGCCTCTGCTTGAACTAGAATATTCTTTCCTTTTATTCCGAGCGGACCACTGATGGGGGCTAATACCGGAATAAACTTAGTAAAAGAATGTGAGTAAGGTTTTTGAGTACTAACTTTTTTATTCATTGAATATCTACTTATATACAAAATTTTTATACCTAAAAGTGCAAAGAGCGCATTTTTATTACACGTATTATAACAATTGTATTTTGTGTATTTTGTGTTATATATAAGTGCCAATGTAGCACAAAAATATGTTAATGCACATTTATCAATTTTAATATAGAAATTTCTGTATACTTTTGTTTTATGTGTTTAAACAACTGATGATCTAAGTTTGATGAATGATTTACCTCTTGAGCCCCTAGCTTGTGATTGGTTGATTGTGTTGATGATAAGGTTGGATTTACTTCGAGGGATCTTCAGTTGGTTTATAAGACGTTCTGATATGAAATTGTATGTTGAACCTGAATCCAATAAGCCTCGACAAGTTACCCAGTTGCCATATTTATCTTGGACGGAAATTCTGGCGGTTGGTAACATAGGAATATTAGGGTTTGTTGCACTGGCGTATCCTTCGGTTCGATTGTTCGGTTTAACTTCATCTTGGAATTGAAACATGGTTAGAGCTGAATGTGATGAACTTGATATATCGGGCTCAGTATCAGTACTGGGAGATGAAACCGTGAAGTTCGATTGGATATTCATCTTAGTATTTGGTTGTGTTGTCTTCAACGAATGTTGGGAGTGTTCATTGGTAGTATGCGTAATGGGTACATAATGGAGTAATGTATTATGTCGCTTTGAACATTTATTACAGTGCCTTTTATTTTTACAACTTATAATGGTATGTTGATCACTCAAACAATTAAAACAACGTTTTGATTCTGTGATGAAGTCTCGACGTGGATTAATAGGCATCGCTTGAAATTTGGGACAAAGATACAAATAATGGGATTCATTTTTACAAAGAGGACAGGAGGGTTGCTCCCCTATTGAATGAAAGGATTTTGGATGTGATGGTGGACTTGAACTAAAGTTTCGTCTTGGAACGCTATCCTCTAGTGAATTCGTGCGTTTGGTTAGGAATTCTAAAAATTGTTCGATTGTGGGATGGTCATCTTCCGCGGTCTCGTATTTCCACAGCTGCTTCGTGTCCTCATCCAGCTTGCCGGATGCAAAAAGTATTATCCATGGATCACGTTGAACCGCCTTTTCTCCGAGCGCCTTTAATCCTCGAACCGTCTCATCTATAGTATCATAGAGTCTTGTGATATTTGTGGACGATGATTTATTAAACTTCGGTGACGAAAGAAATTCACGAACGTAGCATTCAACTATGCCCTTCTTTTTGTCGTATTTTTTAGCCAAACGTTTTAGTGCTTCTAGATAGTTAGCATCATCGACCAGAAAATGGCAAATTGATCTATATGCGGCTCCACGCAATTGACCAAGAAGGTATTTAAATTTTTGTGCTGGCGACAGGTTCGTATTCTCATGTACCGTTGAAATAAATATATCGTAAAATGAGTGCCATTGTTTCACATCCCCGTCAAAAAATGGAAGATTCAATCGCGGTAATTTAAAATCGGAACGAAACTCTGTCTGGGTGATATTCGCAGAAACATCGCCATCATCACGTTTAGTTGGTGAAACGGGTGTTAGCGACTTATCTCTAATGAGAACTTGTGTTTTGGACACGAGTGAAAAATACAATTCGTCAATGACGTCCATTTCTGAAAGGACCTTGTCATACAACGCAAAAATATCATCTTCGATAGAGACAAACTGTTTATAAATATCATGAGTTTTGGTTAAACGAACTGCTAATTCATCGTAGGTAGCGCCTGCACCTTTAGTCACGATAAAATTCGTAAATTTGGTAAATTGGCCTTTAATCACAATCTTACGCTTCATTAAGGCATCCATTTTAAATTTGGACTTCAATTGGAATTAACGAAACGTTGATCGGATTTTCACTAAACTCTTATTCACTGCACTCTTAAGATTGGTAGTAATATTTTTTAAATTGGTTCAAGCACAAATAAATTTGTCAAACTTGAAATAAATTTACTTTAAGGGTTAAGACGCGTTTGAATAAAATTAACGTTAATTAGAAAGACAAAAACAGGTTAACTGGTTTTATAGATTCCCGATTGATGAAATCACAAAATGGTGGTAAAGGTTGTCCGGAACACGTGTCTCAAATTCAATGGTAGGTTTCAACTGGATAATGTTGAGTAACTGGTTTCACTCAGATTATAAATGATTGGTTATAATTAAACCGGATAGTGAATATTGATTTCCTCTGATGAATACTGGATAGCTGCTTTCTCACAAAATGGAATGCGCGTTGTAGCGCATCCGGCTCGAAGGACCAAATTAATGTTCAAATAGATGGCTTCTATCGAACACTTTATGCATATACTAATAATGATATGCATGGCAAATACACTACTATTGGTTTTTATAGGTATTTATGCGGTAGGTATGGTGTGACAAGAAAAACACTTTATTTTCTATCACTTTTTAATTATAATTATATTTTTGTTTATTTCACAGTGGTCAAAAACAGAATGAATACAAAAAATGGAGGATAAAAGAAGGAAAAGAAAAATATTTCTCGAAACACCACTGAACTAAAATATCGATAATATTCGAGATTCTCGTAAGGGTACTACTAAATTAAGTGTAAATTGTATGATCGCTCTTCAATTTGACATTTACAATTATTTATGTCAAAGTGATGCGGTAAACAATTAGATAAGTATTATTAGTCTAATATTAAATAACTTTTATAATATTATTAATAAAATAACAATTTCAGATTACAATTGATTACGCTTATTAACATTAGGTAAGTAAATTATATAATTTAAATAGGGAATTAAATTTAAAGTAGTTTGATGTATTTCAGGTATAATGCAGGCTGCCAACTTTATTGATGATTTATTTATTTCAGGGATGATTTATTTATTTAAGGGATGATTTATTTAGATAAATAATTAATTTAAACACCATCTATACCCAGCCCAACCGACCCCAATCTACATACCATACTCAACCGGCCCCAATCAACCGCAAACCACCACACCTAAATATTATTACCACCCACTAACACATTCAAACCCCTAAAAGCCATCTCACATCGCACCACCCTATACCGCACCACCCATATCATCATCCTTTCACACCTCCATACCCACTCCCACACACACATACACCACCCACACAAACCTCATCCATCAAATCCCAATTCCCGTACCAAATCCAAAATACCTCATCCTATCCGGCCGCTCCACCTCCCATACCAACACTCCTACCACCCCATAACCACACCACCCACACAAACCTACATCCAGACGAGATATATTTTTATTCCATATTCACATGCTCTATGAAACCAAAATAGAATAAAAAATAAAAAAAAAATTCTATCAATTTTAAGGAGGGGGGGGGGGGGGGGGGGGTCAACAAAACCCTACGTATCTCCGAACACCCTGAACACAGAAATGTTCAAATCAATAGGACACTTTCCCATGAACTGCTTGAACTTTTAGTGAAAAAATTAAGTTGATATCTCTATCCGTTCTCATGTTATCGTAGACACAGACGGATAGACGGACAGAAGGACAGACGGACAGACTGCAAACCGAAACCATATAGCAGATGAGAAAATTCATTAACAGTGTCTGGATCGATAATGTTTGCCGATAATAGCTGATTGATATAATTATGTGGCAAAACCCGAACAGCAGGGGACTTTTCTTCTTTCCGAAAATAGATTACAGATTTGCTTATCCAGAGAAACTTATAATTAATATGTTTGTTGACCTTACGAGCTTCTCTGTATAGATTTAGTCTGTATTGTGTCAAGTGATCCCTTAAGAAAATTTGTTTATCTACTGGAAAATTATAACCCACCTGACTTAAGTGAATCATTTTCTTCTTTTTCTTGTCCTGCACCTATTATTTGGCCTGCTTGTCCTTAAATGTAATTAGCAGCTTCCTGTCGATTGTGTCACCACGAACATTTTTATATAAAAATTTTGCTTCATGTATTGCACTTGAACAACATCATCGAAACACTCACTGAAATCTAGTACACTTAAAATTGTTTTTGTATTTTCACTCGGTTGAATCTCTTCGTTAGGAATTTCGGCTACAATAAGGTTACACTCCAATTTTTCCCCCAAAATCCCCACTTTGGTGAAAGTTGTGGTGTTTCATGTTTAATGTGACGTAGAAGATTCTTAAAATACAAGTCATTTTGGTGTTGGGTTCCTAGGATTTCCCGAGAAAGCTTAGGAAAATCCTACAAGTGATGTATAAAGAGTAGATGCCAATTTGTGATTTATAGAGACTATACCTAGATGCCAATCCTGCTGTTCTAAACGCCCTAATCCCCCAATTTGGTCAACATTGTGGTATTTTAATGTTTAGCGTGACCTACAAAATTCTTAAAATATTAAGTTATTCTGGCGTTGAGTTTCTAGGATTTTCCGAGAAAACTTAAAAAAACCTTACAAGTGATTTATAGAAAACTGGCGGACCCGACGGACCTGCCCGAACGTTGGCCGCCTGCTATAAGCGGGTTGAGCAAACTTTTCTTCGATATTCGAATTATAGATAAACTATATACTAAGTGACATTTGACGACAATTGTCGAAAGAGGGGGTACTTTTCGTTAGATTGGTGGTAAGTATTATAATGTGATTGCAAAAAAGATATTGTTGTTGTTGCATGTGTGTAAATGTCAGACGGTTGTGTTTTTTCATATGTATTAGCTGTGTGGAGAAGGCTGTGTGAAACTCAGATGGTCGGTGAGCTCATAATGGATATACAACTGACTGAAGATGTGGTGTTTCATGAAAATAGACGCTTTTAGGCTGTGCATCCACTGACTTAGATGTACAAAATTGGACGATATTTATTTTGATTAAATAAACTCAACAGTACCGATGGATCGTTTTACATACGTTGGACCTGCATATTTATGTTAAGGTGTAATGTATTTTCATTTCACCATAAGTATGATTGTTTCAAACATGCGTTAATTTCGTCCACACATGTAACGCGTAGAATGACTGGTAATATATGTCTGAAATCACCGGACAGGACAGCAACAGTAAAGCGCCACCGAAAAGTCTGCTGTGGCAATCAGTGGCATATTCTAAATGAGATATCTCCAATCTTCATTAATGCGCAGCAGTCCAAATGTGATGCAGAAGAGTAGGGTAGATTGATTACCATTAAATGCGCATGTATATAATTGAAATTCATTGAAGATCATATAAGGTATTCACTTCAACATTGAGCCTGACACATTTTATTCAATGTAAGTGTTTAAGTATACTTCATTTATGATCTAAAACGTTATTTCAATATGTTTCGTGATGAATAATAGATTCAATATGCACGCAAAATCATACATGGAATATCGATACACAGCGAACACAAATTGAAATATCAAAACCACGCCAAGCAACGCTTGCGCATCTATTGATGCATACGTCAAACAACACATAATTCGACATCAGCGCCGCCTATGGTACACAAACATAACTATGAATTATTCTCAGAAAGTCAAGTATTGTCTGCGGATTTTTTCTTTTTATAAAATATTGGGGGGCGCTGGGAAGGTGAAATTTTGGAGTTATATGTTCTGATATGTGAAAAACACAAAAAAAAAATAAAAAAATATTTCAACAAAAAAAAAAATTCCTAGAACCCGATTGCAGTGCAACCTACCGAGTCCATTTGTAAATCTAAACCATCCAGGGACCCACTCAAATAAACACACAAAATTTCATTAAAATCGGTCCAGCCGTTTAGGGGGAGTTCAGTCACATACACACGTACAAGAAATTTTGGGGTGGTGGGGGTGGTGAAATATTGGGGTTATATGTTCTAATATGTGAAAAATACAAAAATAAAACTAAAAAAAATATTTCGTCAAAAACAAAAAAAATTCCTAGAACCCGATTGCAGTTCCACTAACCGGGTCCAATTGTGAATCTAAACCATCCAGGGACCCACTCAAACATACACCCAAAGTTTCATTAGAATCAGTTCAGCCGTTTAGGACGAGTACAATCACAAAAATTCGTACATAAGAGTACTTGTACTCGAATACACCACTTTGGTCAAAATTGAGGTGTTTTTATGTATAATGTGATCTAGAAGATTCTTAAAATATAAGTCATTTTGGTGTTGGGTTATTAGGGTTTTCCGAGAAAATTTAGGAAAACTGTACAAATGATTTAAAGAGAATCGATGTCAATTACATAAATCACATCGGTAGTATCTAATTAATACGAGTAAGCTTTTGATTTGTTTCTCTATTTGCCGTATTGCAAATTTTTGAATGGCTTGGACCTTTTCGGGATTTTGTTTTACTACCTCCGCTGGTACAAGATGTCCAGAAATCCAATTTATCTATGCAAGAATTCGCTTTTGTCCAATTCTACATTTAAATTAGCAGTCTGAAGTTTTACAAAGACCTTTTTTAAGTTCCACATATTCTTAGAAGAATGTAGACAGTTGATTATGTCATCCATATAATATAAACATATCTTTCTGTGTAGCTTCCCCGTACATTATTTATACGTCTCTTGGCGTTTCTTTAAGACCAAATGACATTCATACGTATTCGTAATGTCTGAATTCTACTAAAAAATATATATCATTTTATATTATACTCTTCTTCGGGATTTACTTCTATCTGGTTACACCCGGAGGCTAATTCTAGAGGCACTACTGTAAGTAATTTCGTTTTCCCATTTTATCCAAAATATCTGTTATATTGTGAAGCGAGAATTAGTCTGATATACGAGTGTTGTGTGAAAAGTTTCCGACCTAACAAAGATGCAAGACATCTTTTCGTTTTATAGTTTCATTGTACAAGTCGATACACTTCTCGCAGCCATGCTCCCATCTCTTCAACCCGGCTAAATAGTACTCGGCGACATTCACAGCAAAATGATTGTTTACGAAGGGACCTCCTCATTCGACCAAAATTCCGGTTCTCAAGCTAAGGAATTGATTAATTCGACTTTGAGTGAATATTCTGTGAGCAATTCAAAAGTAAAAAATTGGTTTGAAAAATTTCGTGATGGAAATTTTTGTCTTGAGGACGATCCACGTCCAGGTGCAGTAAAACAATTTGAAGAGAAAGAACTTAAAGATTTACACGATGGAAATCCGTGTCAAACTCTAAAAAGAACTTGTAAAACAGTTAGGAGTCTCACTCACCAAGCAATATCACTTCGATTGTATGCTATGGGAAAAAAACAGAAGGAATCAAAATGGGTTCCTCATAAATTGACTGCATAAAACAAAAACCGAAGTGTTGATTTCTTGGTACAAAAGAAAGAATTTTTTGCACAAAATCATTACTGGTGATGGAAAGTGGATTTTGGACGATAATCCTAAACGCAAAAAATCATGGGTTGATCCTAGCCAGCCATTAACATCAGTTGCAAAAAGTAATATTCATGCCAGGAAGGTGTTAATGTGTGTCTGGTGGGATTGCGGATGGGAGTCATTCACGACGATTTTCTGGAACGTGGTAAAACTGTTACTATCTCGTGTCGTGAGATATAACTCGGTATTGTAAGGTTTAATGGTCGAGGGGAAAATTTATGTTTAAGCTTTTACATAAATTGATTATTAATTAAGAATTATCTTTTCGAAGGACTTACAATAATTTAATACCTCCGCCATTTCTGAGGAAAACTATGTACGATAACACATTCAAACATTTTTTCGCGCACACAAACATTGTCCATGGAAGTTATTGCAGATAGAATTTCACAAAAATTCATATCCACTAACATCGATTTCAGTTGTAGATATTGTAAAATTTTACACCGAGTGTAAATATGGCATTTCATATGCTGTCAATATGTTTGATTGAAAAGAAAAACTACCAATAGGGCAGTGTTTGCACACCTTGAGTAATTCAGTTTCCCTATGTTTTTTTTATAGAGAATACCTAATTTTTGACATTGTGGGTCATACCAAACGCTAATTGAATTTAATACATGTCATTTTGACATATAAAATAGTGCATTTCATTTCTCGGCGTAAGGGTGAGGTATTTTCTGAGTAGGAAAAAATCATTCGCCTTTGATGGTTTCTAATTCTGAAAATGTACAAAGAGTTGAGTTCTAAAAACACTTCTCATTTATGGCGGGAAATTGTTACTATGTATATAATAGAATAAAACATTACTTGGTATTTTTAGGAATGTGCATAAAATCACTCCAGTAGAAAATGCCATACACGAGTAAATGAAAAATTAATTAACACAAAAAAATTAAATATCATACAACATTATATAGTATTACCCATTGTGTTACACTGTATACTAATATAATAAATAATGTCTTTGTATTTTAGAGCTTTCACGTTCATAAAGCTTCACTGTGCTTTTATTTTGTGGGTGTGTTTGAAAGTATATTTTTTATTATTGCTCAGTTTGTGGAAAAATTATTATGGAAGGTAAACCAAAAAAATGTATTTTTCTAAAGATTATTTTTTTAGAGAAACCATAAAAATTCTTCAGCATTGAAATATTACATGAGTATATGGTATGTCGTACCGTGTATGATACATACATGTATAGCGGTAGGGTTGAACATGAAAAACTCTCTTTGCCTCCCTCGCACTGAACGGAAATTAAATTTTTTATTTAACCAATAAAAAGTTTTTAACCGCATGAAAGGGTTTTGCTTACCTTAAAATTAAGATGTACGAGACATACCTAAGTTTTTCAATAAAACTGTTTAATTTCAGTTAATATCATATAAATAATGCTCGTTTTTATTACTCCACTGCCAAGTTCAAATGAAACGTATAAATTAAACGCACAGTTTTATATTTAATATTTATGTTTATAAAAGTTGTAGAACATGTAAAATTAAAAAAAGTCGGAAACCACGGACCGGGAGGTACTGGGTTCGAATCCCACCAAAGGCTCGATGCAAAGCGGATTTTTGACATTTCTTACGATCGGTGATGTTAATCAACACAAGTAACACCCTCTGTTGGAGTGCAGAATCCCACAGTGCTGCGACCCATCATCCATGTTAGTGTATAGGTTGTAATGGAGGTTGCAATGTGCATGTGGTATACTGTAATTGTGTGAGTATTTGAATGGGTGGTGTGTGCGTGAATGGAAGAGGGGGGGAGGTATTATTTGACCTCCAACGGACATTAAATCCACTGCCTGGATAATTAATATTTTCTTTTTTTCTAAAAAAAAAAAAAAAAAAAATTCGAAAACAACTTGAGACCCTTAAAAGGTCCATTAAAGAAACTTTGCTACTTTGACGTAGTGAACAGTGATAAAGATTAGATTATAGAGTGTAGATTAAAATATAGAGAATGTTGAACAATGCTGAAAATATAAGTTTCCTGGATACGTGATTGTATGTGCAACCAATGCCTTGGGGCGCATTTACAGAGTTCATCCGAGGAATGATAAATGTTTTTAGATTCATACACATACACATACATCATATGTTCGTAGATTCATACACTGACAAATGCTATTATTGCGTCTACTGCGTATCAAATTCGATCATTTTTTGCCATCATCATTTCAACGTGTTTTCCATCGAACCCACTTCATTTGTGAAACAAAATACAAAGACAATAAGGCTGAAGACATTTTGCATCGAGTGCGTTGGTTTCTATAGAGGATTTTGGCAAGGCTTTATCGTCCCACACGCGATGAGTCAATCAGAACGAAAAAAAAATTCAATTTTTAAATCAGCGGCAGAAAACTGCATACCACGATTGATGATAGCCATCAACGACGGCTACGGAGGAATATTCTATCTCGATGCACCTGGCGGAACTGGCCAAAAAGCTCCTAATTTCATTGATGTTAGCTTCGATTCTCGCACTAAATCAAAAAGCACTGATCGTATCATCATTTGAAACCGCTGCCACATTGTTAAAAGGAGTACGAACAGTTCATTCTGTGCTCCAACTGTCATTGAATTTGCAAACGATAATTGAATGGACGTGCATACTGTTAAAGTTAGCGAAAAGTTTCCATCTGAAAGATGGATATATAATGGGTGTTTTTTTTAGAGGTTCACAACTTTGAGTTGGTAACACTGCTTTACTTGACAACCCATTTAGCAGCTGACAGTTGCTTTTTATTTAGTTTGGTTTGACATTTCATTATGTATAGACTTACATCAGAGCAACTACTATCTAAATAATGGTTCTGTTCGTCAAACTTATCATATACTTCGTCTATTTTATGGCGTACATAATCGTCCTTCAGAGCGGCTAATTCAAATAACAATAGATCGTTTTTGGATCACGTTTACTTTTAATGATAATGTGCTTCCCGTGAGACGCCGAACAGAGTGCACTGAAGAAGCTGTAGCCGCTGTACAGGAAAGCATTGAATAAGATCGAAATCAGCAACTGGGGTTCAAGGCAGCAACAAAAGGATCTTTGCTTAAAAGCTTTCCAGATTCAACTTGTGCAGGAATTAAAGCCAAATGCCCATCGTATGTGCCGCCAATTCGGCGAATGGGCTGAAGCACAAATTGATATTGATGTTGAATTTCCATTCAAAATTTTATTCTCCGATAAAGCCCATTTTTGGTTGAATGGATACGTAAATAAACAGAATTGTTGGATTTGGAGTGAAGATAATCCACAAGTTTTTGTCGAAACACCATTATATCCACAGAAAATTTCTGTTTGGTGCGCTTTATGAGCTGACGGAGACATTGGTCCATATGTTTTCAAAAACAATGATAGTCAGAATGTTACTATCAATAGTGAGCGGTATAGGGACATGATTAGAATTTTTTTCGTACCCCGATTAGCTGGCGTTAATCTTGCTGACATGTGGTTCTAACAGGACGGAGCCACATGCCTGTAAGGCGCGCGAGTTTTATATTTTAATTTCGGTTGAACGAAAAAAAAACTTTATTTATTTTTATACTTTACACTTTTATTTCTTTACACTATTTATCTTAAGATTTAGTTAGCTAGTAAATTATTCTGTGTTTTAAGTATATACATTAATCTTAAGATTAATGTATTCGTGTTTCAAACTCTTTAGAGTTGTTTTTGAAAATTGGTTTTAAGTCTGAACTCTTCAGAGTCAGATACAATTCTAAATTTTTATTTAATTTTTTAATTTTAACTTTTTGGTAAAAATTTCAATGTAAGCATATTTAAACGTGTTTCGAATTTGACACTAATATTTATGCTTATCTATTAGATTTCGTTTCATAAAAAAATATAAAAATTGTTAAAATATTTCGTTTGCACTTTTTATGAGAACATTTATGTATTTTGATCTTTTTTTAGAATAAAATGTTTTCGTGTGCATTCTTGTTATAAATTGTATTTTTGTTATCATGTGGTGTCAATGTCCTACATGTAACTCTCCATTCGTTGGGGTTAGAATCCTCCTGGATTCTGTTTATTATTTTTACTTTAAAATTCTTTCTTTTATAACATTTATAAATTGTTAATATTGTTATCATTATTATTAATATTATTGTAATTATACTTATTCCCGAATATACAAAAGTTCTATGATATTTTAAAAGTTTTATTTCTTCTATGTTCTTATTTGTTTCTAATATTATTTCTTTAAATGTTAATGTACTATTTGTAGGTTTATATGTTAGATTTGGAATTATATAATTATCTTTTATTTCTTTAATATTACAATATTATAGAAAGTTTTGTTTCCTAAATTAACGGTACAGTTATAAAATTTTATAAAATAATTTCCATTTAAGATAAATTGTCTTTCATCACAATTTGATGTTAACGTTAGATTATTTGCTAATTGTATTACTAAACTATTATCATTAATATTATAAATTTCTGTGTTACAATTTTTTATCTTTTCACAGTTTTTACTTATGATACAATGTTTTAAGTTACTTAAGTAATTTATAGATTTACTTTCATCATATTCATAATACTTATCATTAAATTCGATTGTTTCGATAATTCTACAATCAATTAATTTACAATCATTTTCATTAGCTAGAGGGATAATTATTTTTTTGTTTACATTTTTCATACTATATGGTATTTTGATTAAGAATATTAATTTATTTGTAGTTGTCTTGGAAAAGCCTACTTTCAAATTTTTTAATTTATTAGCGTCTATTTCATAATCAATAATTTCTTGAATTGTTAATAATGAGGGGTGTATGATATTTAATTTACTAAAAATTATGTTGTCTTGTAGATCATTAATAATTCTATCTACTTCTTGAATTTTCAATTTTATATCAAATATTATTAATTTCATCGAATTATATTTTTCTTTTTCTTCGATAAATTCTTTGACTAATTTTCTATCTTCTACTATGGTTTCATACAATTTGTTTATACTTTTATTAAAATTGTTATTGATTTGTATTTGTTTGTTCATATTGGATACTATTAATTCATTATTATTATCTATTACATTTAAATGTTCGTTAATTAATTGTCTGTCCTCGTCGTCCATTGTTCCGGTTATCCATTTGTTAATTGTCCCTAAAAAGTTTATTAGTCCTCTTTTCCTAATCGTATGGTGTCCGTCTTTTAATGTCATTAGTTTATATAGTAATTTGTCTAACTCTTTTATAAATGGTGTTTTAATATTGTATTCTATAAATGTTGGTATCATTCCTTTAATTAGTGTTTTAATTTCTAATATTGTTGTTTCTATTGGTACTAAGTCTATGATATGTACAGAATAGTTATATGTTTCCGGTATTAGTATTTCTGTCTCCCTCAGTATTGTGTATCCTGAATTAGTCTCTATTTTCTCGACTAGTAGTTGAGCAAGAATCGGAGTAATTGTCATCGTTATTGTCAGTAATAATATTGTTATAATCTGTAAATTTTAACGGTCTTTTAATATTAATGGCATGTATATTCGTTAAATTATGTTTTCTAAACTTTGGTTCGTCTTTATGTCTAAGAGATTTGTAATTTTTTATATATCCCTGTTGTCTAGTTTCTTCGTAATCTTCCCTATTTTTATTATACTTTACTAATCTTTTCTTTTGAGTGTTTATTAAGTTTTTATAAATTTCTTCTTTAATTTGTGAGTTTTCTTCAGCTTTTACTGGAGTATATTTTATGGTACTATGGTATTGATTGTTGTAACATTTAATAGCTTCTAGCATTTGAATTCTTACATGATTATTTTCTTCTAAATTAAGAATTCTTAACTTTTCGGTTAACGTATTGTTCAGTCTCTCTACATCTGCATTTCCAGTGTGACTGTTTGGTTTGGTTAAATGTAATTCAATTTCTTCCTGATTTAGAAATTCTTTAATATTGACATGGCTAAATTCGTTATCTGCTACTATTTTTAGTGGTTTCTTATAGTTGAGATACATTTTGAATTTTTCTATTATTTCTAAATTGTTCCTACTTTCTAAAGGGTAAGCTGTTGCAAATTTGGAGAATTTGTCTATGAAAATTAAGAATGATTGCTTTTTATTTACATATGTGTCTACGTGAACTATCTGATTTTTATCTGTTGGCATTTTAGTGCATTTAAATTTAGGTTTTATGGGGTTTCTATCATATTTTGCCTTATTACAAGTATCACAATTATTGGTGATTTTATTGATTATTAATTTCATATTTTGATGGTAAATTTTATCTTTAAGATATTCGTACAAAGGAATTATTCCCGGATGTTGTTGTTCTTTATGATGAATTGAAACTATCCTAATTAGTTCATCTTCTGATTCTACGTCTTGAGCGAATTGAGTGCATCTAATAAATTTAATATTAGGGAATTCTTCTATTAACGTTTGTTGTATATTATGAAATTCATTATCTGGGATTTGGGTATGAATGGCTACTCTATTTCCTGACAAATATGTTTTTAATTTATTTATTAACTCATTTCTGTTTATTTTTGGGTTAATGTTGATTCTTCTATTTCCTAAAATGTTTTCTAGTTCTTCTGCAAAGTTTTCAGTGAATATTAACTGTGTTTTAAATCTATTTACTATTGTTTCTAAAAATGTTATATTGTTATTTACTAATTCTTCGTTATTTATTTCATATTTTGGAAGTAAGTGGAGTTGTCTCCCTTCGTTAGATTCGACTACAGCTTCGATTTTGTTAATTTCATTAATATCCGTATTTATTCTACTTAAAAAGTCTGCTATCTTATTGTCTTTTCCCTGTAGGTAATTTATTTTGATATTATACTCTCCAAGTGATAATATCCATCTTTGGAGTCTGGCATTCAGGTCCTTACCTAAATATTTGGTGTGCAACCATTTGAGTGCCTGGTGGTCCGTATTCAATTCGAATTGCTTTCCATATATATACGGCCTAAAATACTTTATAGCCCATACTACAGCAAGTAATTCCTTTTCCGTAGTACTGTATTTGGTTTCATGATCGTTTAAGGTGCTGCTTGCGTAAGCAATAGGATGGTTTTCTTGAAGTAACACAGCTCCGATCGCAAATTGACTTGCGTCTGTGTTGAGTACGAATGATTTATTAAAATCTGGGTATTTTAATATAGGATGGGTGGTTAATAAAGTTTTTAATTTTTCGAATGCATTTATGTAAGTTGGATCCAATTTATTAATTTTTGCGTCTTTCTTTAAGTATTTTGTCATAGGTTGTGCAATTTTAGCGTAACCTTGAATAAATTTTCGGTAATAGCCAGTTATTCCTAAGAATGACTTAATTTGTTTTGTTGTTTCGGGCAATTTTAATTTGGTAATATCGACTACTTTCTTTAGATTTGGCTTTACACCTTCTGTTGTTAGTGTATGCCCTAAGTATTCTGTTTCTTTACAGAAAAAATTACATTTGTCTACTTGAATTTTCAGATTTGCTTCCCTTAACTTGTTAAAGATTCTATTAATGTTTAAAATGTGTTCTTCGATAGATGTACTAAAAATGAGAATATCATCGAGATACACCACGCAAATTTTATTAATAAATTCTCTTAATACGGAGTTCATTAGTCGTTGAAAGGTAGCTGGGGCGTTTTTCAACCCGAAAGGCATCCTTACATATTCATAATGACCAAATGGAGTTGAAAATGCGGTTTTGATTTGATCATTTTTGTTCATTAATATTTGGTGGAAACCTTTTGCTAAATCTAGAGTAGTAAAGTACTGCGCTCTACCTAATTTGTCTAGAATGGTTTCGATATTGGGAATTGGGAATTTATCGTCGATAGTAATTTCATTTAATTTACGATAATCTATAACGATTCTCCATTTTTTTTTATTAGAATTGTCCAATTTCTTTGGAACAATCCAAAGGGGTGAGTTATACGGTGAATTTGATTCTTTAATTATTCCTTGTTCTAGCATATCTTTGATTTGTCGTTCGATTTCCTTTTCGTGTACTTGGGGATATCTATAGATTTTGCAATAAATGGGATTATCATTTTTCAACTTTATATCATGAGTTATTTCATGAGTGAAGGTCAAATTTTCGCCTTCGCTATAAAATAAATCTTTATTTTTTGATAGAATTTCTTTTAAATATTGTTTTTCTTCGGGATTTAAATGTTTTTGATTTACTTTATTAATAATTTCCTCTTTTGGGTTTATTATTGGTTCTAAGTAATTTACTTCAGTAAATTCTTTGGGATAATTAATTTCTAAAAATGGAATTACGTGTTCATTTAATATTTTTATATATTCGTTTCTTATATCAATAGTCACTTCGAATGCTTTTAAAAAATTGATACCTATTATGGCATCGTATTTCCAACTCTTTAGAGGGAATATTTTCCACTCGAGTGTGCCTGATTTGATTAATTCTTTTGGGATGGGAGTTATTGTTTTTTCTGTTACGTAGTTTGGTCCACCTAGGGAATTATACATAATTGGTTGTTCTAGTTTAAATATTTTATAGTTTAGAATATTAGGTTTTATTAAACTGGTATCCGAGCCAGTATCTATTAAGCAATTAATAGGATAATCTTCAAATGTTAATTTTATTATGGGTAATTGGTTGTCCGAGGCTCTTCTATAAAATATACCTCTTGATTTAATTCGCGAACCCTAGTTATGTTATCTACTTCCATAGGTTCATGTTCTTGTTGATTATTTCTAACGAAATTATTTCTATTGTTATTAAATTGACGACTGTACTGTCCTGTATTAAATCTATTATGCTCTGTATTAAATCTGTTCTGTTCTGTATTAAGTCTGTTCTGTTCTGTATTAAATCTGTACTGTCCTGTATTAAATCTGTACTGTCCTGTTCGGTTACTATTATTATTGTTATTATTTTTATAATAATTACTATTTTGGTTAAACAAATTATGCCTATTTTGATAATTATTATGATTATTTCGATAATTGTTATTTTGGTTAAATCTATTGAATTGATTTGAATTTGGTACACCATAATCAGTTTTCTTATTACTAATAACTGTTTTATTGTTGAAGATATTTTTACTTTTATTTAATCTATACTCAATTTTAATGACATATTCCGCTAGATAAATTTCTGTTTTGCATAATAAGTTATCCAATTCAAACAAAGATTTATCTGTTGCGATTTGTAATTGAACAATCGGTATTAACTTCGATTTCAAAATTTCTACTAATTCATTATCAATGGAATCATAAGTGAATATATCTTCTTCGTCGAAATCACAAATTTCGCTACATTGTGATTTAATTTTATTTAATTTATTAAACAAATCTTTAATATTAAATACCTTGATATCCTTTGCTTGAAAAAGCAATTGGTGTGTTGTGTGTTTGGGTCGGAACTTCAATTTAAGTTGTTGTACTACGACGTTCCACGTCCGCTGATGGTCTGGAATCTCCATGATCACATTTCTGGCTTGTCCGATGATTTTATTATTCACTAATTTTCGTAAACAATATGAGTTGAGTTCGATATTATTGCTTCCACACAGTGTCTCTGTGTCTTCCACTGTTTTCAAGAATGATTTTAATTTGAACGAATCTTCACCAGAGAATGGTGGTATCTCGTTGAAATTTCTGATTATTTGATCAGGTGTTAAGTTGAACTTTGTCACTTTTATTTCTTTTGTTCTACCTTCTTGTTCTAACACTTTTTGGCTTAGACATTGTATTTGATCCAACAACTGTTTTTGGATCTGTTGTTGATCAAATAAATCGTTTTTTAATTGTTCAATTTCCATTTTTAACTTTCACAATTTTCAACTTTCACGAGAGAGAAAAAAAAATTTCCACTTATTTATTATGTTTCTTGTATAAAAAAATTCTTTTTTGTTTGTTACACTTTTGTTGTTTGTATTACGAACTTTGGCACTTATATTTTAATTTAGACGATTTTTAATTTCTATTAATGTCTAGTCACTTATATTTTAATTTGGACGATTTTTAATTTCTATTACTAAAGTTCAATCACTAGATCCTTCTTCTTCAGAAGAGGATCCTACCAACTGCGACAGTTTTATATTTTAATTTCGGTTGAACGAAAAAAAAACTTTATTTATTTTTATACTTTACACTTTTATTTCTTTACACTATTTATCTTAAGATTTAGTTAGCTAGTAAATTATTCTGTGTTTTAAGTATATACATTAATCTTAAGATTAATGTATTCGTGTTTCAAACTCTTTAGAGTTGTTTTTGAAAATTGGTTTTAAGTCTGAACTCTTCAGAGTCAGATACAGTTCTAAATTTTTATTTAATTTTTTAATTTTAACTTTTTGGTAAAAATTTCAATGTAAGCATATTTAAACGTGTTTCGAATTTGACACTAATATTTATGCTTATCTATTAGATTTCGTTTCATAAAAAAATATAAAAATTGTTAAAATATTTCGTTTGCACTTTTTATGAGAACATTTATGTATTTTGATCTTTTTTTAGAATAAAATGTTTTCGTGTGCATTCTTGTTATAAATTGTATTTTTGTTATCATGTGGTGTCAATGTCCTACATGTAACTCGCGCTACAACTGATTTACTCAAAGAAACTTTTCATGAAAGAATAATTTCGCGTAGTGGTTCAATTAATTGGCCACCAAGATCGCCAAGAAACCAGAGACATTTGAACACCTGGAAATCAACATTCGAAGAGTTATTGGTGAAATACGGCCGCAAATGCTGCGAAAAGTTTGTGAATTGGTGTTCCAGATGGTTTCCATTGGTGGTGGCCACATGGTCGAAAATATATTTAAACATTAATCTCATAAAATTTTCTATCTAATAAAGTCCGTTTCATTCGATATACATGTCTTTGGAATGTATGTCTTTGGAATGTATGTTAACTGATATCTGATACCACTGCGTGTTCTTGATTTCCCATTGCCCTTTAAACTTTTAATTTTCATTCAAAAGAAGCCTAACTTTTCACTTTCAAGTTTTAATATTACAAAATTGTTTTAAACGACCACTGTTTATGACACACAATTTTTTCGTAAGCTTTTTCGAATAAAATTATCACCGTGCTTTGATAAAAGTTTTTGTGTTTTTTTAACAAAGTTCTAATCATTTGAATTTAAGAAGATTTTATAGATTTTTTTTATGTTTTCCTTATAAAACTTTTACTAAAGCTTTCTAAAATTTTTCGCTGATATTTGAATATTTAGGAGAAAACCGATGTCTTGTTCTTGTGGCTATTTATTTTTACGGTTATTTCTAAAAATATCTGTGGCCCAAATTTTTTGAGATGTTGTAAATACAGGAAAATTGTGCCTTGCATTTAGCTTGTTATACATATGTATAACCCGGATGATGTTTGTCACATAAGTTTAATAAAAGGTGTTGAAGTTAATTTTTCAATTTTTAATAAAAGACATAACTTGTTTCACAGGTAGCAGCAGACTTCGTTTAATTTATCGCGATAATAGTTTAACATGCGCTGCAGGATTTTTTTTTTGTTTTGTCTCTGGTGTATATACGAATAAATCAAAAGGTCCAGACACGTGAGCTGCCCACATACAGCTTTCATGTGAGAAGCATGATTTTTCCACAATTTGTCCACACACAGATAACAATTGTGCCTGAGCTTTTTTGGTGGTAATTCCGAATGGCACCGGAAACTGCAGACTTTTGAATTGGAACGGCAAATTTCGCAGAATCATTGGGATGCGTGGCAACAGTACAGTACGTCGTCTCCTACAAATTTCACTGAAACTCTGGTACCTTTGCAAAGTCGTGGTGGATTGATGGTTCGGAGGAGAATGTTAGGCGGAGTTAGAATGAATGATGAAATTGCGGGTTTTGGCCTCGTTGTTCGTGTCTGCTAATATAGCACGTGTACTGGCTGGATGATTTCTGTAATTCTCTCCGATATTGAGAAAAAGTTTGTAAATCAATTCGTCTGTGTTTGTGATTTTCTGTGATTTTACAAAAGTTTGTTTCGTTTCCAAAATCAATTTCTATATATGCTGCCGTTTGCAGTGATTTGTTAATGAAACCATTGCCTTATTATACACGTTTAGTATGAATTAAATGTCCCAGATTTTGGTTCAATGTAGGTAAACGATGTTTGTATTTTTTCCAATGACCTTTTGGATGGGATGGGCAGTACGTTGTGACTATGATTGCAAATAACGTGTGAGTTTGCTGTAGAGCATCTTTTTCAAGAATATTTATGTATTGGTAAGTTTTACGATAGTCGATAGTGACACATACTTAGTGCTTTAAACTTAGACCGACCAAATTTGCCCGCCTCAATGAAAGCTACATCGTAGTTTGTCATACATTTATTAAAACAAATCCCGATTTTATTTCAGTTATCGTTTTCCAGCAACGAGTGGTCGGTTTAGCCTACAATTAAACATGCACGCCAAAATTGTAACTTTTGATGTAGTTATGTGATATCGGGATGGTTCTTGGACCAGCATTTATTAAAAATTGATTACATTGAATTAGGTAGTTCAACACCACCCCTATAACTTGCCTAACGGTAACTTTAACCCCAAAATGATTATTTTATTCAAAAACGTCAATTGGACCACTTAAATAATTTATTACACAAGACTGCCACCAGATTTTGGACCAAATGTTGTACTAGAAGTCTTATCGAAGGAAGGTCAACCTTACGTAGTTGGGTAATAATTTATTTTTGTGTCTTGTTAGACGGAATTGGCTTCAGAGTGTAAGGGGGAAATAAATGTAGTGGAATATTTTTGATTACAAAAAGTGAAATTGTGAACAAGTGATATTCTGTGAAAAATAATATGGTGAAGTTATTGGTGTTGGTGTAAACAAAATGTGTAACTTAAACGCTGAGTGTTTTATTTGCAAAATCGAGCACGAATCGATCGAGCGCCCGAAATTCGTACCATTATAGCCATCATGAAAAATGTTGACATCGAGATTTTTGCAGATTAACCTACCATTTGCCATACTGCCGAAGCTAAAAAATTTAATTTTGAAAAATCTCAGCGTGTGTGGTGTAGAGTAGAATAAATGTCATAGGTTCTCAACAGCCCAGACGAGAGGCCAAATTTAAAGGTTTTTTATAATTTTGTTATTTGCAACACTTTGTTGATATTCTAAAATTTAAGCAAGAATAATATTTTTTGATTATACAAGACAATTTTATTAAGAGTCCGGTAAGTTAAATTTGTTCGTGAATTTTTTGTATTTCTGTATTTTATGTACAGGAAGGTGCAAGAACAGTTAATTGGTTTATGTTTAATGTTGGTAAAAACACTCTCGCACTATCGTGTCTCTATTTATCCCACTTTCATAAGTTTGAATTTCAAAATCCTACTTTTGAAATTATATTTCGTTAAGATATGGCCTACTTCCAATCGTCATGGACGAATTCCAGAAAATCCTCTAAATTCTTGTACATAGGAATTTTAACCTAGTAGAACATAATAAAGAGGTCAACAAATTTTGAAATTTCATTCAATATGAATTATAAATGTACTAGGTCTATTGCAAAAGCAATGCCAAACTCCATAAATGTGTTCAAAATTCATGTTAGAATTCCATTCAAAACCGATATGTCAAATGAGGCCATTATTAGTTAAGAAACGGCTAAGATCCATCCAATATGGCCAAATACCAAAACTTTGGCCTAATTGGATGTAAGAATCCCAATCCAGCACTAAAGTTTAAATTTGACCAAGATCGAAAATGGTCTAATTTCAGAACTTCATATCAAATTCCTGTTAAAATCTCAATCAAGATGTATACTCCAAAGGCCTAGTGATATTCAGCAAGGCCGAATTCCTGAACTTCATTTAAAATTTAAGTAAGAATTCAAATCCAATTCTGCATAAAAAATTTGACAATTATTGGTTAAGAAATAGCCAAATTCCATAACCAATTTTGAAATATTCTTGAAAAATTCATTTTATAATGCAAATCATTTTCCCTTAATTAAAAAATGTCCAGAGCGTTAATGGTGTAACAAAAACACAATCAAATCCAATTTTGCTTCCTCTTAACGATATTGTTTTGCCTAATTAAAATAAACGGTTCAATCATGCATGGTAAGATTAAGTAAGAAATAGTTCTTCATAAGGTAAAAAAGATTATCATAGTTTTTCATCTAAGCCTGTAATTTTATCTAATAATTATCTTTAGTCGGTCTATTCAAGGCTACTGGAACAATGATTTAATCACATTACGCAAATAATACCGAAAGAATCTATACGAATGATAAAAAACCAGATAAAGTTTTACCCCCACACAATGAAAATCCCAAAATTACCAATTTAATTCAGCAACTTGCGAAACTTACCAGACATAAAAACGTTTCATACCACGCTCTACTTTGCATGTTTGGATGTTGATAAAATATAAAATGACATACATTTTAAACAAACGTCCCAGCTACCACGTACACACATCATAATAAGAGCATATACGCGATGATGTTTTAATTCACGTTTCAAAAGCTCCATATATCATCGACAATAATTACGTTTGTCTTCTCATGCAAAAGGCAAGAACGTTGTATAGAACGAATCTCACTATAACAAATAAAAAGCACTGTGTAAGAATAACAACAACAAAACGACATAAAGCATAAATTCGTTATATTGCCTTTTTCACTTCAGAGAAAAATATTCATAAAACTTTGTAGTAGAAAAAGAAATGTTGAAGAAGAGTCGAGCTTTTTGTGTTGTTGATTTTGAATCATACACCGTGTGACGTAATAAAACATTAAGAGGGGCAAAAAGAAAATCATATTTTCCTTTTTGAAAAAACAAATAAAAACTTTTAATTTAGCTCATCATATTTTTCCTTTGACGGGATGTGTTGGATGTATGTATGTACATCGTGCATTGGAATTGTACCAAATTTATAAGAAGATCGTAATAAAAGTGCGATGGTACGGGAAATAATGATTAAATTTACTCGAAGCTATTTCTAAAGAATATCTTGGAATAGGCAGACAGACAAACACAAATATTTTCTAATTTTATTTAATATTTTTATTTTTATGATTGTTTATTATTACACATAAATATGTATTATGTTTATATATTTGATATTTATGAAAATAGATTTAATGTAGCTTTTTTTTTACTTTAATTAAAATATCTATATATAAAAGATATAAAAAGATAAGCATGTGACGTTCCTTTATTTAACGAGTTTATCTCTTTCGCTTTTCACATCTTGTTTGTACACTCCTTGTCTACACACACCCTACACATATATCTATGTACGTACATATACATTAAATACATTGAAAATTCAAATGTTGACATAAAATCAAATAATTCTTAATTATAATTGAAAGCGCCATGTACAGTTGAGGATATGGTATACAAGTGCTCCAGCCGTTAACGAACTTTTTGTCAACCTACGGGTAATTGGCACAATTCTACCACTTGACATTGAAACGTTGTTCAAACCCGTGATTGAACATACTGCGGGGCTGTACAATTGAGAGACCTTGGCCGTGGCGTTGGTCGCTGTGGTGGTGACATGTCTTCGGAGGAAACCCGGTGATTTGTCTTGCGTCTGCAGAGATATAACAAAATTATGACCACTCCTATGATCACCATGGTGTAAGTCATCACGTAATGATGAATGTGATGCCCTCTATTAGAAGAGTCCATTGATTTAGGTAAGGCCGTTTCCTTTAATTTTTGTTGTGCAATGGCCGTTTCAAGATTAATTATGTCCTTATTTAAACGGAGGTCCGCTGAATTGTTGGTGCCTCTCTCTGATGGAATCGTCGGTAGCTCCGATAAATATGATGAATTTTTCAGTTCACTCTGAATCTTTATTGATGCAGCAAAAGAAGAATTAATCATATAGGATTTTTCGTCGATAGTTGTGAGATAAAAATGCCCGTTTTTTAAAGTACATTTCCGATCCAGACTGAGTATCCCAGAATTTTGCAGCTTCATTGTGGTTATCTGACGATCACATATTAGATCAACGATTTTTGGTGATGTTACTGAGAATAGCCATTTGTTTGTGTCTACTGGCATCCAATAGTTCAGTTGGTGCAATAAAGTTGTTGTACAACCGTTCAAATTCTGCGCTACATGTCTTAATAGGTTCATTTCACATTGTGACTGATTTGATTGTATGTTGTAAATTGGAGAAATGGTACATAAATATCCATTATTTTTAATTTGAACGCATTGTTGTAGTTCATCGTTAGTTAGAGGAGCGAAACGTTCTCGATGCATATTTACTATGAGGTATTCTGTTGTTCGCATTAGTATGTGTAATTGACCATTTTCGATTTTTGGGATTGGTACTATGTGAAATAATTGATACGTCTCTGAATATGCTAAAGGCATCTGGATGAGAAAGAGGTTATGATTATTCGTGACTCTTGTCTGCACGGTTAGCAGGTTGTAAATGTGCCCAAGGCTATTATCGTCATCGCCTTCAGGGATCATCATGGTTGGTGAAATATAATCCTTAATTCGGTTGATTTCCTCTTTCAATTGTTGAGGGGCCAACAGGGCTGGATGGATATGTCCTTGATGGGCATTTATAATAACATCGATAATAACTCGCTGTTTATCTGCTATTCGCCTCATGATCATCATTATTTGAATAGTATATGTTGTAATAGATTGTACCCTGTCATAATGATCACCATCTATGGATAATTGTTGGATTTTTCCATCGAGATATAAGAACTGCTTGGCGATAATTTTAAAATGATTAGCAGTCGTCTCTCTGTCGTGTTTAAATACATTTATTGTTGAGTCTATGATTGACGTTTGATTTTGGATTAATGCCAATAAATATTCTTCATTATCTTCTGCCTTTTCCAGTTGATTCTTTATATGTGAAGCATCTGTTTGATTCATTATGCCGAACGCATCACCGAGAATGTATCCTATTGTATCACCTATGTCACGTTTCCTCAGAGCGTGGTCCTTGTTCGTTGACCTGAGTAGGGCATTTTGCGATGTAATTTCCTGCATTTGTTCAGTTAGCTGGTGTACCACTACATCACAGAGTTTTGGTCTCTTCCCCCCCGTCCACCCCGTCTGACAAGTGTTATTTAGATGACTGATGTAGTATTCTATAGCGCTGATGTCGTCCCAATATCCTGATAGGTTGTAGTTTACAATTATTTTCCACCGCAATGCCATCAGGTTAACAGTTCCGGTGTTGTGGAAATATATGCCGGCGTCCGTTGGTAGCGGTTCTACAGTGCTTTCAGATGTTCCAAGGGAGAAAAGCCCTTGCATCATGCCGAGCATCAATATTATTAGTCTCATCGTTGGTCCTTTTTTGAATATTACCTTATTGTGATATACTTGTCTTTTCTTTTTAACTTCTCGGGGAGGTTGAACACGTAAAGGTATCGTTGGTTGTTGAGGTTGCTCGACCGGTGAATGTGTATTCGTTTGGTTGGTTTCGTTCTCATGTTCTATTGGTAGTCGTGAAAGTTTGTGAATCGGTCTTTTTATAAGAGTCCCTCCCGGGCCACGAAGTGAGACTACTCGAACCTTTTGGTCTATGCCTGGATGTAATTCCATCACCCGACCAGTTAGCCACTTTAATGGAGGAATTTTGTCCTCTTTGATGAGAACCAGGTCCCCTATCTTCATGTTTGGTTGTTCATCTGACCATTTTCTTCTATGTTGAAATTGATTTAAGTACTCGCTATGCCATCTTCTCCAGAAATCTTGTTTAATTTTTTCTACAAGTTTCCAACGTGTTATGCCGTGAATGGTTGTTTCTGCTATTGCATCTTGTGGAATTGCTTTTAGAGGTGCACCGATTAAAAAGTGTCCAGGCTTTAAGAAGGTAACATCTGTAAGATCGGTTGATAGTGGTGCCAGTGGTCTTGAATTTAAGCAAGCTTCTATTAGTGAAGTAACCGTTGATAATTCTTCAAAAGTCAATGTTGCTTCTCCAATGACTTTTATTAAGCATCTTTTTACTGACTTAACTGCCGCTTCCCATAGCCCTCCAAAATGTGGTGCAGCCGGTGGTATAAAATGCCATGTTGTTTCATCATTTGCTAATAATTGCGCAATTTCCATATTTGAATTACGAATTAGTGCAGCTAGTTCGCGTTCAAGTTGATTTTTAGCACCGACAAAGTTGGTACCATTGTCGCTATACAAATCACTGCATAATCCTCTACGTGCAGTGAATCTTTTGTATGCCGCGATGAATGCTTCACTAGTTAGATCACTGACTGGCTCAATGTGTATGGCCTTGGTTGTCATACAAACAAAATTCGCTAAATAACCCTTGTGTGCCTTGTGACCTCTTCCCTTTGTTGTTCGAATCAGAAGAGGTCCCGCATAGTCGACTCCAGTTTTCAAAAATGGTCTTCCGGGAGTAATCCGGGCGGCTGGTAAATTACCCATTAGCTGTGTTCCTGTTTTTGTATTGAAACGATGACATCTTGTACATTTCGATATGAAATGTCTTGTTAGATTCCGACCGTGGATGATCCAGTACCTGGTGCGAAGATGAGCCAGGGTTAATTGTGTTCCTCCATGCATTGTTTGTTTATGTGCTTGTTCAATCAATAGTTTAGTAATGGGATGATCTCTTGGGACAATAATCGGATGTTTCTCGTCGTAGCTCCAAGAGGTTGTGTTTTGGACTCGGCCACCAACGCGTAAGATATCATCCTGCATGAAAGGAGACAAAGATTTAATCTTACTTTTATTTGCCACTCCTTTCTGGTTTGTAAGATCGTAAATTTCGTTCCGGAAGCGTTGCATCTGTGCCAGTTTAATCAATACTTGTGTAGCATTTTTTAGTTCTTCTGTCGTGGGAACTTCTTGGTTGCTTACAGTATTCCTTCGGCTTTTGTCAATAAATCTCAATACATATACTAGAATCCTTTTTATTGTATTGAAATTGGAATGCCTTCGATATAAATTCTCAATCGGTCTATTTGATGTCACTGTCGTGGCCCCAACAATCGGTTGTTTCAGCTCCAATTGATCTGGCGTTCCTTCTAGTTTCATTGGTGTTAGTTGGATTGCCGTTTTGAAGACGTGTTGAGGACCGTTCTACCATAAATTGTATATGATTAATTGATTGGCTTCAATACCCCGGGATGCACAATCTGCGGGATTGTCGGATGATTTTACATAAAACCATTGAGATGCAGGCAGTTAACTTCTGGATTTCCGAGATTCGATTTGCTACGAATGTTTTAAATTTGTGAGGCTTGTTTTTCACCCATCCCAAAACAATCATAGAATCCATCCAAAAATAGGTTGGTGTTTTATCGAATTTCATGTCCTGTTGTACCTTGCTCATTAGATTAGCAAGCAGACTGGCTCCACATAACTCTAGCCTTGGTAGCGTTAACTTGGTTGCTATTGGTGCCACCCGGGTTTTTGATGTTAACAAAGTTGCCTTATTTAACGATCTATCGTAAAAATATATTACTGCTGCATAAGCCGCTTCTGAAGCATCACAAAATCCATGCAACTCTCCTGGTAACGTAGAGTTGAAGTTGATCCACCTTGGGATTTTGAGAGAGGCATAGTATTGGCAGCATTTATTTTCGACGTCTTCAGGCAGCTTCTCATCCCACGTAACGCCTGAGATCCATAGAGTTTGCATTAAAATTTTGGCTTGTATTAAGGTTGGAGACAACCATCCTAATGGATCGAAAACCTTTGATGATTCGGATAACATCTTTCTTTTTGGCATGATACCATTTTTTTCGTTAAGGTTCACCTTGAATTCGAAGGTATCGGTTGTAGGGTTCCACAGCAATCCTAATGTTTTTACAGCATCGTCGTTAATTATGATCGGCTCGAGAGCTCTCGACTCTGAACCGACAGCTTCTAATAGTTGAGGATAATTAGACGCCCATTTTCTTAGATTAAACCCTCCGGTTTTAAGTGCACTGATAAGTTGGTTTTGTGCTTTTTGAGCTTCTTCGAGGGTGTTACCTCCTGATAATACGTCATCCACGTAGAAGTCGCTCATTATTATGTTGGCCGCAATCGGGAATTTCACTTTTTCATCTGTTGCTAATTGCTGCAATGTCTTGATAGCCAGATATGGCGCAGATGACATACCGAAAGTTACGGTTGTTAGCTGGTATGATTGTATAACTTCATCTGGCGTCTTCCTCCATAAAATTTTCTGATATTGTTGATCATCGGGATGTACTTTTACCTGTCTATACATTTGTTCTATATCTGCTGTGTACGCCACCTTGTATTTTCTCCATCGAATTAAAATTGACATCAGATCTTCTTGTAATTTTGGACCCACGAGTTGAGTTTCATTTAGGCTAACGTTTTTATCGGTCTTAGCTGATGCGTCAAATACTACCCTTAATTTTGTTGTAGTGCTGGTGGTTTTGACTACTGCGTGGTGAGGAATGTAATATTCGTTCTGCGTATGTCCATTACTTTCAATGAGGTGTCCCTGGCTGAAATACCCTTCTATACACTCTCGATATCTAGTAGAAAATTCATTAACTACTGACAAACGTGGTTCTAGTTGAATGAACCTAGCCAGTGCTCGTTTTTTGGATGAACCGATTGATGTTATGTTTTGTTGAAACGGAATACGTACCATGTAGCGGCCGTCGGTGGTTCGACAGTAATTTTGTTGATAATGTTCTTCACACATCCTTTCTTTTTCTGTCATAAAGTTTTTGGATGATATCTCTTCCACTTCCCAGAACCGCTTTAACTGGTTTTCAATATCTACCAAGGTAACCATGGATTGGACGCTCGGGGATTTTTCGTTTACAATATCTCCAAATATGATCCATCCTAGCTCCGTTTGTTGGGCGATTGGTTCGCCTTGATTTCCTTTTATAACTTGGTTCATCAGGATATTTGGGTAATAATCCGCACCTAATAAAATGTCAATTTTATTTGGTTGGTTGTAAGTTGGATCCGCCCACAGTAGATTATTTAAATGTTCCCATCTTTGATTATCGAAATGTTGTTCAGGTAGTGGCCGAGTTATATTCGGCAATACTAATGCTTCCATTTCCATGGAGAAGTTTGAAGAAAATCGTGCTCCTACTCGAAAAGTGACTAATTTTGTGGCAGTCGTGATATCGCTATCATTTAAGCCACTAATCTCCACATGCGTTTTTATCGGCGGTTGTTTGATTTTCTTCGATGCCTCGTTGGTGATAAATGAGATTTGTGAACCGGGATCTATTAACATTTGTAACAGGGTTGGTTGTTGCTTTCCATTTTGTACCTCAACCATTGCTGTGGCCAATAGTGTACCAGATGGTTGTTCAAATTGGTTTACAAAATGATTAGTCACAATGCATGTTTCGTTTGCTTCCTTTTTTGGACTGTCATCCACGCTTTTGGTTAGCATTGTACGTTGTGGGTGATTATTAGAGTGTAGGAGAGTGTGGTGGGCTCATTTGCATACTAAACATCGTGTTGATTTTAAACACGGTTGATGAAATTTTCCCAAACATATTTTACACAGATTGTGTTGATTGATCAATCTGCTACGTTCCAATGTAGACATTTGTTGAAACTTCAAGCAGTCTTGAAGTTCATGTGTCTGCTTGCAATTAATGCATGTCCGTTGAGCTTTTACGTGTATATTTTTAAGTCTTGGTAATTGTGGAGTGGTGCCTGGTTGTTGAGTTGGTCCAGAATTGCGAAAGGTGAGTGATTTTGGTCTGGAGGCTTCTAAGGCTTGGAATCTGCGTTCCAAAAATGCCAGAAATTCCTCTATTGTTGGCATCTCATGAGGATCAGGAATGGTCATCTCAAACAGCCTCAAACTTTCATTATCTAGTTTTCTGATTACAATTGGAATTACTATGTAATTCCAAGATATGGTTATTACGCCCAAGTTTTTGATGGCATGCATGCTTTCCGTTAATGTATCGTATAACGATTTCATAGTTGTTGCTGATTCTGCATGCATGCTGGGGAAATTCAAAATATGGTTGATATGTGTTGTTGCCATTTGACGCTTATTTTGGTACCGATTTACCAATAGCTTCCAAGCATCTTGGTAATTCACCCCTGTTGCTACCAGATGACCAATGATTCTAGCTGCACTACCTTGGACTGTTGTTTGGTGCATCTTGACGGTGTCGCTTAAATCGTCATTTTCGTGAACCAACTTTCTAAATAAATCGTAGAAAGCTGCCCATTTCAGAGTTTCTCCGTAAAACTGCGGTATCTCAATCCGTTTTAATTTTATCTTGCTTTTTTCACTATCGGTTGTTTGTTGTCCGCGTTCATTTTTAACCAATTTACAACGTAATGTTTCACTTTCGTTGACCAATGCAGAGTAATAATCGTCGGTAAAGTAAGTTGTACGCTCTTCTTCACCTGCATTTGCGTGCACCAATATGTCTTCGTGCAGTTGTTCTATTTGTGCTATCCTTGCATTCAGCTGTTGCAGCTTATGTTGTAGTTGGACATGATTGCCCTGCTTTCCTAACAGCTCATTTGTATCGGCTATTAACTTATAGCAAACAAGCATTTTGACCTCTTGTGTTTTGTACCGATGTACTTGTTCTGGTTAATGGTTTTTTTGTTGATGATCCCGTTGGAATTGCCTCTCATGTTGCTATTTCGAGTTTCCTTTCTATCTCACGTTTGAACGTTGTGTACAGTTGTTTTACTGTGTCCCGCTCAGCCCAGTAACTATGCGTTGGATCGTTGTCGAAGTGTTGGTCTTTCATTTCGTTGTCTGCATCCGTGTAACTGGACCACCAGTCATCTAGTTTATCCAGTTTATCTTCTAAGTAAACAGTTGTCCGTCTACTTTCGGAATCCTTGCTGTAATTGGTTTTTAACCGCTGCAGTTGTTAGACACGCGTACATTGCTTTTTATATAAAGCATCCATATTTTTATTGTAATCCGGCTCGAAGGACCAATGTTATATCAGTGTTGACGTTTGATATAGCTTTTCGATATTTTAGTGAACTGTTATCCGCTTACCACTGGTGGGAGCTATGACAATAACAGTCTGAAGTGTTGTTTTAAACTACTTAATTTTTATTAGATTCTTTTGGTTTATATACAAAATTAATACATATAATTACAACTATCAAGTTGCCGAGCTTACAATTTTACCTAAATTAAAAAATATGTGTTTATGTTATTAATTATATGGACAATACTTTTGCTGATCTTATGAATTTAATAATTGTATGCGCGCCAGAAATAATGGAAATATAAGCCGTCAAATAATATTTAGCTTATATGGTTGATTAACCTATTCGCATACTTATTGTTGCTGATCACATATTTGTGTCGCTAATGTTATGTGCTTGAACATATATAATAAATTATTCCATGTTCAAACCCGTGATTGAACAAACGTTGATGATAGTGTTTTCATTATATAAACATAGCCTCAAAAGGATGACATATCGTAATAATTTCATGATAGTTTATCTTGAAATAGCCTCCTGATGTTTTGCTGATAGTGTCAAAAATTATATAAAATACTCACACATACATTGATACCCTGATAAAAAATATTAGTGAATTTGCATAGTGTAAACCCTACGAGGCTTTTTAAAAACGATACAATCTTTTGTTGAAAAACCAGCCTTTTGAAAACCAGGCTTTTGAAAAACCAGGCCTTTTGAAAATCCTTGTGTAATCTATTTATAAATATTTGCTAGTTTTTGTAAATTGTACAACATTATTAAGATAAACAGTAAAAACCGTGCAGTGAATGTGTTATGCGCATACTCGCACTATATACGTGTTACCAGGTGTACATAATAATATTCATTTCCCAGTTTTCCAATGAAATACATTTTACATCGCAACTATGTATCCAAAATGGCAACAACAAAATGATTATGTAAATAATGCAATCTTTTATCCGATTTATGTTTAAAATTGTCATTGTGAATGTGTGCAATAAAAAGAAATGGAAATTCTACTAATTTTCTTCCATCACATGCTACATATAATCTCATTTTCTTGGAAAACTAATTTTAAAAATTTTTATTTTGCATAAAATATGCATTCGAAATTGTTTTAAACCACCGTAATACGTTAGATATATAGCGACAAACGAAATGACAGTTTTAGTCGTACACAATTTACTTTCACATCTGGGAATAAATTATAAATTTATAGTTGATTTGCATATTATAGAATTATTTCACCTTTATACTATACAATTGTATAGTACATACATATATGGAATAAACGAAGTGTGATGATAGACAATTTTTTTCTATCACTTGTCATAAACATAATGTGAAATTTTAAGACTTTATAGTCTCACACTTCACGTGGATTTACAATTTTCCTTTTTAATTTTCCGTATATATGAACAATTTTTTTTTTTGACATTATAATAGATAGCTGCGAAAATATAATATCTGGTATGTACTAGATTATAGAGGTTGGTACAATACATCAAAGCATTAGTAATCCTATTATGTTCGTAACATCAACATTTGTCACCTGGATAATTCAACAGTCGTTTATCTAACTTAATAAATATTTTAAAATAATAAAGGCAATAATAATTTTAAAGAGGAACCAACAAGTTAACTGAATTCAAGCTATGTATCTACGAGTAGTGGCTTCAATGAGGCTTTGAAGTTGAGATTTCAATTCAGGGGACACAGCACCTTCAAAATTGAAAAAAAAGTTTTTCAAAGATTTTTTTTAATGGAATAAAAAGAGATATCTTTTAATGAAACTTTCCATTGACATTTTATTTAAACCAAAAAATTTTTTTTAGCCCACTGTCGTCTTGTAGCAGGGTTTTCCAAAAACACTGAAAATTCGCGGCGCGCGTCAACTACTCTCAGAAACGTCTAAAAAACGGGGTTTTATTCAGAATTAAATCGCCCTTGGAATGAACTAAAAGGAAAAAATTGGTTGAAAAATAAAAAAATGGCGGCATTTTTACGAAAATGCAGCTTTTTTGTCCCCCCCCAATTAGTTGTAACTCAAAAAATTGAAAGCCGATTATTCCTTCCGTAGTTCATTCTGAGCAGAGATATATGTAGTTCAACATGTTAAAATTTTAGAACGATTGGATAAGTAGGTTTTTTTTCAATCTTGAAAGCCAACTTGAAAAACGTCATTTCGAGGTAACCACGTTTAAAGTTCGTCATTTCGAGATAACCGCGTAAAAAAACGACTTTAGCGCGCTTTGCAATAAATAAAATAATTTTTTTTTTGAGATTTTCATGTTTATATCATTAAAATCATGTTTTTAAACGTTCATTCTAACATAATCTATCATAAAAAAAAAATCGATTTTTTGAAAATTTGAAGGTGCTTGTCCCCTTAAAATTATGTTTAAATTACTATTTCATATTTTCATATCGACATTATTTCATATGACGATATGAACATTTGTTGTTTTTTTTGGCATAACGTTGATCCTTTCAGTATGGCGAAAAGTATTTAATAAAAAGAAAAATCAACAACAGTCCCAAAATAAGGTATAATTCAACAACGGATTTCACTTTTTATTATTCAACTTCCACTTGTCCCTCGTTTCACTTTAGCCTCAAAGGGCTTTCATCTCCGAAAGTTATACCTGGCCAAATATTTACTTCCATTCCAGCTTCGCTTCAAATTAGTCAACCCACTTTCTATGCCTTTCTTTGGCCACTACCATAGATAAGGTGATAGATTAAATCTTTGCTTCAGACCTTTTTTTGAGTTTTAGGGACTTTATTTCTCTAATTTTCTGAAATTTAAAACAGTCGTAGATCAGTTGTAAATTTTATTGCAACGTCGGCCATCCTATCTGTTGACACATATTAGGTTACCAGTCACTAATAACTAGGCTCCTACCCGTTTCTACCAATACCTTTAACGTTAAAAAAACGTTCTTCACGGTTAGGGCTTTTCGTTTGTTTGAATTCTTTACCATTGATGGTTATGGAATCTAAGGTCTTACTTACTTCGTCAAGCATTGCCAACCTCAGTTTAACCTGAACCAAGTCTGGATTATTAATGCTTTCGTCTATTAGTCACGCACAGTTGTAAGATGCAAATACATTAAACTGTCCATGTACCCGCAGTTGTTTGCGGTTTATTTATTTTTTCAAACTCCCAAACATTTTAGTAACTTCATCTCGATGCATTACAAATTTTGCCATTATCTAGCATTACACAACGAAGACAATTGTTAAAAATTAAGTAATACCTTGGCGAATCTTCATAACCAGGTCCTTCAGATCTCAACGACAAGTTCACGAAAAACGACGCTATATCAAAATCAAAAAAGTCTTAATTGTTCAATAATGAGGACTCGTTGTGACTCTTCCAGTCTATTAAGACTTAACAATAAAAAGCAGTAAAGTATATAGAAAAGATCGGTGCATGTTGCCCTACCCAATTTTATCAAAGTGGATCCTGGAGATATATTTAATCTCGTTCGTGGCCTTACTGTTTGCTTTTGTCACTTCAACAGCAATGATATCTAACATTCTTGGTATTTTTAGTTTTTTGCATTTGCCTATGAATCTCGGAGCATTCGATATTCTGATATTCTCGGAAATGAATGTCCTATTCTTTCGAAGAACCTATTAACCTAGAGGAGGTTAACAATTTCGAAACTAGGAGTTCATCCATGGAGGTGAGCCTTGCAGATTCGCCGAAGAGCTTCCGGGGGCTAAGAGTTCTTGCCCAACTATTTAAGGTGCTACCTCTTTAGGAGAGACTAGATCGTCAGCGAAGTGTACAGTGTACGTGAAAGTCTACAGGAGAGTCCGAGACAGTCAAATCCTCGCCATGCACAAGAACTCGGCCGTTCACAGACTTCAACTTGGCAAATTTTGCGTCGGGACTTGGGCCTACACTCGTACAAGATCCAACTGACCCAGGACCTCAAAATTAATGACGATAGAAAACGGTGACTGGGCGCGCATCAGAGTGTCTGGAAGAGGATCCCAATTAGGGCCGAAAAATCATCGTTAGCGACGAGGCGCATTTTTGGATGTATGGCAATGTTAACCATTTTTTAAAAATGAGGTTGGTGAGGCCATCACCATTTACGACGAGCGCTACAAAAAGATGCTGACCCATTAATTTTGGCCCAAATTGAACGATATGGAGATAGACGACATGTGTTTCCAGCAGGACGAAAAAAAAGCAACAAGGTCAAATTTAAAATTTAAATTTATTTAAATCCTTGTCGTTTTTTGGAAACACCAAACTTTTTCCACTTCATTGCAAAAATTGCAAAGGTCCCAACGAAGCAGCCATTTTCGGTATACAAATTTCCACCAAATTCCGTAAGGATCTCCCAATTAATGGAAAAAGTTTAAGTATGAAGTATAATTCTGAATGGTCAATCCGTCTTTTTATTAAAATTCGCCCGTTCCGGTAAAATTTAATAAATGATCGGAGCATATTTTCTTTGAAACACTTTGTTTGTTGTTGCAAAAAACATAAAAGCTCCTATGGAAGCTACCACTTCCGGTCAACCAAAACAAATTACGATCTCCCAATTTATGGAAAAAGAGGGAAGTGTAATTGTGGCTAACACTCGATTTCCACGATAAATGTATAACCAAAAATCATTATTCCTGCTTAATATTTAATTTTTTAACAAATGTTGACTTTGTTGGTTTTCTTACCTGTTGGGTTTCATTGCAAAAATTTAAAAAGTTCTTACAGAAATTGACATTTCTGGTACAAAGGTGTCAATCACATTTCGCATGAATCACCCAATTTATGAAAAAAGTTTTAGTATGAAGCTTTATTACGAATAGTCAATCCGCCGAATTTTGGTGCAATAAATTTTTTTTATCGAAGCTCGTCATTTCCGGTAAACTTTAAAATATGATCTGAACTAATTTGGTTTGAAATTTAATTTACAATCGTTTTATTTTTTCGTAAATATATCAAAATTTTGTAAAAAATGTATGTCCAGGCATCAGTTGAGGATGACTGAACCGATTTGGCTCATTGTTTTTTTGTTGGGTTCGCAATTGCCAGGAGATGGTTCTTACGAAAATTTTTTTTGGCAAAATCCACCGGAAAAGTCGAAAACCGATTAATGATGTTTTTGTACAGGCTTTCGCGCTTATCCGATCTAGATGGTCTTTTAGAAGAGAAAAATTGCAAAATCTGAGTAGAAATTCGGAAACTTCCGGAAAAACGCAAAAAAACTTGATTTTGTTTCTATGATATTTTGAATTTTTAGCATGTTTTGATGATTTTGGACGCTGTGAAGCGTTAAAAGTATGTGCAAAGCTTGAAATACTCAGTGAAAATTGTAAAATTCAAACACATTTATGATTTGATATTAAAATTTAAAAAGATTCAAGAAATGGAGTTAATCGGTTTGGCAAGTGAAGCAGCCGATGCTAATGACGTATTTTCTCATTTGCAATATACGAACGTCAACCCACTGTTCAACATTTGTGGGTGCACTTATAGAATAGACAACGTGTATATTTCTAATAACATTGGCCACAACACTTGCCGATGCCACTGTTTCCGCGCCGGCAAATCAAATTCGAATATTGTTCGTGATCGGATTGGAATTATGGGAAAAATATACAAGGACGAGATGGCTGATGACATTTTGCATCGGGTTGGCACTGTAACATCGAATTATGAGCTTGAAATGAACGACGAAGCTTTGATCATGATCGAGGGCATGTGAGTGCTTATATGCGGCAGCTATTTGTTGAAATTGGGCATGCCAGCACCAATTCGTTCGATGCACGATGCATTTAATAGTGAATAGCAACGAGAGCAAGTGTGCGATCGAGATTCAATGAGCTAAATAGTACAATAGTACTCCAGTTGGAACAGGCAAAATCTTTCTGATTTCATATCTTTTGGCCACAAGTCGCATTACAGAGACCAAATAGCGTTAGCTGTTGCATCATCGGGAATTGCAGCCACGTTGCAGGTCAGTGGCCGGATGGCACATTCTGCATTGGAAGTTGCCGATAAATATCCACACGAATGACAAGCCAGTGTGCTCATTTGCCATGAACACAGCGATGGCTTAGAATTCAAAATCATCATGTGGGACGAGTGCACAATGGCACGCAAACGAGTATTGGATGTGTTCAAACGAACGATGAAGGATTTACGAAGTGACTCAAGACGTTTTGGTAGAGCGATGATTCTTCTGGCTGGCGATTTTCGCCAAACGCTATCTGTCATTCCAAGATCAGCAGATGCAGATGAACTCATATCTGAAATCGTCGAGTTTTTGGCACCAACTAGCGATTTTGGAAGCAAACAACAAGGATGTAGACGTATGAATTATTTGATTTAAAACCAAATCGCTTGTTAAATGCATTGTTACAAATCCGTTGACCATGTGGCCAATCAAGATGAAGCAACCAACTATCCCACCGAGTTTTTGAATGTGCTTAATTTGCCGTGAAACCCACCACATAAATTGATATTCAAGGTCGGATCTGTGATAATTATGCTGCGCAATCTGCGCCATCCAGGATTGTGTAACGGAACGCGATTGGCTGTGAAAAAACTGTTGACCAACGTGATTCAAGCGACGATCATCAAGGGTAAATTCAAAGGAGAGGATGTTCTAATTCCGAAAATTCCTCTGATTGCCACATCGACATTCCGTTCGACTTCAAGCGAATTCAGTTAACTGTTCGTTTGGTGTTCGGATTCAGAAATTTAAAAAGTGTTAACTTAGTTTCTGCAGACAAAATCCAATTATCTATCCAGATTATTAGCAATGGTGTTTATTTGATTTAAGTTATGACCAAGCCTCTGGCATCAGCAAATTAAGATTTCGCATCTGTTGTTATATTACTTCAAAAACTTCAATTTAGTACCGAGTTAAAATTCCAGATTATATTTCGAAGATTAAAATCATCAAGCACAAGAACTAAATCTCAGGAGTTTATTGTCTTAATAACTTCACCCATCGCATCGATGCAGGTTGTGTGGTAATCACTATTTGATTGTGGTGGTTTTGTTGCTGCTGCGTGTAGATGATTGGATTGGTTTGGTTGATTTTTATTTTTAATCATAAGGGATAAATGACATTAGGGGCACAATTAGCTCCCACAAGCCCGTCAGAATTAATAAAGCCGTTAGTCCCTTTTATTTCAAATGACTTTGCACTAATACCATAAAGAGATGTCAGTGAAGTTGTTACAGGCTGGCTACTGCCAACCTGCAGATTATCACTAAGCGCATGCAGAGGCCTCCACGGTGATTTTTGCCGGCTACGTTCTCAGGGAGAAGTGCGAAGGGTCGTGGGGTTTGAGGCATGCATGGCTCCTGGCTTACACCGTGATTAACAGAAACTTAAATAAAAATAATCCGCAAATAATAATAAAGAAAAAACCCGTAGTTCCGCCGAAATTAGTCGGCTGGAACCTGAGGAACGAACAACTTAACAATTATAAATGGGAGAGAGGTGCCTTGGTGCGCGCATCCATTCGAACTCAAACAAGGTCGAGCACTGGTTACGAAATTGGATGCGGGCACCAAGGGACCGCAAACACTATGCCGACACAGAGGGAGTCTCCGCTCCCATCATACTCAACCGAAAATTTAGTAATTCATTTTATTTTAAGAAAAAAGAAACAAAAAAACGAAGAGAAACAACTCCCCTTTCCAACCGCATCAGGAGAGAGAGAACGAGAGAGAGAGAGAGAGAGAGCAATGCGCATCGAGCGTGCACCCGCTGTGCGGCGCTCGATTACAAAAATATAAATATTTAAATTTAATAAAAAAAATTTAAGAGAAAAATATATAAAAAGAAAAAGTAAAAATAAAAAGCCAAAAAAAAAAATATATAAAAAAAATCGTACCTTAATTAAAAATTTTCAAAAAAAAAAAAAAAAAATCTGTTGCGGCCTTGCGCGGCCGTCATGCCACAGGTGACCTTGCCCACACCCGGACCGTTGCGGTGCCTTTCACCGATACCAAACAAACAGCGAATAGCCGGTTGGCTACCCGTTGTTGCGACCTAGTGCAGTCGGGCGTTGCGGGGCCTTTCCCCGATACCAAATCCCAAAAACAATAGCCGGTTGGCTACCGAAAATTGAATCCAACGTGGCGACACGTCCGCCGTTATAATATTTTATAAATCCCGAAAATGTCCGATGAGCCTCAACTGGCCGCCTGCAGAAATTTGCAGCACTCGTGGATTATGCGTCACCCGTTGAACAGTTAAGAAAAACAAAAAAATGCGGTACCCGATTCACTTTATGGGGCCCGTTATACTGGCCTCAATTGGCCACCCGTTAATAATGTGGTACACGTTAATTAATTTAGGACCCGTAGAAAATTACAATGCGACGCTTCTATAAAAATTAGGCCACTCACAAGAACACAACCACATCCAAATGTTTAGTTTTATGATTTTTGTTTGTTTGAGAATACACTTTTCCCGACTCCTTTATACGCCATCCAGAACTTGTAAATCAAAAATATAAAACTATATCGCTAGACACAGTATCGATTTTCTTATGACAGGATTAGTTACAAAAACAAAACTGAACTTAATTCACCAAAAAAAAAATCTTTATTTTCCTTTTTTTTTAATTTTAAATTTTAGCAAATATAAAATGCATAAAATTCCAAAATGAACGCGACTTTTCCTTTATATTAAAAACTAAACTCAATATGTGTTTTAATGACAATCAAAACTGAACCTTTTCTATATACAACCAAAACTCGAATCAATGACAAAAGAAAACACTTACGCCGCACAAACGACGCGCAAAACATTCCATAATGTCTCTTCTTCTCTGTTTCTCTTTTGCATCAATTCAATTGATGCAAAAGAGACGCATATAAGAAAAACATTCTTATGGAATGTTTTGCTTTACACACACACTCGATGCGCATTGCTCTCGCTCTCTCGTCATTCTTCTCACCACTGCGCCACCACACGATGAGGTACAAAACACAACGTCGCGGGTGCGTTCAGCGCACAATTTAACAGACAACTACAGAGGTGAATAAAAACATAAAATGGTGGTTGCGACCAACACAGTCGTAACAAAGTGAAAGGAAACTCATTTCGGGAATATAGGTCTCTCATTTTATAGATTTCAGAGCAGAAAACCAGGTTTTCCTAATTTTTATTGTGACATTTACCAATTTCGGGCTTTCGCCGTAACATATATAATATAAATTATAAGATCATCTGCGAACATCGCAAGATCTCAGATGTATTGCTGTATTGTACTATATGTGAAATTATTCCAATATTCTATCCCAAAAAATAAAAATATTTAATCAGGCAACACTAACATATCAATAGTCAATTTGTTTTTGTGTGTTATATCATAGGCCAGCTTTTCATTCTTTTCATCCAAATATACTATACGAGGTTTTGTGAAGTTAGACCAGCCCAGAGGTCATTTTCGAGTACTTGCCACGGAACGATTTTCTTCTAATTCGGCTTAAAATTAGCTACTAGTGTATATGTTACGGTCAAAGTGATTATATATAATTACCGGTCATTATACAGTAAAACCTGGTTATAAAATCCTCGGATATAACGAAAACCTCTTTATGACGCTCAATTCTATCGGTCCCAATTTTTTTCCTATATAACATAATAAAAAATACCCTCAATATAACGAACCTCGTTATAACGATATAATGAACAACATTTCTGTTCAAATTAATAAAACTCTTGTATTTTGTATTGGTTATAACGAACGAATTTTTTTGTTTATGTATTTTGTCTAATCTCCTTTACTCGAGTGTATTAAATTTTTGTTTTGTAATTTATTAAGCGTTTTTGTATTACAATACATAATAAATATAGATTACCCTGCAAATATTTATAACTTAAAAACAATACAAATGTCATGGCTTTTAAAAACGATCCTTGTTTTAGAGGTAATCGGAGCAAAGATCCACTTACTATGCTCTTACAGGCAAATATTACTGGAAAGGAGAAGCTACCGGTACTAGTTTCTTTTAAATATAAAAACCCAAGATGTATCAAAAATATTCGCACTCTACCTGTTTTATATAAACCAAATTTGAAAGGTTGGATGTCTTTCCGGGAGTGGGAATTTTATCTTCGTCATATTGATATGCCATTCTTTGCCCAAAAACGCAAAATTTTTTTAAAAGTGGATAATTTTCCGTCGCATTTAGAAGTTGAAGTTTTAAAATTTATAATAGTTAAGTGCTTATCTCCAAATTCTACAAGTTTAATACAACCCATTAACCAGGGTATTATACAGAACTTTAAAGTTTTTTACAGAAAACTTTTGATCAAAAAAGTTATACAGAGTCTCGATGATAATAATATCCTGCCTCATTTTAATGTATTCGATGGCTCTGGATGATAAACTTTTCATGGGATTTTATACACTCAAACACTATTTCTACTGCTATAAAAATCCGTGGACTAGTGATGACGAGGCGTCTACAAGCATTGAAGATAACTTCAACAGTGTTTGTCTTGAAATGGATGAATTATATTGGCAAAATCCATTAATGCAAATACGAAAATGTCAATTTGCTCGAATATTTGATTATAGATGAAAATGTTATCGTTACGATAGCAATGAAGTGATTTTAAGGTCGATGGAAACTAATTCGGATGAAAATGTTGATGACGATAGCGATAATGAAATGGAAGTGCTCTCGATGAAAGACATAAATAAACATTTAAATTCATTGCGAACTTTCTTATATTTCTTTCCAAAAAAAACTTGATTTATAAATCAAAAAGTTGATCTGAGATCAAAAAATTTTGATCGAAATACAGTGGCACGTTCTTTCCAAGTAAAAAATTGATTTTTTTTTTGATCGCAATCAATTTTAAAAAAATTCAACATTTCATTAGATTTTTTTTGACATTTACAAACACATAAATATGTTTACGTCAAAAACATAAACACTTCAAAAAATATAAACGAAACATAACCTTTTGACTAGTTGGCCGTGAGAATTTGACATGAAATAATTTTATTTTTCGCATTAAGCTCAAAACATATTATATTATTACAAAACACCGTCATATTACAAAACACCGAAATCATGCAAAACAAACACAACCATCGACGCAGGCGACGACGATTTTTTCGTTGAAAAAAATTTAGAGTGTATTTCTATTTTTATCGCCGACGAAACAATGTTGCCAACTGTTTTTTATATATGTATAAGTTGGTATCATTTAACCGTCATATTACTAACCATTTTTTTCAATTTGGTAGTCTAACGCCACAACGTCATGTGTCAAAAACACAGAAGGTTATGCCGTTTGATTGTTTTTCTATCGCCATACGCTGACGTTTTTGTTCTGTTAGCTACAGCGATATCGCGGCTATATTTTTTATTTATTCGTCGATGCTCGTCGTCGTCGCTCTTGTTCTGTTTCTAGCTTTAAAAAAATTGTTTCGTTTTCACTGTTTTAAAATAATTGTGTTGACAAAAAATTGGGTTGATAATTTGTTGACAAACTGTCAATATAAAATTTTTGAATATCGAATGTCAATTTTTCACTGATTCATTACAAAAAAATTAATCGCGTATCGTGTTCTTTGTTACACAAAACAATCAATTTATTTTTATTTTTGATTGGAAAGAACTTGCCATTAAGCTGTAATCCTGTAATCTATTATATTAATACGCTTAATTTTTTCAAACTCAACCGTAAAATGACCCCTAAACATGATCCGATCCGTTTAAATTTTTCAGGGAAGGTCGACATAAATATAGCGGTGTGCCTTTGCTAGAAAAATCGGAAAAATTCCACCGGGAAGTACCTGAAACAGTTACGTCAGGTGTTTTCAGCAAAATTTGGTCACGACGCCAGAATGCAAAAATTCCAACGGAAAGTACCCGAAATGGGTACCTCAGGTGGTTTCAGAAAATTTCCAAGTTTTTGTGCGCGTGAAATCTTGCAACATTTGAAAATTTTATGGGACGACCAAAAAGCAAATATTTTTGTTCAAATTAGTGGCGCGCGATTCAAATTCAAAGTTGTAAAACAGTTGGTACGCAATTCAGATTCGAAGTTGCAACACTGTCGGCGCGCGAATCAATTTCAAAGTTGCTTAATGGTTGACGCGCGATTTAAATTCAAAGTTAATCATGCCAGGAGCAGAGCTCACAATCATAGACGGGTAGTGGGTGTTCCATTAGCTGGGAAAATCATCCTCATGTGTGGTGACTACCTGAAGACGGGACGCGCGCGAACTTGCGGAGCGACCATCAAGTTGAACACGCTTTGGAAATTGGTAAATAAGTTTACACTCACCAAGAACATGCGCGTCGATGAAGGTGGGGACGAGTTTGCGCAATATTTGCTTTCTGTTGGAAACGGCAATGCTCGAACCGACTCGATCACACTACCGGCAGACTTTCTCAAAGTGTGATCGATTTCGTGTATGGTGACATCAACACAACACCAGCCGAGGGAACCATCGAGGAGCGCACCATCCTGATGCTGATAAACTTGAGAGTGACGACATGCATGAGGAACTCCGCCTACCCGTCGAGTTTCTCAACAAGATTGAAGGGTCCGGATTGCCGCGCCATGCCATCCCGCTAAAGGTAAACGCGATCGTTCGTTTGATGAGGAATCTAAGCACTAGCAAGGGTTGGAATGTGAGGTGCTGACTGGCTTCTCAAAAGCCGAGCGCGTTCTTATCCCACGCATTAAGCTCTCATCCTCAGAAGGCATCTCATTTAAAATGTCTCGCCTTCAATTTCTGGTTCAGTTCGCGTTTGCTATAACCATCAACAAGAGTGTGGGTTAAAGCTTGAAGAAGGTAGGAGTGTCCTTGCCGGCCCCTCGTATTTACGCATGATCAGATGTATGTGGCCTTCTCACGATGCCACTCATTTGACGGACTCAAGGTGTTTATCGTTGAGACAAGCGATCAATCAGCTGATCGAGATGGGCACATCACAACAAAGAATGTATTTTTTGAAGAGATCCTGTGCATGTAAACTGTAATGTATATTATTATTTTATTATCTTCCTTCTACTACTATTTTATTATTCTTTTGTACATTTCTTATGAAATATTTAGATTAAAGTTTGCTTCAGCAATTGTGTGCTTTCCCCTTCTGAGATTTTAATATTTAGTTTGGGTGCGTAAGTGATCATGTGATCCCGAGCGCGCGCTTCCTGTTTGAGGTATGAATATTTGACTTGACACGTAAGTCATACTGTGTACATTTGAGCGCGTGCTTGCCGTTTAAGATTTAAAAATTAACCACGCATATGAATTTACTTTATTTTTGATAAAAGTGCATCAAATTTACATCTTAAAAGTTTTTTTAATCATTTCTTAACTAAAAATTCAACAAAATGTATTCACGTGACTGATTATTCAGTCACAGGTCAGCTAGTAATATTAAAAGAAAATTGGATCAAATAAGACGTGCAACTTTAAAGCAAATTACCGATTTACAAAAATTTTCCTTATGACTTGCCTTTTACTCTTTTCATAAGGAAAACACCCACCTAACGAACAAAACAATTTTCATACTTTTCTGTAAGGCAAAAGTCGTTAGTTTTCTATTAGGGATTCGCGTTAACTTGAATTAATGTATTACTGTTGAAATATAATATGTTTCAAATAAAACAAAACTTTATAATAATGGTTTAAATAATTCTTCCTTATAACGAACAATAAATTACCAGACTTTTTATAACGTACCCTCTTTATAAAAAACACTGGATATAATGAATAAATTTTGCGGTCCCGAGAGTTTCGTTATAACCAGGTTTTACTGTATATAATCTCCACTGCGTTTGGTAAATTTGCGAAATTTCAATAATTTTCCTTTAATTTAACATTTTAACCGGTTATTATATAATGGGTGTTTTTAAAGCCCGATAGAACTTGAAATTGTAAAAAATGACACAAAAAATTAAATTGTAATCAAAAATTTGTTTTTATTCGAAAGATCAATACATGGCATTAATATTTGAAAATGATTTCGGGTATATGAGCATCATCGCGGTTGTTATTGATGAAATGCATTCTGGACGTCCAATTTTGAGCCACTTTCTCGAGCGCTGCTGGTCGTATGTCACGAACAATGCTGGCCTCCAAGGCGTCAATTGTTGCTGGTTTATCAGCATAAACCAGTGCTGCACGTAGCCCCACAGGAAATAATCGAGAGGTGTCAAATCGCACGACCTTGGAAGCCAATTGACAGGTCCATTTCTCGAAATCAACTTATCGCCAAATTTTATTTTTAATAAGTCGATGGTTACGATGGAGTATATTTTACATAAAATTTTAATTTTTTGTTTTATTTTTTACAATTTCTAGTTCTATCAGGTTTTGAAAAACACCCTTTATAATTACCAAACCCCTTTGGTTAAAGTAATAAGTATGAACGTTTTTTACTTAGTTCAAAATTATAAATAAAATTTGACAGTTGTCGAATTGTATAAATTCTGGACAAGTGGGGGTTTGTGTGGTATAAAAGTTGATTTTAAATATTATTAATAAAACTAAATAAAATAAAAAGTAGTTTGTTAATTCAAAATTACAATTCTAATTTATTCAAAATCGAATTTACCGTTACTTTGTTCTTCATCTCATTTTCATTTGTATTAAGGTTGTGATCCTCGTCAGGACTTTCATGAAGGTTGCCTGGATATAGAATGCCTGCATGTTTCATGTTTCATGGAAAAATATGTAAACATGATTTTTATAAAAAAATAAAAATTGGAAAAGTAAAATTATCGAGGAAATTGAGATACATTTTCCACGAAAATTTGGCTTGTACTTTCTAAAAATTTAAGATACACGCAGTAATAACGTCGAAAACGAAAATTATCAAAAAATTAACATCTTAACTTATTTTGAAAAAATAAAAAAAGTGAAAAATTTTCCAGAAAATTTAGCTCCCATCCTAAAAGCTGTTGATAAACAATCCTACATGTAAAACTTTCTAAATTTTTACTCTTTACCTGATTTTCTCGATGTATACGTAAAGTTAAATTACGCCATTATTATTATTATAGTTTTAACATATTTAACACTTTAACCATAGGGGTTTGTTTGGTAACTATATATAATCACCGGTAAAAGTGAATAATTCTAAAAAAATTATCATATTAACCGACGCTGTTGTTAATTATATATAATAACCAATTATACACTTCAACCGTAACATATAAGTTACTCTTTTTTTACGATTTTAATTATAAAAAAAAAAAATACTGATTTGCTATATCGAAACTTAAAAACTAAACTATGAAAGTACTTGGTCGACACTTATGCCGAACTGTCAAAAATAGCGTATCTAGCGTAATTTTCTTCGTTGACCTGGGGCCTACTCGTATCTCTGATGTTATCACATTAGGTGTTTTGACTCGCGTTTTTATTTCTTCATTTTGACTTACTGCAGGTCCCAAAATCCCGATTTTTTCCTGTGAATCTGGTACAATGGTACCACTAATTCTTCGATCTTCGTTGTGTTTATGATTCGTGTCTTGTCATTTGTTATACACCTTATGATTATGAATGTCACTCTCATAATGGTGATTACTGAGAGTAATCCCCAATTCGTAATTTGCTGCATGGATTTCTCTGATTGTAAGAATCCGATGTGATTGGTGTTATTGATATTAACTTCTTATATCATTTGTAACGAGAGTTGTTTCCTTATATCCATTCTCTTCTGGTGTTGGTTGTAGAATGGCAGGGAGTAATTGCATAGTCGATCTCTCTTTTGAAATGAAGATATAATCGTTGTATTGCTAAACTTGAATAAGTATGTGCCATTTAAATTTTGAGTTTCATTCCCTACGTTGATATTTCCTTGGAAATGATTAAGTAGTATCAGGCCTTCTGGTATTTCGTTATTGTATGTGCTGATCATTCCTGCGACTACATTTCGAAGGGCGACTTTTGAGAAGGTTGGGCAAACAGGTAGTGTTACTTATAGCTAGGATGCGATTTTGATTACAAATTGATAATGAATTAATAGTTTTACATTCGTTAATTATACTACAGACTTTATCATGATCCTTAGTGATATTTTTGTATTTAATTTCTGCAACTATATTGTTGCTTTAACTAATAATTTCTCATATAGCGACAGAGTTGTCAACGGGATGTAGATAATATACAGCAAGCATGCTTTGTTACTAATAATCTTAGTACTCGCGAAATCTAGTGCCTCCTCTGGGGTGCTATTGGGGTTCAATTTGTTTTCTTTGTGAGTCGCGTTCGTAATTTCATTGGCCATTCTCGTTGTATTATTAATTCTTTCATTGTGCAATTGAATGATAATTACTTGCTTATTACAATCCTCTAATACAATGTTCATTTTATCCCTAATTACTTCAAAGACGTCATGGTCGGGATTTCCCGCTATACACTTCCATGCGCTGCCAGCAAAATTCCAAGACCTCTTGATTCTATGGGTTTTAATATGTATAAATTTGCAATTTTCGCCCTGTATTTTTGCTTTACCTGTGCTAATTGATACAACCTAGGAATTTGTATAGTCGAGTATTTGGATTTCTACGAAGGTGCTACTTAATTAAGGCACCACCGTAATTAAAATGATTCTTATTTTACGATTTTAGATTACTTTTATGGACTACTTTTCCGGATTCCGTTAATACTATTGTATTCCTATTTTCTATTACCATTTCGGGTTTGTACCGTGCCGTTAGTTTCGATTCTAGCCTTTTGTTTTGTTTAACGAAAATTACTTCACCCTGCTGATAAACTATAACCGGTTTATGCGTTTCGTTATGTATCCTTTTTGTTATGTATCCTTATCCGTTATGTCTGATTTATTCTAATTGTTCAGGGTTATATTCGTTTACGGACCCTTCAAGTAATTCCTCGAAAGTTCGTTCCATACCGTTGTTCTTTAGTCACCGCAATTATTTCTGACAATGTGGGGATGGAATCTTTCTACTTGACCATTCACCTCGCTCTTATAAGGAAGTGTTCTGAAGATTCTAATGATTAATCCATCTTCCATCATTGATGTGATAGATCCTGAATTAAGAGACCTCTAACTGTCGATAACCACGATTTCTGATACGCTAAAGATGTATATCCCAGTATATCCCCTAGTGGCTGCAAAATGTTTTCTATAGCTCTTGGTTTTAGTGGTTTATAGAAGGCGAGTTTACTATGCTTTCGGCCGAAAAAATGTCCAGGGGGAGAGTGTGTCCCGGATAACTTGGGATATGTGTAGAATGCACCGTTTCACTATTAGCCAAACTTTCCTATTCATCCTCTGAAAATAGTAATTTTCAATTATCTGATTTCGGTTCACTTGATCATTACGATGTGCTCGTTAGTGAACAGAAAATATCTTCTCCTCTTGTTGGTTTTCATCTATTATATCTTGTGCCATTCTTTGAGTAAACCGCACTTTATAGTTACGAATATGCACTGGATATATCGCCTGAATTTTTCCCATTACCGATTCTGTTGTCTTCAATCCGTTAAACGTGTGTGGGTTGAGATATTGTTTAAAAAAGCTATAATATCCGAGTTGGTAAAATTTGGTTGCGTAATAATGTGTCGTTGATAACTGGAAAAGGGTTTACCAATTTTAAGAACTTTCGTCACCTATGTTTAAGATCAATTCATTTCTGTATACGTTAACTGGAGTATCGTTTGTTGGAATCAGACCGTGTGAAGAGCTTTGGTCACTGTGTTGGGTTCACGACATTTCGTTTAAGGCAGAATTGGTTGGTATTCTTGATAGCGCATCTACTAATAAATTTGTTCTACCCGGTTGATATTTTAATTCATAGTTATACTTTTCTAAAATGGCTTTCCAGCGTTTCATCTTAGAATTGTTGTTTTTATGAGGGCGTACGTCAGCGGTTGAAGGTCGGTAAATATGTTCACCTTCCTTGATGCGTAAAGGAAATTTCTCAAAGAAGTTAATGCACATATTATGGCCAACATTTCCTGTTCCTGTTAAAACCGAAGTCAGAGGTTTCGCAAGTTTTGCCTAGTCCTGGATAAACCGACGGTAGAAACGGGCCATTCCCAGGAAGGATCTAAGTTCTTTCACCGTTTTGGGCATCGGAAAATCTGCTATCGCCCTCACTTTTTTTTGATTTGCGTTTATCCCATCTTTAGATATGACAAATTACTACGAATTCTACCTCGTCTTGAAGGAGTTCACACTTGTGGAGTTGGATTTTCATGTTAACCAAATAAACAAACTTTATGTTTGTTGCGATGTCTGTGTAGCGCAATTTAAACACACAAATTTTAGTTGTATAAGTTTGATTTAATTTTTATTTGTTTACGGTATAATTATATTTGTACCGTAGGATTATATTAGTTGAATATTATACACTTTACACTAGATTTATAAACTTCTCATTACATTTATAATTAGATGGTTTCATTTACACACATTACAGTATATTTTTAATTAGATATTTTTTTTAAGTTGTGTTGCGCACACCAAATCAAAATTGAATCTAACTTGAAATACAATGTTCACGCCAAAAACACCGAAAATCAAAAACAAAACCCAGCACCAATGGTACCAACCACACAAATGTTGTGCTTGTGTAACCAGAATGATCAACATTTAGGAATTACTTTAATGGATAAATTTAATGGGCTGTGAACTATGTATGTCTCGCGTAAACATTCCCGCGACCTTGAAATAATACATTTCAAAGAAAAGCTAGCTAACTTATTTAAATAAATCTAAAACTAGAATTACAAACATTTTAGTTAACAATATATTTATTCTTATAAACGATATTACAAACAAATTTAATTATTCTTATAAAACTAGAATTATTATTACCTAAAATTATGGTGTTGTTCATTTTTCAAGTTTCGACTGGCAAACGACTAATTTTAGTTATCGCTCGTTTAAATATGGATTGTGCAGTTTTTACTGTAACAACACGAACGCGCCCATCAGAACCATAATGCACTTCAGTTACCCTCCCTAACGGCCAATACATGGGAGGAAGATTCTCATCGTGTAGGATTACTAAATCTCCAACTTTTACGTTTATCGATGGCTTGTTCCACTTATAACGATTTTGCAATTCCAAAAGATATTCAGTTTGCCATCTCTTCCAGAATTGTTGTAATATCTGTTGTAACAGTTGATATCTTGAAAGTCTGCTCGAGGATAGATCCAATAATTTGGGCTCAGGGAAAGAAGTAATGGGAGTACCAATCAAAAAATGACCAGGAGACAGTGCCACCATATCAAGAGGATTGTTTGACATAGGTGTTAGAGGTCGTGAATTTAAACAAGCCTCTATCTGAACCACTAATGTATTGAATTCGTCTATCGTTAAACATTGTGTTCCAACTGCTCGTCTTAAATGATATTTTGCACTTTTAACCGCAGCTTCCCATAACCCTCCAAAATGTGGAGAACGGGGTGGTATGGTTAACCATTCCATGTTGTGACTTGCACAGAATTTTAATAGTTCCGTTTGACAGGATTTGGACAAGAAAAATTCCCTCAACTCTTTTAGCTCGGATCGTGCGCCTACAAAATTTGTAGCATTGTCGGAGTAAACTTTTGAACACATGCCCCGGCGAGATATAAACCGACGAAAACATGCTATGAAGGCTTGAGTAGACAAGTCTTGGACAACCTCAAGATGAACCGCCTTGACGGCGAAGCAAATGAATACGCAGATGTAAATTTTAATTTGCGTTTTCGATCTAACAAAATGTTTTGTAACAAATGGACCGCAGAAATCAACACCGACAACAGAAAATGGTCTGCTAGATTGAACTCGATCCCTGGGAAGGTCACCCATAATTTGCTTAGTAAACTTCGGTCTTATATGAACACATCGAACACATTCACTACATATTTTTTTACATAGCCCTCTACCAGAAATAATCCAATAATTTGACCTTAAATTGTAGAGCAATGCTTGAGGGCCAGCATGTAAAAGCCTGTTATGTGCATCGCGAACTAGCAAAGTCGAAAAAAAATGCTTCGACGTGAGTAAAATTGGGTATTTCTGATCTAGCATCATGTCAGCATTTTTAAGTCGGCCTCCAACCCGAAGAAGTTCATCGGAATCCAGAAACGGGGACAATGATTTTAAGAAGCTTTTATTACTCACAACTTTGTTGGTTTTAAGAGCTTTAATATCGTCCGCAAATTCTTGTGATTGTACTATTCTTATAATGACTTTAAGAGACATTGCCATTTCATTTGCGCTAAGTTCACCAATTTTTCGACATTCAGAACGTTTTATCTTACAATTGTTGTAAAACCGGAAAAGATAAGCAGTGACATTTATTAATTTCTTATACGAAGAAAATTTGTTTATTAAATCAACGTCACATGTCATAGTGGCCATGCACGCTTGAGTAATTTTTCGAAGATCAAGATTAATAAGCTCTGAGCTTAATGTTTTGTTTTCACTCTGAGGCCATTCCCCTTTATCCTTACATAGAAAGTCCGGTCCATTCCACCAGATATGCGAGTTAAGGAAATCCTTTGGATATAATCCCCGAGAAGCGTGATCCGCTGGATTTAGCGAAGTTGGAATATAATGCCAACTACTCACTGAGGTTAATTCTTGGATTTGAGAAATTCTATTGGCAACAAAAGTGGCATATCTGTGCGGTTCCGACCTTATTCGAAGCAACGTAACTTCGGAATCTGACCACAAATAAATAAAATCAAAGGTTATCTTAAGTATATCTATCAATTTATGACCCATTTGAGCTAATAACAATGCCGCACAGAGTTCAAGCCTGGGAATGGTTTGTTTCTTCAATGGAGCCACTCGGGATTTAGAACAAACCAAACTAGTTTTATGTATTCCGTTATGACCTGTACTTCTAATATAAAATACACACCCAAAACCGGCTTCACTAGCATCACCAAACCCATGTAATTCTAATGAGGTATATGGATAGTTTATAGTACAACGAGGTATCGAAACTTGGTTGAGTTGCACTAATTGTTCTTTGAACTCACTCCATGGCTTTACGAATTGGCTTGGAAGTTGATCATCCCACTTAAGCTCAGGTACGGTCCAAAGTCTCTGCATAAACAATTTGGCAGTCAAAATTAATGGTGCACATAAGCCCAGTGGATCGAATAATTGACAAATCTCAGATAAAATTTTCCTTTTTGTATCACTCTTCTTGTTCAAATCCAATTTTGCAAACGACATTTCGAAATTGTCTGTTTCTGTATTCCATAAAATTCCCAATATTAAAGACAAATGGTTAATTGAATCTTCGTCTGCAAGTTCGGGCACATTTGATGAAAATTTTCGAAGGTCGAATCCCCCTCGTTTTAACAAACTTATCAAATCTTGTTTCAATTTTAGTGCGTCTTCAATATTATCAGTACCAGTTAGCACATCATCGACATAGCAGTCCTCTGTCAAAACTTTGGATGCTCTGGGAAATGCTGGTTCGTCATTAGCTAACTGATTTAACGTTCTAGTAGCTAAGTAGGGGGCGCTTGCAGTACCGTACGTTACAGTGCGAAGCTTATAACATTTTAGTGGTTCAAACTGAGATTTGCGCCACCAAACACGCTGAAGGTCTTGCTGGTTCTTATGGATCATAATCTGGCGGTACATTTTCGCTATGTCAGCTGAAAATGCAATTTTGTATTTCCGGAACCGAAGAACGATTGAAAATAAATCTGATTGAACCACAGGACCGACCATCATGCAATCGTTTAATGATAGTTGAGAAGATGATTTACTTGATGCGTTAAAAACTACGCGCAATTTAGTGGTCGTACTTGTATCTTTTGTAACGCAGTGATGTGGCAGATAGTAAGTTTTACCACATTGGCTCTCAACAATGTTTGGATCGGGAATTAATTCCATATGATTAAGCTGAATAAATTCATCCATGAAATTCTTGTACTGTTCATGAATCACTGGGTTTCTTAATAACCGAATTTCGGTTTTGAAAAATTGTCTACGGGCACTGTCAGTTGAACAACCAAGTTCTATTATTTTTGAATTAAGTGGAATGGCAACCGAATATCTCCCTGAGCTTTGTCTTTCGTGGTTTTTCACGAAGTGCTCTTCACAAAGTTTCTCTTCGGCTGAATAGTTGTTCTTGAGCACAATATTTTCCAATTCCCAAAATTTCTTCACTTGTGATTCAAGTAATTCAACAGAACAAAGTGAAGTTTGACAGGGAATTGAGGTACTTGAAGATTGATGTGCATTTAGTTTACCGCTGATAACATAACCGTATACACTATCATAAAATGATGGAAGTTCCTCTGATAATTTAAATGATTTACCTGTGAACAACTCATGGTAAAATTCAGCCCCAAATAAGATATCGATCCGATCCGGAATGTTGAACCGGGGATCCGCAAGTTTTATATAGGATGCTACTAAACTTGTTTCAAAGTTAACAGGTAACAAAGGTAAATTGCCTGTAATTTTTGGTATTACGTAGCACTTTATATTTAACTTGTAATCAGAAATTCGAGATTCTAAAGATAAATACACTTTGTGACTGAGCGAGGTTATCTTGTTTCCCATCCCAGATACTTGTTTTGAAGTTGGGTGCATTTTTAATTTCAACAGACGACACATTTTATCTGTGATGAAGTTTAGATGTGAACCACTGTCGAGTAGTACTCTACCAAATATGTGTGATCCATTACTAGCAACTGCCTTCACCACTGCAGTTCCCAACATAATTTGATTATTCGATGAAGTTGAGTTTGCTGAATTGATACTGTGAATCAGGTTTCTGTTAGGTATTGTTGGATCATTTAAAGTTCCTAGCATAACCTGTTGATCTGGTGAAGACTGTGAAGGCTGATCAATTTTATCTTGGGGTGGATCCGTATTAGTTATGCTTTCGGATTGAGTTCTACCCACATTAGCAGAACTAATTAATTTCTCGGAATTTATTACAGGTTGAATTTGACGATCGAATACAAAATGTAATAAAGGATGATGTCTTAATGAACATTTATTACAACCATTATTGGTACAGTTACGTACATTATGTGATGCTGATAAACAGTTAGTACATATTCGTTTGTTTTTGATGAACTGGAATCTCATTTGAGGTGTTAGTTTCGAGTCACAAAAGTCTGGGCAATTTACGATCGGATGAGTACCATGGCAGTAACTACAAAACTGTATACTATACATTAATGTTGAAGGGGTGCTACGTTTACGGAATTGATTCGATGGTAACTTTGACTGCACACTGGAAGAGGTCAAAGGTTTAAACGCTTTTAGTACTCGAACACGACTTTGAAGAATTTTTATTAGAGTATCAAAATTGAGAACCGATTTATCATTGGAACCTTTAATAACTTCTGCTCTAGTAGCGTTATCTAACTTTTCTGAAAGATGATGGATTAAGATTAGACTCCAACTTTCCACTGGAACTTGAAGGGCCTTCAACGAGTTATAATTTCTAACGGCTTGATCAATAAATTCTTGCAATGATTCAGATGAATTAGATACCGTTGGTTCAATGTCATACAATTGCTTTAAATACATTCGTTGTATAGCTATTTCATTATTGTATTTATTATAAATAGTTGTCCATGCTATATTGTAATTTGCAGCTGTTACCGGTATTCCTTCAATCAACGAATAAGCTTTACCGCCACAAACGTGTGAAATAAGATACTGAAATTTTATTGAACTATCGATATTTCTATTATGAACAAGTTCCTCAAAAATGTCGCGAAATCGAAGCCAATCGATCTCATTTCCACTGAACGAAGGTAATTTAATTTCAGGCATTCTCATTTCTATTAGCGGTGAGGCAGCCGCAACCGGTGTAATATCTATTTTCGGGCTACCTTGAAGTGATACGTTAGGATCTGGTTTTTTATTTTCGTGAATGGCATTCAAAATAATACTTTCAAATTCACCATAATCATCTTCGAACGCGTCTCTATCAGTGATTGCAGACACTTCAAGAACTTCAATTTTGGACTGAATCTCAGTATATTTATTATAAATATTACGTACCCTATGTAGTACAGATTCACAAGCGCCCATCGACATTGTGGTTACGTCATTGTACTTGTTCTTGAATAACGTTAACTGACCTTTATATGCACTTCGTTGTTTTTTAAGCGTTTCTAAAAGCTCAATCTCAGGTTTTGTAAGTGACATTATGTTATCGAAATCAACACAAATTCATTCAATTTTTACTTTAAATTATTAATAGTGAATCTCACGCACGCGAAGTAAACAAAAATGATTGAAGAATGAACACTAACAACACTACCAAATGCTATAAGCCGCAATTGACATTTATCTTATATCTAACCTAATATGACCTATGCGGAATGTATAGATTCGACTTTGATTTTAATTGATTAACTTTTCCCTTAACCAATAATATTTTATATAAAGAACAATTAATTAAAATTAAAATTAAATTAAACTTACGTAAGCCGATACGCTCGCTGCTTCTAAGTAACTGGTTGCTATGATCTTGTTCACATTGAGTTCATTTGTCCTCCCAAGATCTGCCTTTGGTATTATTCGACGCTATATTACAAAATGTCGACTTAAATATGGTAGTCGCAATTGTATCGATGCTTTTATATCGTTTTAACTAACGCAACAAATGGAAAGATGATCGAAGATGAAGGTCGGTTGATAAGACCACGCCAAAACGATGAAATTTATTATAACCTTGACTGATAAACCGCTTACTAAAATTTCCGTTGAATAAACTGCTGCTGTTCCACCATAAACCATAAACACACTATTTGAAAATGGCAGCTTGATATTGATATTTGTTCAATTTATCCGACGATCACAATCAGCTTATTTTGACACAGGCGATTTATTGCTACTGCTATCAGGAAATACCGTTATATAATGCAAATGGTATTCCGCTTGTTGAAGTTAATTCTTATATAACGAAGCTGGTAATATTCCTGGTGTAATTTTCAATCAACCAGTTTATCAATTTTTCGAATCATATTATATACTGATATACGCGATGAATAATTTATACAGTGTTCCCGATGAAAACAAATCGATTAATTTATGTATCGATTCATACGAGTATAACAGCGGGACACTATGTAGATTTATGTCAATTTGTTTGCTTTCACAAGTAGTATTTATGGAATGCAATCCTAAAATGTTTGATGGTTCGATGGATAACCAAATTTGGTTGGTTATTGCATTTAGATCACTGTACTGTATTATATGTGATGCGATGGCTAGAACAGCAATGTTGTAAAACTGATGGCTAAAACGTCCTTGATTTCAGACGTTTGTACTGGAACGATGTCCTGTTCCACTCCGTTAATGCCTTATTAATAATTTGCTTTAAGTCGTTTTAGCCATCCGGCTCGAAGGACCAAATAAACAAACTTTATGTTTGTTGCGATGTCTGTGTAGCGCAATTTAAACACACAAATTTTAGTTGTATAAGTTTGATTTAATTTTTATTTGTTTACGGTATAATTATATTTGTACCGTAGGATTATATTAGTTGAATATTATACACTTTACACTAGATTTATAAACTTCTCATTACATTTATAATTAGATGGTTTCATTTAATTAGATATTTTTTTTAAGTTGTGTTGCGCACACCAAATCAAAATTGAATCTAACTTGAAATACAATGTTCACGCCAAAAACACCGAAAATCAAAAACAAAACCCAGCACCAATGGTACCAACCACACAAATGTTGTGCTTGTGTAACCAGAATGATCAACATTTAGGAATTATTTTAATGGATAAATTTAATGGGCTGTGAACTATGTATGTCTCGCGTAAACACGTCTTCCAGTACTTTAAATATTATTCTCATGCTCTCGAAGTGTTCTTCCACCGTTTTGCCAAATATGGCGATATCGTCTATTTCGACATAGCAGCGCTTTCCGATGTGATCTCGGAGAATGTCATCACCAGCGCATTGTAATAACAAAGGGGCGTTTTTCAGCCTGAATGGGAGCCGTGGTTCACGGAGAACGCCATGTTTTCAATATCTACTCTCTTAGTGGTATTTGATGGAAGCCGCTCTTCAAATCTATAACGGTAAAAAGCTTATTTTCGCCCAAATTCGCAAGAATGTCTTTGATTTTGGGTATCCGATACTTATCCGAGATTGTAACTAAATTTAATTACCAATAGTCAATGACCATTCTATACTTCCTTTCTCCTGTGGTGTCCTATTTTTTTGGGTACGATCCATACCGGAGAGTTTTATGGAGATTTGGATGGCTTAATCAAATCATCTTCCAACAATATTGCATATTCTGCTTTTCTACCTCACCTTTCAAACATATCGGATATGCGTAGGGCGAGAATATACGGGATCAGTGTTGATAGTACGGATTTCACCCGTCAATGTTGTTGTGAAAGTTAATTTCTCCTCGAGGTCGGAGGAGAAGTGGGGACGCATTCTTATTATATGGTCTAATCTTCGCTTTTATTTCTCATTAAGATGGGAGTTTCTAATGGTTATGTTATTCACGGTATTTTAAGATTTGGCTTGATGCTCATATACACCTTGCCGGTATATATTATAGCACATATAGCACAGAGTAATTTCAACCTATAATTACCGATTATATCGTCAAACAGAGCCAGTGCCTGCTAAGAATTTGAAAATTTTGCCACTCTTCGTCACATGCCCTATAAATGGGAGCAAAGAGTATGTTAGTCTAAAAAATTTAGTCGTTCTACTGATGCCGGTTCATTTTCATGACAACCATTTTCGTTCTCTGTTGATATTGACGGATTATCAATAAAATCAGTATGTTCTATCAGTGTTTGATCATATTAAGTGTTGTATTCATTTACTTTTTCTTGATAACTTTCAGTGTCTGGATTTTCAACGTGTTGTTCCGAATGATAAATTCTTTGTTGTTTTGCAGCAGGATGATTCTGGCCTGAATGGGTTCTTTTGTTTATAAATTGATTTTCCGGAGGTCTATTATGATAATTTTGATAATTGACGTATCGTGATTGAACAGAGTGATGTACCACTTTTGATTGTTGTCTAGGAGGATAGTTTCTACTAGGGATTATATAGGTGGTGGTTGATTTTGTCTAAATGTTGGAGGAAATTACTGGTAAGGGGGAGCGGGGTATTGATAAGGGATACTGATGATTGTTCGAGTAAGGTTGGAGTAGACATAATGGGCTATGCAACAGCGCCGGATAGAATTTACGCATTTGCGATATGATTGGTGGAGTGAAATGGCGTGGTCGAACATATGAATACGGTATTGAACGTTGTCCAACTTGAGACTGAGCCTCTGATGCTTAGCAGTCTTGGGGGGACGTCTTGGTTTGTTTTTGTAGTATATGAAGTACTTTGGAAAGTACTGTGGGCAAACCGATCGAACATATGTTGGCTCTGTTGAGTGACCATCTGTGACACCAACGCCTGAAGCTGTGTAAGGTCAAATGGGTGTACGTTAGCCTGGTTTGTAGTTGGCCCAACACTCTCGTCTACCCACAATTTCGCTTGTTTAACAATGTTATTATCTGTCCTACCTGTCGACATTTTGCTCTACTTTGTTTTCGTTTTATAAAATTTATTTGATATAATTACTCTAAATATGTTAGCTTCTTTTACGTTCTTTAATTTTTTACTATGTTTTCCTGTTTTATAAAATTTGTTCGGTTTAATTACTCTACTTGTAAAATATTAACTTTAGACTTTTCTCTAAATTAATCACAAACTAAAAATTATTTATCGACTTATATTAAAATTAGCAGATATACATGGTCGTAATTCTTTGGCTACCCTTCTTTGCCCAAATTTTTGACTGGGCTGAACCGCTGTTAGTACGAATCTGGCCTGGTTTTCTTAGATTGAATATTCAACTCCGTTTTTTCTGTAGTAGGTACTTTAGGATACTAAAGAGCTCCGTTTTTCAACATTTATAGTCACTTATTTTATTAATTAACTACTTTGCTTTTTCAGTTCTGATTAAACTGTAGGTAAATAGTTTCACTTCACTTTTAGAGTTATATTTAAGCTTAGAATTTTTTTTCCTCGTTAATTTACAACACTGTTACACTTTGTCTTGCGCTTGGATCGTTTGCGATAATTAACTTTATTAAACAAGGGAGGGACCCTGTTTCGGCGCCAGTTAATCTTTTGTTGCGATTGTAATTATAAAAAAAATAATTTATATGTTCTAATTTTTTATTGATTTTTTATCTGTATCAACTTACTTACTTTACAACCGAATTACAACTGCCTAAACTAAGAAAGTACTTGGTCGACACTTATGCGGCGCGTGTAGTCCATTTTAATTATTAATGCCACGTGCGTAATATGATGCTACCGCATTTTTGTGAGAACCTAATTATGGCATGTGTTAACTTATACAGTTTTTATGTTAGTAACCACCACTTTTCTTATTTGTCAATTTGTGTAGCTACACTTTTCACAAATGTTAAATAGTTCACTCCTGTCAGGGCATCTGCCACAACATTTGTTTTTCCGGGTTTGTACTTCAATTCATAATTATACTCTTCAAGTATAGCTTTTCACATTTTCGTTTTAGAATTCATATTGCAGGCCCCTGCTGACTGATGGTCTGTAAATATTTACATTCCAAGCCGCCTCGTAAGCTCCCCAAATATGTTAAACATAAGGTTGACGTAACCAGGTTAGAAGATTCTGTAATAATAAATATTACAGGACTAAAATAATTTAATTAAAAACTTATTATGTTTATTTCCAAAACTCTTGGAAGACGCATGCATACAACAAATAATTTTATTTTATAATCAAAGTGAAACGGAATTCTTAGAACATTAAATTAAATTCTGTATCATTCCTTCACAAAAGTTATATTTCTTACGAAATCTGAGTAGTAGCAATTTTGGAATATACAGCAGTTTATTGAAAAGATTAGAAGATTCTCAGAGTTTTTTGTAAAATAAGATATTGGTTCCATTGCAGTTGCCAGTTGATTGCTGTAGCTGGTATAATGCCAAAAACAAATTAATGGTTCGACGAACATGATACACCAAAATTTTAGGATAAACTCAAATGACATTAATTAGATAATTATGTTATAACGCGCATATAAAACCACGAAATAATAATCATAAACCAGATAATAATCTCTTAAAACAGCTCTCCCATACTTGGATGACTCTTCACCTCAAACAAAATCCTCTTAACATATTAACTTGAAACCGTTTTGTACGTTCATTCCAAATGTAAAATTTCATTTCATTCTGTACAGTAAGATTACGTTACAACAAGCACACGAGTGGTTTAGTATCATGATACGTATATGTATGTAGGTCGGGTTGGAAAACTGGGAAAATATTAAATTTATTTCGTAATTAAATTTTCTTTAATTTTGTTGTATGCTTTTGCTTATTTTTAAGTGTAAATATGCTTTTGGGCATGTTTTTGGTTTTTCAAGTATTTATTTTTATTATTCTACAATTTTTTTTTTTTTTGCTTTATTCAGTCATTATTGATATTTTCAATTTGAAACTTAAACAATAAAGATAAACTCGATAGACATACAAAAGACGAGTAGGTACATGAGAAAATTAGGCGGTGGTGGGTTTGCGTAACGGCAACCGCTAAACGAGGTTTTAATTAAACAATTTTATTTTTTTATGGTTTTTTTGTTTAATTTTTTATTATGTACTTGGTTGATATTGATGATAATAAAGTATCATTATGCAGGTGCTTGAAATAATATTCCTTCGAAAAATAAACTCAAAGGACATACATAATGGGAGTTATACAAGCAACAATTAAATTGAAATTAATAATAGCAAAATATTCCAAATATTTCCAACCGTAAACTTTTTTTTTATTTATTCAATGTCCACGGTATCAAACATACGAGGTATGTCAACATTTTCGTGCCGATATACTGTCGCTGTACGTGTTTTCTTTATTTTCACAGCGACGTATTCGGTCTTAATGCGGTATTAAGTTAAGTACCACTGGAGTCCAAGGGCGGAAATATGATCGCCGAACAGAAACTTTACACACAAGGAGTAATATTGTGTAATATTACCCAAAGTGATGTTACCGCGGTAATATCGGTAACAAAATTGAAAAACGTTTTTCGAACCAATTTAAGTAATTTAATCACAATAAAAGTTGTGACGCCACTGTATGATTGTTCCTTTTATACGATATTATTTTACTATATTTTAAAACACCTTTTTCCATTTTCTTCTTTCATGTTATTAAATTCGACGTAAAGTCGTGATTCCCCTGTTCTTTTTATTTGAACAATAAATATAAAAAAACGATCAAATCAAATGAAAAACAGAATATAAAGGTGGCTCCAAAAATGGTAAGCAAGCGTTATCCCCACATTACCGAGTATGGGTGTATTTGCCATGGGCTTAATTTGCTGATTGCAGACATCTTTAAAGTTTAGTCTGTCAGCAGGTTAAAATACTCAGTTATACGGATGGTTTCCGAAATAAAAAATTCACATATTTTACACGCTATACCTTTGAGTGAATTCAGCGCGACCGCAAAGCAAAGTGTATTGCACTTAAACTGCGCAAACACGATGGAATTCTTTTGTAAACTCACTTTCCAGTTTTATTGAAACAAGATACGCTCTCAAGTCTTCTATTATCTCCTCCATTTTAAGCGAATCGTTCTGGAAAAAAAATTGAACGAGTTCCCTGTTTACTTACTTCGATCGATAAATGGACATCATTTTTTGAGAATGACAAAAGAGCAGTTTTATATTTGAACAACTAATTTTTTGGCGCTCTCAAATAGTGACATTAGAATTACCTTTCAAAATGAAAATGATTACAGAAATTTTGATTGATTGATTGATTGATTAGAATGTACGGCCAAGACTAAGCAAGGATCCCGGATACGCCGGGCCTACCGTACACCCCTTTTACATATAACAAGATGGAGGGATAGGAAAGGTTGTTAGGTATGATAGACTTGACCCGGTTACAGACACCTAAGTAGTCAATAGTTAGTAAAGCACAAGACGGCACAATTATTTTTGTTTTTCGGGATATAAATAATCAGCAATCAACATCCTAAAAAGTTATTGATTAATTAGTAAATGTCCTGAAATAAAATTTCATTATTATGAGGGATTAAATTTTATTTAATACCATTCCCTCCCAAAAAAAAAAAAAAAAAAAAAAAAAAAAAAAAAAAAATGAAGCAGTCAATGTCGCGACGCCGGGCCCGCCACACCTCTTTATTATAGCATCTTAAAAAATTGATAATTAATAATGTTGGCATCTTAATGGTCAATTTCCTGTAATAAAATGTCATTATTATGCGTTAGAGATTCCTTATTTTGTACGATATAATTAAATTATTCTTGAATAGAATAAATGTAATGTAATGATTATTATAACTAAATTAATTATAATTTGATTATTGTAAAACAACGATACGGATGGATCCCCTCTTCAGCCGATAACCTTACCATCCCTAATAAACCAATATGTTTATTAATAAAAATAAAAATGAAACAAAGACATCTGTTTTCAAAAATAGCTAATCTGGAATCTATAAGGTAATATATAAATAATGAATGTGTCACAGTTTAAGAATCTCCAATACCTAAACAAATTAACACATTATACTTTATTCCCAATAAGAATTAAATAAAACTATTAAGCTAATCAGGAATCTGTAAGATGACAGAATTAGTAATAAGTAGCTATTAGCAAATAATCTAGTTAAAGAAGTGCCATGATCCCAAAAATACAAAAAAAACATCTATGAATCAATATTTGTCTGATTATAAATTTTATTGTGTAACCTCCAAGCCAAAAAATAAATCAACCCATAAAGTTTCCCTCCACCGACACTTCAATGTTACATATAACCATAGTCATTTAATCTATTAAAATAATATTTGTAACCCAATTGTCGTGGAACAAATTAAATCTTAAATATATAATTAAATTAAATTAAAATAAGAAAAATTACAATTAAATTGTAACTACAATTCGACCTATAATTAAAAATTTGTTTTCTGGTTAATAGTGGAAATCTATTATATTCCTAGCGACGGCAATTGTCACTTCAATGCAGTTCTTGAAGCAAACTAACTTCGATCTGAAACCATAAATGGCGGTTAACAAATACGATCAATTTGGAAGCTTTATACCCAGTAAAACCTATTGAAAGAGCTTATAAAGAAGGAAATTCTTAATTACAGAATATATATCTACACCAACTCAACCCGGGATTAAAACGTTTATGTACAAATTATAATTTATTAATTTCTAATAATAAAACTCAGTATTGATAGCTGTCTAATCTGGAAACTATAAATAAATAAAATATAATATTAATGTTCATTATCTCAGACGGCTTAAGAATCTTAAAATATTTAGAAATTTTAACACTTTAAAATGTATTATTATTAGTAGGAAGCCAAAATACGACCAAGTAAAAGCCGGACAAAATACACGGCTTGTACGTATGCAGGCCCAAATTGCACGAATGCAGACCCCACTCATTCACATCTCGCACATGTGACGGAGAAACAAACCCCCCAGTCACCCGAACACAAACTCCGTCCATCCGTCCTGCATTCTGATAAAGTACCCATTACCCTCAAGCAAATCTTCACTCAGAACTTCACCATTCTCCGCTACGACGTCCCTAATCCGATGACTATCGTACAATAAAGAAGAAAAACAAACGATATTACCACTCTTCATACGATATACTCCAACCAGACTAAAAAAGACACCACCACAGAAAATGGCCAGTCTCCAAACGAAAACCACCCCAAAAACAAAAACCAATTCACCAAATATATGATATACAAACAAAGTCAATGAACAGTAGAATGAAAATTTATTTATCCGCCGCACCTGATACAAGATACAAACCAATAAAGCCAAAAAACTCTTCAAAAAATCCAGCGCATTTGCACGAAAGCTTCTCTCCGTGTTTACGTTCCACATACGTACAAATAAAGTCCCAACATTTCGAAACGGCCACATACACATGCATAGACACTGATGAAACAGTTATCTGATTTGTTATATACTCTTCATTCATGCACGTTCATTACACACCCACATACACATTGAAACACATTTTTACATTAAATTTGCAAGTAAATATGTAAATAAAAGACAACGTAGGTTACAAAATTTTACGATAACCAGAAAAAACGAAAATCATCGGACATCAAACTTGTTTACTCGCAAAAACAACAACAAAAATCGAGTGTAACAAAACAACGCAAAGAGAACAAGAAATACAAAATATTTCAATACGAACATGTTAATGCGTTCCAAAATTTAACCTCAACCCTAATACTTTTATATAGCAAAAGAACACGCGATCGTGAAAAATGCACCAACTTTTGCATGATCAAACAAAAATGACACAAAACAGTAAATATTAATTACACAAAAATTAAAACTAAGCCAACGGTTAAATATGTAATAACAAAATATGTATTAAAAATTTAGAACAATGAAAAAACACTTATCTTGAGCATCCTTTGGCATCAAAAAATTTCTATACACTTTAGAATATTATACATACAATGCGAATGATGCATTCAAAAAACGGTATCAAAATGCATATAAACGAAATTTTTATATGTATTCTGTGTCATCGCAAGCGCATCACACAAATTATTACAACTAGTCAATTATTATTTATTATTATCACTTTTCACTTTACTTAAAACACACAAATTATTATTTATTTATATACACATATTTTTAATTAATTATTTTATTTAAACACATTTTAAATTATTTACTTATTTAAATAGAGGAGAGACAAAAACACGTCTTTCCTCTACGAAGTTCAATCGCCGACCAAAATGAAAATGATTACAGAAATGTCAAAAAATTACTGGAAGAATTAAAAAATGTATCTAGCAACCAACTAGAAAATATCCAGTATCACACCTACCAGCTGAAGAGTGAAAAGGCGTATAGAGTGTATCAGAGGCTTACCTTCTTCTATTAGTCACGATGAAATTAAAGCAGACTTAGAAAAAATGGGACATGAAGTCGCAGGTATTACCAACATATACAAAATGGTCACAACTGATGGTGTAAAAGTCGGGAAACACTTTCATTGTTTTACATCGACTTAAAACAAAAAGACAACAATAAAGAAGTATACAATATAAAGTAACTTGCGTACTGTATAGTTAAGATTGAGCCACCTAACAAGACAAGGGGAATTCCACAATGTACGAATTGTCAACAACTTGGACATACCAAGAGCTTTTACTATCGTCAAACCAAATGCGTTAAATGCGCGGAAAATCACCACACGACAACCTGCAAGAAAACACCAGATATCGGACCTTCTTGTGCTCTTTGTCAACAACAAGGGCATACTGCAAATTATAAAGGATGCCATGTACTTAAAAAAGACATTTTTATTAATCACTTGTTTTTTGTTTCGCAGTTATTTTGAATAATTTTCAAAAAGTTTAAAAAATCACTCGATCGATTTCGACTTGTTAGGTCATCATCAGGAGTATCTACTGATTTGTGTTAGTAAAAAAATTTTGTTATATAGTAGAAAAAAGCAAAATATAAATAAAAGAAGGAGGGCAAAAAAATAAAAAATAAGCAATAAAAATTAATCTACGGATCGCGCAGGTGTGCGATGAGTCATAGGTTGAGTAACAAAATTCAAGGTATATTATTGCGTACGTGAGTATAGAAAAGGGCGGGATCTGTAATTGGTGAGAACCGGATTTCTCTCTGTTCGTTAAGGATATTTTGGTTAAGAAATATTGATTTTCTAATTTCGTAAGATTCTAAGGTATCTAAACGTCTGCCTTTGGGTTGTATATGTAATATATCTAAATTGTTCAAGCTAGCTGTATGATTTTCCAACGTTAAATGATTATGGAAAGTTGATTGGTTGCAACCAGATAAATTTTCCTTAGCTCTAACTCCAAAATTGCGCCCAGTCTGACCAATATAGGAGAAACTACAATCATTGCAATTGATCCTATAGACACCAGATTTGGAAAGGCGATCAACTCTAGGTTTATTGTTAAAAATCATTTTCTTTATTGTGTTATTATTATAAAAAGCAAAACTAATATTGGTATAATTGGACATGATGTTGCTAATCCGTTGGCTCGTTTTTCCTATATACTCTAAGCGACGCCAATTTTCCCGCGGTGGACTATCCGGTGGATAAATACCCGTTAGAGTTTTACGCTTTAGCTTTTTATTCAATAACTTTAATATAGTCCTAGTTGCATATCCGTTATTCGTTGCTATTTGAAGAATTATGTTAAGCTCAGTGTTATAATTTGAATTTGACAGAGGGATGTTTATTAGTCTATCTATGAGTGAGTGGAAAGCTGACATTTTAATATTATGGGGATGGTTTGAAGAACTAGGGATAACAGCGTCTGTATACGTGGGTTTCCGATAAATTTTGAAGTCTAAAGTAGAATTAATCCTGGTTATTGTTATATCTAGAAAATTAATACATTTATTTTCTTCTTTTTCTAACGTAAAATCAATGGTGGGATATTGAGAATTTAACCAAGTTAGGAAAGAGTCTAACAGTCTATCAGTTCCATTCCATAGACATAATATGTCATCAACATATCTATACCAAAAGATTATATGACGAAAATAAGGATTGTTGTTTGATATGATCATTTGTTCGAAGAAATTCATGAAAATTTCAGCCAACAAAGGTGACAGAGGGGAGCCCATGGGTAGACCATCAGCGAATTTGAAATACGTATTATCAAAACAGAAATAATTTTGTTTAATACAAGTCTCAAAAATTAACTTCAGTTCACGACGTAAGCTCTCATCTACAACATCCCTATCTAAGTAATATCTAAGTTTTTATAATAATAACACAATAAAGAAAATGATTTTTAACAATAAACCTAGAGTTGATCGCCTTTCCAAATCTGGTGTCTATAGGATCAATTGCAATGATTGTAGTTTCTCCTATATTGGTCAGACTGGGCGCAATTTTGGAGTGAGAGCTAAGGAACATTTATCTGGTTGCAACCAATCAACTTTCCATAATCATTTAACGTCAGAAAATCATACAGCTAGCTTGAACAATTTAGATATATTACATATACAAACCAAAGGCAGACGTTTAGATACCTTAGAATCTTACGAAATTAGAAAATCAATATTTCTTAACCAAAATATCCTTAACGAACAGAGAGAAATCCGGTTCTCACCAATTACAGATCCCGCCCTTTTCTATTCTCACGTACGCAATAATATACCTTGAATTTTGTTACTCAACCTATGACTCATCGCACACCTGCGCGATCCGTAGATTAATTTTTATTGCTTATTTTTTATTTTTTTGCCCTCCTTCTTTTATTTATATTTTGCTTTTTTCTACTATATAACAAAATTTTTTTACTAACACAAATCAGTAGATACTCCTGATGATGACCTAACAAGTCGAAATCGATCGAGTGATTTTTTAAACTTTTTGAAAATTATTCAAAATAACTGCGAAACAAAAAACAAGTGATTAATAAAAATGTCTTTATTAAGTATTAGTGTGTTTCGCCAAGTGCCTACGGCCAATAGCGTAAAAAGTATGATGCCATGTACATTAGAACAAAATTAAAAATCAACAGAATAATAGAACAAGCGCAGTGCAGCAATTACAAACCAAAGTTGCTAAACTACAAACAACAATCATACCACCCACAGTTGGATTATACTATGCGCAATTCACCAAAGAGTCTAATAGCATTGAAATTATTAAAATGCTTAGCTAAATTCAACAGTCACTTGGTCATTTAGCAGAGAGGGTGGCAAAACTGGAAATCTATATCTATCCACCAAGCGAAAAAGTCAACATACTCACAAATGATTAACTCGTTCCTACGCATTGTAGCTTGGAACGCCTTGGGCTCAACCAAGGAGCCCAAGAACTGGAAATATTTCTCCATACAAACAACATTGATATTGCGCTGATTTCAGAGACGCACTTCTCCAACAAAAGCGACTGGACAACCCATCCTAGTGAAAGAGCCAGAGGTGGTTCAGCTGTACTAATTAAAAATAATATCAAACATAATCAACAAGAGGATATTCGTGAAAACTATTTGCAAGCAACTGTTATCTCAATCCAATATAATGGCGCAGATCTAAATATTGCAGCAGCGTACTGTTCTCCACGGCATACACCAACGAAGTTACAATTTAATAACGTCTTCAATAAGCTCGGTCCAAGATTTATTATTGGTGGGGACTACAATATAAAACATACAGCTTGGGGTTCCAGGCTTATTTCTCCTGGGAAAGGAAACACCTTGTTCAATGCCATTCATGAAAATAATATGCGAATATTTGTCCCCAGGGGGCCAACGTATTGGCCAACGGATACAGGAAAAATACCAGATCTACTTGATTTCTTCATCATAAAAGGTATTCCTCTAAGTTACACTAGAGTCGAAGGAATTAACGACTTAACCTCTGACCACATTCCTGTAGTGTTGTCAGTAAGCGCTATAGTAATAAAGAAACAGAAAAAGCAAAACCTTACTAACAGATCCACGGATTGATACATCATCAGAGAAAAATTGGAAGAGCTAGTTGAATTAAAAGTTAGTATTAAAAGCAACGAAGAATTGGAACAACAAACAAACAATTTCATTGAATACACTCGAATGGCTGCCAGATTAGCTACTCCTGAACTAAAGGACAAAGCGGAGATTGAAGTCAAATACCCGGCTGAAATCAGGGAACAAATCAAGGCAAGAAGAAGGGCGAGGAGAATATGACATCTCACCAGAAATTCCGCTGATAAGACAACTTTTAATCGAATAAGTAACAAAGTCAATAGGCTAATCAAAAATTTCAAACAGAATTGCCTCGATAACTACTTAAGCGGGCTAGGTCCAGAAATGGATAAGGACTACTCATTATGGAGAGCAACCAGAAGATTTAAACGGAATCCTTTAAGGAATGCTCAAGGCAGTTGGGTTCGACATGACAAAGAAAAAGCGGAACTCTTTGCTCAACACCTAGCAGCAGTGTTCCAACCCCATGACATTCAATCCAACATTGATGTACCACCTGTTTATCAACCAAATCAGGATTTTAAAAGAGTCACGCTAATGGAAATTGCTGAAAAAATCGACAAAAATCTTAATCATAAAAAAGCACCAGGAATTGATGAAATATCACCGGGTCTATTCAAGGAACTTCCACGTAAAGCAATCATCTTGATCACATAATCATTTAATGCCTGTATGAGATTGGAGTATGTACCCAAATGCTTCAAAATGGCCCAAATGATTATGCTAAAGAAACCAGGTAAACCAGATGAAGAAGTAACATCATACAGACCAATCTCACTGCATCCGAGCTTATCAAGTTCGAAAAATGCTACTAAAACGTCTAAAGCCAATAGTAAACGTTCCTGATTTTCAATTTGGATTCAGGAATAACCACTCCACAATAGATCAAGTCCATCGAATAACTGCGGTAATAGAGCAAGCGTTACAAAAAAAGAAATATTGCCCCGCCGTATTTTTGGATGTATCCCAGGCCTTTGATAGGGTTTGGCATGAGGGATTAACATTCAAGATGAGCAAAATGATACCACAAAACTATTGCTAGCTGCTTGAATCATACCTCTCTGATCGCCAATTCAGAGTCATTCATGAAGAAACATGTTCGGACTTTTATCCAGCGATTGCGGGAGTTCCGCACGGAAGCGTATTGGGTCCCCTCCTCTACCTTCATTATACTGCGGACACCTACGACGAATAAAACATTCATTGGCACATTCGCTGACGACATTGTAATTATGTCAGTAGACGAATCTCAACCAAGAGCAGTGGAAAATCTTCAACGAGCAATGGACAACATTACTAAATGGACAATTGACTGGAAAATCGCACTGAATGAGCTCAAATCAACCTATGTGACATTTACGCTCCGACATAAAAATAACACTCTTCATATATACCTCAAAGGGGTGCAAGTGCCGCAGGCTGAATCGGCAAAATACCTTGGTCTGCATTAAGATTCAAGGCTCAACTGGAAACATCACGTGAAACAAAAAGCTGAACAGATACGATTGAAACAACGTCAAATGTACTGGTTAATTGGACATCTTCCAAAATGAACCTGTATTGCAAAAGACTGATATACCAGACTATCTTCAAAACAATATGGATGTATTGGGCGCAACTATGGGGTTGTACACATAAATCCAATAGAGACATTATACAACGAAGCCAAAATAAATTTCTTCGAATGGTCACTAATGCCTACCGATTTGTGACTAACAAGGAAATCCACAATGATTTAGAAATACAATTGATAGACGACGTTATCCGCGAATGTGCCATAAAACATGAAACGAGACTTCTTACCCACACCAATCTTGAGGCCGCACAACTACTGGACAGTACAAACGAAGTAAGGCGGCTCAAACGAATCAAAGCATATGAGCTAACCGTATGAAAATTATAAACCAAGGGAACTGGACACTGGTCCGGCAGACCTTGTGTGGGTTTTTATGCTTATCTCATAAGTACTAATGTCAACCTTACTAATGAATTAATAATGTTTAAGATTGTAGTTGCCATATCAATAAAGTTGTTATTAAAAAAAAAAAAAAAAAAAAAAAAAAAAATTGAACAAAACAAATATAAACATCTAGATTCACGGACCAAAAAATCCTTACAACCTCTGCATTGTGCGGCAAATTTGCTTGAGCCAGCCGTTCGATGTCTGCAATTTGCCGGTAAACGTGCCTTCATAACAAAGACTGCATAGTTAAATGAAACGTAAAGAAGCCCGGCTTCTGCTTCTTCTGCTCTAAAGGAATAGCGTAGTATTCCTTAATATCAATAGTATGTACACCGTAATAACTTCAGCTAAATTTATTAACATGTCACCAACATTGTCGTCAATTAATCAATTAATCTCCCAGCTCAAAATATCAAAAAATAGTAAAGTTATGACGATCAATCGCAAGCTCAAGAATTAACTTCACCATATGTGATCTATATAAGATTCAATTCTCAACCACTTGGGCTGTTTGATGGTCTACCGCATGTCATAGTTGCAATATCAAGACAAAGATATTTTTCACACGTACACTACCGCTCAAAAGTGTTTAGGCACTGTCAGACCAGCATAAAACATATAAAAACTCAGTAAAAATACGAAAATATGTATTTTTTAGATACATGCACACATTTATTAATGGCAATATACTAAATAAATGTCAAAATTAAAATGCTCAATTTAAATTTTACTTTCATTTATGTGATCTCCCATTGACGGAACAATCGCAGCGCACAGTCGAGGCATTTTCGCAATAAGTTTTGCCAGAGTTTCTGGCGTTAATGAGTTCCACATTGATTGAAGTTTGTTCCACATAACAGTAGCTGATGTTGGAGCTGATTGCTGTCTTCCCGGTCCAATTCTTCCTATAGTAACTCAATAGGGTTCAAGTCAATGCTCTGTGGAGGCCATTCCATAATTTTATTTGTTCCTTCATCTTTTAAAAGGTAAAGATAGCCTTTATATAATTTACATGAATGTTTTTTTGAACATTATCTTCATGAAAGATACAATTTTGATTCAAAAGTCGAATTCCTGAAGTATTCCGTCAATTTTCACAACATCGCCTACACTAGTACCAGCAAAATAGTCCCAAATCATCACTGAAAAGCCTTCATGCTTTACTGGCACGTTCACAAAAAGATCTTTTCACGAATATTAGTGTTCGGGTACCGAAAATTCAAATTTGGACTCATCCGTCCATTAAATCTTGTTGCAATCTTCTATCGTCCAACGCCCAAGACGCTTTTGCTTATTTTATTTACTAGTAATGGTTTTTTAATAGCAACACGGCCATGGAGTCCGGTTTCCTGTAGAGGACGATTAACCGTAGAAACACTAACTAGTTTTGGGCGACCAACATTTAATTCCGCGGTTATTTCCGGGGCTGTTTTGTGTCTATTCGTTTTGCTAGTAATCACTATTCTATGATCATCTACAGATGTTGTCGCTCTTGGTCTTCCACTACGTCTTTTATTAAAAAAACTGTCACTTTCCCGATATTTTTTAACATTACAATCGACCGTAGCGTGGTCTAATTCCATTTTTTTGACAATCTGTCAATTCCTTATACCAGCTGTATGATAGCTATTATAAGCGCACGTGTTTCAGTACTTGGTTCTTTTCTTGGAGGCATTATAAATAATTGTCATTTGATATTTCGCTTAAGATGTTAACAGTGTAAATATCGGATTATGATATGATTGTTTCATCAAGCGTTAATTTCGTCCACAGGTGTAGCACGTAGAATGACCGGCAATGTCTGTCTGAAATCAATGGACAGGACAGCAACAGTAGAGCGCCACCGAAAACTCTGGTATTATCGTTGAGATCTTTAATCGTTTTATCGAGAGCTTTAAGTGAATTCTTGTCTATTGCTGGAGGGTAAGGCGAGGGCATACCGAAATGAATGAGTGGCATTTATCTTCAATCTTTATTAATACCTCGTTATATATTTGTGCGGATATCGAAATCGATATTGAGATCTTGATCAGCGATCCAAATGCGATGCACAAGATTAGGTTAGGTTAATTGTCATTGAATGCACAACATGTATATAATTTTAATTCATAGAAAATCATATACTTCAACATTGCATCTTACCTTGTTAAAGTTAGCCGAAAGTTGCCAGCCGAAAGATAATGCAGATAGTGTCTTGACTATTTCAGCCGAAAGTTAAACTCTCTTTATACTCTCGCTCTTATCGATTTGCAAATTCCTATAAACTGAAATAATTTCCCCTTCACCCGAATGATATAAGCTGATCCTAAATTCGAGTTCATGGCTGATTTTTGCAGTATTCAAGACACTATCTGCATTATCTTTCGGCTGGAAACTTTTGGCCCACTTTAACAGTATTTGCACCTTACATATTTTTTTCAATGTAAGTGTTTAATTACACTTCATTTATGATCTAAAACGTTATTGCAATATGTTTTGTCAATGAATAATTTATTCAATATGCACGCAAACAGAAATTGAAATATCAAAACAACGCCAAGGTACGACGCAAGTGGCTTCTGCATCTATTATGCGTACGTTAAACACCACAGAATTCAAAATCAGCGCCGCCTATGGTACACAAACATAACTAAGAATTATTCTCAGAAAGTCAATTATTCACTGTTTTTTTCATTTTATAAAAAATATGGGGGTGGTGGGGGGTACATTTTTTGGGTTATATATTCTGACTAGCTGAGTTACCCGGCGTTGCACGGGAGGTATATAAGCATGAGTTGTATTTTCGAATATTTTGTAGAAGATATCTGGATAACTCAGTAGTTCCGGAGACGTAAGCTAGAAGAGGTTCAGGTGGATCATTCAGAGGAGGCAAATTCACTTTTCCATTTGAACAACACATTCCAGGCGTTTCTTTGTGAAACTTTAAAGCATGACAATAAAGGGTTATCCAATTCAAGCTTGATAAAGTAAACTTAAAAAGACACACAAAATATTCGGAATGTATTGTAATTTTTATTTCATTTTACAGATTGATCCTTGCCATTTTTAGTTAAACAAGATATCATTCAAATGTCCTCCACGGGACTTCTTACAGGCCTTGATTCTTTTGAGGTAATTTTCAATGACTTTTCGGCACATTTCGGGCGGTATCTCGGCCATTACCTTACGAATATTAGTTTTCAATTCGTCAAGAGTTTGAGGATTGTTTGCGTAAACACGATCTTTCGCGTAGCCCCACAAAAAGAAATCCAAAGGCGTTAAATCACAGGATCTTGGAGGCCAATTGACATCAGCCAATCGCGAAATCAAACGTCCAGGAAATTTCTCTTGCAAAAGATCTCGATTTGCTCGTGTTACGTGACTGGTTGCTCCATCCTGCTGGAACCACATATCGTCAAGATCATAATCTTCGATTTTCGTAAAAAAATAATCGGTTAACATGCGGCCATAGCGCTCAGAATTGACGGTAACGGTTCGTCCATGGTTGTTCTCAAAAAAATACGGCCCAATCACACCACCAGACCACAATGCGCACCAAACAGTGACTTTTTCCGGGTGTAATGGCTTCTCTACAATCAATTGTGGATTTTCTGAGCCCCAAATTCTACAGTTTTGCTTATTAACGTATCCACCAAGCGAAAAATGAGCTTCATCACTGAAGAAAATTTTGTTCGAAAAATCAGCATCAGCAGATTTAATAATTTTAACGCGTTGGTCGATTGTTAAATGCTCCATATTCTTACATGGCAGAATGTCAACTAAATAAATGACAGTGTACTTGACGTTTATCTTTGACAGATGTCGGTATACAGATTTCTACTTTATCAACCTCGAATTGGATAACCCTGTATATTCACTTGAAATAATATTTAATACCTGGAAAATAATCACCAACAATTATTTTATTGCAATATAGCTAGCTAATCGAGAACAACGGCATCCGAAACACAAATCAATATTAATTTATTCAACACGATTAAAACTACGTCCACTTCGATACGTTTTACCGCGAACTGGGGTTGAAAATGACATTTCGAAAAACAAACGAAGTTTTTTCAAACTAAGGCAATTTTACACGTACAATAATTTGAATCCAAGGATGTTTCTCGTAGAACATGCTATTTTCAAATATAAAACGCTAGTACTTTTCAAAGTAAATCAGTTTATACGTACAATATTTTTAGTAGAATTCATTTTATGAAACAATCATTGATTATTTAAGTAATAAACTATTGGCGTTTAGTATGAAATTACTATTTTCTACTAATTATTTCTGAAGTTATGTGGAAATAAGAACTCGCTGACTATGGTACATTTCAAAAAAGTATATGATAAATAGGATTTCACTAAACAGTATATGTCAAACCAGTAAAAATGGATTATTAGTATGGATAATATAAGTCTTCAGAGATTTGTCTTCAGTTAAAGTGATGAAAGATTGTCTTAAATTTAAATTAATAAAATTAATTTGAATAATTAAATCAATTATAGTAGAGGTATGATTTGTGTATAACAATCGCACGCTAAATATCCTTTTTGGTGTCTAAATTTGCGGCTAAGGCGCTATTTCGGAACATTTAAATAATTGTATCTTTATATGTAAAAATGAATTCTTGATCCAGGGCAGACTTCTGGATTGGAGCATGTCACTAATTTCAAATAACCTCTTTCCTAAAGTCATTCCCGTCAAAAAATCTTAAAAAAATTGAAATTTGAGAACAAATTTGTACCACAGCCCCGAAACCCCGGGGTCCCGCCCCTTCAAAAGTATCGTGTGCTTGGTTTTGAACATGCAACATGTACATGGTAAAAATTTCATGGCGATCGGTAAAGCGACTAAGGCGTTATTTCAGAATAATCAAATAATTGTATCTTTACATGTAAAAATTCATTTTTGATCCAGGGCTGGGCCCCTTGTATTCAAACATGTGAGTAATTTCATATAACCAGCCCCATAAACTCATTTTCGTGAAAAAATTTAAAGAAAACTATAATTATCGGAAAAATTAATACCGCAGCCCCCAGGCATCGGGGTCCAGCCCCATTTAAAATATCGTAAGATTGGTCCTGAACATGCAACATTTGCGTGGTAAACATTTCATGGCGATCGGTTGAGCTACTGAGAAGTCATTTTGGAATAATTAAATATTTGTATCTTTACATGTAAAAATTCATTTTTGATCCAGGGCTGGGCCCCTCGGTTTCAAACATGTGAATAATTTCATATAACCAGCCCCATAAACTCTTTTTCCTTGAAAAATTTAAAGAAAATTAAAATTTTCGAAAAAAAATTTACCGCAGCCCCTAGACCCCGGGGTCCAGCCCCTTTCAAAATATCGTAAGATTGGTCCGGAACATGCAACATTTGCATGGTAAACATTTCATGGCGATCGGTAGAGCGACTGAGAAGTCATTTTGGAATAATCAAATATTTGTATCAATACATGTAAAAAATCATTTTTGATCCAAGGCTGGGCCCCTCGGATTCCAACATGTGAGTAATTTCATATAACCAGCCCCATAAACTCATTTTCGTTGAAAAATTTAAAGAAAATTATAATTTTCGGAAAAATTTGTACTGCAGCCCCCAGGTCCCGGGGTCCAGCCCCTTCAAAATATCGTAAGATTGGTCCTGAACATACAACATTTGCATGGTAAACATTTCATGGAGATCAGTTGAGCGAATGAGAAGTCATTTTGGAATAATCAAATATTTGGATCTATACATGTAAACATTCATTTTTGATCCAGGGCTGGCCCCTAGGATTCGAACATTTCAGTAATTTCATATAACCAGCCCCATAAACTCATTTTCGTTGAAAAATTTAAAGAAAATTAAAATTTTCGAAAACAAAATTACCCAGCCCCTAGACCCTGGGATCCAGCCCCTTTCAAAATATCGTAAGATTGGTCCTGAACATGCAACATTTGCATGGTAAACATTTCACGGAATAATCAAATATTTGTATCATTACATGTAAAAATTCATTTTTGATCCAGGGCTGGGCTCCTCGGATTCGAACATTTCAGTAATTTCATATAACCAGCCCCATAAACTCATTTTCGTTGAAAAAATTAAAGAAAATTAAAATTTTCGAAAACAAAATTACCCAGCCCCTAGACCCTGGGATCCAGCCCCTTTCAAAATATCGTAAGATTGGTCCTGAACATGCAACATTTGCGTGGTAAACATTTCATGGCGATCGGTTGAGCTACTGAGAAGTCATTTTGGAATAATTAAATATTTGTATCTTTACATGTAAAAATTCATTTTTGATCCAGGGCTGGGCCCCTCGGTTTCAAACATGTGAATAATTTCATATAACCAGCCCCATAAACTCATTTTCCTTGAAAAATTTAAAGAAAATTAAAATTTTCGAAAAAAAAATTACCGCAGCCCCTAGACCCCGGGGTCCAGCCCCTTTCAAAATATCGTAAGATTGGTCCGGAACATGCAACATTTGCATGGTAAACATTTCATGGCGATCGGTTGAGCGACTAAGAAGTCATTTTGGAATAATCAAATAATTGTATCAATATATGTAAAAATTAATTTTTGATCCAAGGGATGGGCCCCTCGGATTCGAACATGTGAGTAATTTCATATAACCAGCCCCATAAACTCATTTTCATGGAAAAATTTAAAGAAAATTTTAATTTGGGGTGATGAAATTTTGGGGTTATACTACAGGGTGGCTGAGACCAAATGTTACTGACTTCACTCTGCTGTCATTTGTGTAGTTGTCATTTTCGCACGTCAATTTTTTGACAGATTGAAGTTTGGTTAGTTGTTTACATTCACAAACAGCAATAGTTCGTCAGCTCCAGCATTTGAATGTGAATAAAATGTTTGTGGATCGAACCATAACTCGATACAACGAAACTGGTAGCATCGCTAAACGCAACAGAGGCGGTCCTAAAAAGACAGCAACATCAAAAGAAATGATACGAAAGGTGAAGAAACGAATCCAATGAAATCCTCATCAAAGTGCCAATCAATTAGCCGCACGTAAACCATATTGAAAAATGAACTACACTTGAAGCCCTACAAGATACAAAAAGTTCAAGATCTTACGGAGGCACAAAAAAAAGTTAGGCTTGAAAGAACACGAGCATTGAAGGCCTTGGCCGAACGTGATAAGATTCCAAAAATTGTCTTTTCTGATGAGAAAATTTTCACCATTTAACAGTATGTGAATAAACAAAATGATCGTGTTTGGTTAGAGCACAAGTCCAACGATAATTTGGACACAAGAGTTGCCATGCGCAAGCAATCACCAGCTTACGAGTATGTTATGGTTTGGGCTGCAGTGACTGCAGATGGACGCACTCCTTTGGTTTTCATCGAACATGGAGTCAAGGTAAACCAAGAGGTGTATCGCCAAAACATCCTAAACGATGCTTTGCTAACTTGGACACGTAAACACTTTGGTACGAACCGTTGGACATTCCAACAGGACTCGGCACCGTCACACAAAGCTCGAGCGACACAGCAATTTTTACAAAATTGCGTTCCGCGGCTGATTTCGTCTAAAGAATGGCCACCATATTCACCAGACTTGAATCCCATGAATTTCTCCATATGGTCCATTTTGGAGAGTAAGGTGTCCACTAAAAAATACAAAAGTGTTGATGCATTGAAGTCAGCTCTTGTTCGAGAATGGAATAAAATTCCGCAAGCCCACGTTCGGTCAGCATGCAATGCTTTCTATGGAAAACTGAATCAAATAATCAGAGCCAAAGGAGGTCATACCGAGCAGTAACATGTTTTTCATAAAATGTAATATGTTTTCAACATATTCCACGAAATTTCAATAAAAAATAATCACAATTAAAAAAATTACAGCGTTTTCATTTGGTAACACTTGGTTTCAGCCACCATGTATATGTTTTAATATGCGAAAAACCTTAAAAAATAAAAAAACAGTATTTTGTCAAAAAATAAAATCCAAGAACACGATGGTAGTGCCACCTACTGGACCCAATTTTAAATCTAAACCGTCCAGGGACCCACTCAAACACACACCCAAAATTTCATTCAAATCGGTTCAGCCATTTAGGCGAAGTTCAATTACAAAAAATCGTACAAACGAATTCTATCCATAAAAATCGAGGATGGTGAAATTTTGAGGTTATATGTTCTAATATGTGAAAAAAACAAAAAAAAAAAAATATTTCGTCAAAAAACAAAACAAAAATTTCCTAGAACCCGATTGCAGTGCCACCTACCGGGTCCAATTCAAAATCAAAATCATCCAGGAATACACTCAAACACACATACACACAAAATTTCATTAATTTCGGTCCAGCTGTTTAGGAGGAGTTCGATTACAATGAATCGTACATAAGAATTATATCTATAAAGATTGGGGGGGGGGGGGGGGGGGGGGGGTTAGTGGTGGGTGTGATGAAATTTTGGGGTTATACGTTCTGATATGTGAAAAAAACAAAAAAAAAATTAAAAAAATATGTTGCATCGTATTGCACCATCCTTTGTTTAATGATGCTCAATGTTGCATTATATAGTAGGATGTTGCTAGATATTGCACCATATTGCGTTATGTTTGCCTAGTTGTTCCATGTTGCGTGCTGTTACTCCACATTGCGCGTATTTGTACAATGTTACGTCAAGTTGCGTCGCGTTGTGTCTTGTGTTTTTCATTAATTAACATTAGAAGGTTGCATTAATCGCTTCCTCAATCCTTTTAAAAATGTTGTTTGTTATGAGTAAAAGCATTCGCTATAAAATTAATGTTTCAACCTTGGTCCCTTTTTCACATACCAAAAGAGTTTTATAATTTCTGGTGCGACCCTTTTCTAATTTTTTTTCGGCTTGAACGATTTAAATAAAAACTGCGGTGATACAAATTTTCAAATGTCGAATGACTTGTAATAAAAATGGGTGGGCTTCCGAATGTTCAGAATCGTGTGTGATGACTTCTAAATTCGGGAAAATTGGTTTAGGGGATTCTCAAATTGGATCTGGGCTTCTATTTAAAAGACAGGAATTTAAAAATTTGAGAGAAAATTTTAGCCGGAATCTGACCGAGCAAGGCTCGGAGCTCCAGGGACATAGGAATAAAACTAGATTGTAACTGCATAAAGTACCGAATAAAGTCATTATAAATACAAAATATGTTTAAAATATAATCTACTTCTCAAGTAGATCTTTTTATTTTGAGAACATTTTATTTCTGGAATATCTTAATTATAGACTTTAAAAGCACACATTTCACTGGTGTTTGGCCCAATGAATAAAATTAAATATACTCCGGTTCATATTAGGGCGAATCGTAGACATTTTTCTTAAAATTCATGCTCAAAGCATACTTAATATTGCCAGACTTCATCAGCACTTCGTTAACCATTTGTGTTAGAATATTAATCCCATCCTTTAAAGCAAATTTAACAATAATCATTTAAAAACTACCTTGTTAAAATCTCTATTTATCTTAGACCACCAGCGAAAGAAAAAATAGAAGCTTCATTCAAAATATGTTAGAATACCACTCCCTTACTCAAAAATGAATTTAACCGGTAATCGGTATCCAATTTTATAATAAGTTTAGAATTAATCGATATCGAGGTCTATAAATTAAATAAAAATCTCTAGATAATATTAAGTTCTATTGACTTATTCAGAATTCGAAATGCTTTAATGAATTATATCGAACGTAGCTGTTTCATGTATAAGGAGCAAGTTCATTTCAATTTCCCATAACAGAAAAATGAAATCAATTTCACCATTAATAAATTAAATTATTGAAATTCTTACCTGTCTTGCGCATTATCCGGATGTTGTGCTGGTATAATTTCGTCAGACATATTATCTTGTATCGAACGAAGAAAACCAAACACAACAAATTACAGAAAACTTCTAACTACAAAATCGTTAATCAACAAAACTTTTACAATATGATTTAATTTAAGTGAAAAAAATTTTAATCCAAGCAAAATGAAAAAACTTTATCGAATTTATTGACGTTTTATGGGATCTGATAAAAATAAATTAAATTTCAATCAAATTTAAAAAATATTCGTATTATTTTGATATACTCGTACTTTTCAAATTGATTTGATTTAAAATTATGTTGCCTCATGTTCCCGCAGCTCCTCGAGATCGGTTTGATATTTTTTTTATTTTTTTGTTTTTTTACGTAAGCATTTAGCTCGTTTCGTGCGCTTGTTGTGTTTTGTTATCTTAGTTCGAAAAGTTTTTATTTTTGTGCTTGCGATGTTTTTTGGATTTTCTCTGAAAATAAATAAATAAATAAATATATAAATAAAATTATTTTTATTTTATATCTATAGATAAAAAAAATATATATATATATATAAAAGGAAACAAACAAAAAAATAAAAATTAAATAAATTGAATTAAATTTTAAATGGGAAAATGTTTATACGAATTTTATCCCATCGCTATATCCAACGGATATATTCCGTACTCAGAACTTGTACGTGGAAAACGTTTTTTAAAATCCCTTTTTCCTTTTTATTATTTGAAAGAATTTGAAATTATCCAATAGTAGCATGACCTAGTTAGTGAAAAGCGATTCTGTCCTATTTATAGTTATAAAATTAAATGATAGGCAATCTAGTTAGAATATTAGCCCTATGCTATAGATCTAAGGCGTGAGAAGATAATTGATAATATTAACAAATAGCGGAGACCTTTTTTATATGTATTTAATTAGCCTAAAAATTTCACAATAAATTTTTCAGCAAAAAGAACGGAGTTTTGAAAATTATGCTCGAACTTTAACATATTTCATAGAGATGTAGATTTACAATATTTTTTTTTTTTTTTTTTTTTTTTATTTATTTATTCTTTGTTGTAAACAACAATTACCCAAAAAGTCTTACAAGACTATAACAGGTAAAAAAAAAAATTGTTTTTTTCTTAATATTTAATTATACAATTTTATAAGTTTAATTACAAGTCAAATTTTACAATATAAGTATTAGTAATTAAAATTTTTTTTGAAATACATACATATTCAAAATTAATCTCAAATTTCATTAGACTTTGTTGCATTATACTTTTTGGATTAATTCTATTTAACTTCATTAAAATAAATCAATTCAACGTCTTAACCATAATCATATAGACATGTATATAAAAACTAAATACTAAATGCCAAACAATATGCACACTATTTAACTATAAAATTTAAAATTTAGATTTCCCGCATATTCTTAAACATATTATGTAGAGAGGGTTACTTATAATTGTGTTCATATATCTAGATCACTATTGAAAATCTAACCATTTATTAAACAGATATTCTTTGAGTGCGGACTTAAATTTTCTTATGTTTATCTCTGTCTTGATTTTATCAGGCAGAAAATTAAATAAGATGAGACCTTTATAGAAAGGGTTATTTTGAGCCCGTGACGTAGCAACTGTATTGATGTAGAAATTTATTTCAGTATTTTGCCGTGTGTTATAAGAATGAACGTCTTTGACTGTGATAAATAAGCTAGTACACTTGGTTAAACCTAGTTGAATTTTCCGGATGAACACTAGAAGGTCAAAATTTCCAATTATATCAATAGGCAAAATTTGCGAAGAGTAGATTGTTCGAGTTGGTTGCAAAGCCGGTAGGTATTTTATAGTTTTGATAACTCGATTTTGTAATACACGTAATTCTTTTAAAGCGCATGAAGATGCAGTGGTCCATATTGAGCTCATATATGAAAGCCGCGAATTGACGTATGCATGATATATCATCCAGGCAGTTTGGATATTAAAATATTTCCTATTCTTTTTTAATGCAAACGCATAAGGCCATATTGATTTTTTAACCTTTGTGATATGATTTTGCCAGTTTAAATGTTCGTCAATTACTAAACCAAGGTAAGTAATGGACTGTACTTGGTGATATCTATCAGTACCAATATCAAAATAGCGAGGAAATGCAATTGGAAAATTTTTATTTTGAAAGATCATGTAGTTTGTTTTCAATTTATTTACCGACATTCGATTAGCAGATAGCCAATTTTGAATTTTGATAAGATCATTTTTCATTTTTTCAATAAGTCCTATCGGTGTTTTTGCCTGATATATAATAATAGCATCGTCTGCATACATTATAAGTCTACCACGTAATTGTACATTAAATATATCATTTATAAAAAAATTAAAGGCTAATGGCCCAAGAACAGAGCCTTGCGGTACACCAGAAATTATTTGCAATGGTAGACTTTCCGATCCATTTACTATTGTATACTGTACACGCCTTTCAAAATAAGAAGCTATAAGTAAGGCAACTGTATTTGACGGATTAAGTGTCAGAAATTTACTAATTAGTATATCTTGTGGTACCATATCAAAAGCCTTTTTAAGATCAATCGATAAAATTGATACATACTGTTTCGTTTCCATTGTCAAAAAAATTTCATTGATTACTGTGGATGCTGCTGATATAGTACTTGATTTGTCAACAAAACCAAATTGATATTTATTGATTATGTTATTTTTTGTAAAGTAACATTCGATTCTCTTTACTATTATTTTTTCGAAAATTTTTGAAAATACATTAAGCACTGAAATTGGTCTATAATTTACCGGCTGAGTTTTATCCCCCGATTTGTGTATAGGATGCACCTTTGCTATTTTTAAACAATCTGGAAAATTTCCGTTTACTAAAGACTCGTTTACCAGCTTGACAATGCTTGGAATTGAGAAATAGTTTAGTTTTTCAATAAACTTAGCTGATATCTGATCATATCCTGCAGACGCACTCTTGTTTAATTTGTTTATTATATCAAAAACCTCTGAATAGTTAGTTTTAGAAAAGTGAAGAACAGGTAAATTATCGTATTTAAGATATGTTTTGAAATGTGGAATTATATTATCACTAACGGAAACATGATTGGTAGTAGATATATTGACAAAATGACTGTTTAATAAATTAGCAATTTCTGTAGAATCATAAAGAAGTTCACGGTTTTCATTTGCCATCGCAATAATATTTTTATTATCAGCATTACTTTCATTGTTATAAAGCATTTGTTTAAGGATCATCCAGGTTTTTCTTGGATTATCAATAGATGCTCGCAGCCTATTTTCATGAAAGTTAAATTTAAGCCTCCGTTTAGAATACACAACTTGATTTCTAAAGTATTTAAATCTAGATAAGTAATAAGAATTATTTGGGTATTTCAACTTGAGTCTGTAGAATAAGTCTCTTATATTAATAATTTTTTGAAAATCTTCTGTAAACCATTTTACCATGCGATTTTTTTTTAAGACTTTCGTGTTATTAGAGATGAGGTATGAGTAATGATCAATAATATCATTAAATGAATCATATGTTACATTTGACGTTAGAAGATCATTTATAATATGATCATAATTAGTAATTGTAATATACGACTTAGTCTGCAGAAGTTTGGGAATCTTATCAGATTTATCTATTAATATAATTCGATGATCAAAATCAGGTGTATCAAATAGACTGATAATAAAATTAGATTTAATTAAATCTGTAGTAACGTGATCAATGATCGATGGCGTTGCGGAGAATCTGGTATATGAATTAATATTTAGATTATTAAGGTGGGCGAATCCACAAGATGAAACCACTGTATTTAGCCACCCAGTTGTTTTGTCAAGGTTATTTAACAAATTAATGTTAATATCACCTAGCAATAATGAGTTTGGATAATCTGAAAGTACGGTATCCAATTTATCAAAAAATATTCCATCTGGGCAACTACAACGATACACACCTATAATTTTACTATTCAATACAGGTAAATCAATAACAATAAAACTTGATCCAAAAATATTATAGTTTTCTTTTTCCACAGCTAAAATAGATTTACTTACATAAATGGCAATTCCTCCACCTCTATTACTATCTCTTGGGCAATGATATGATTCATAATTTGGTAGCTCATAAAATGGAACTTCATTAGAATAAATCCATGTTTCTGTAATCACAATTATGTGTGGTGATGTGCTTAAAGACTCCATAAATTGCTTAATATGGTCAAAATTTTTCCTTAGTGATCTAGAGTTTATCAACAAATAACGTATAGACCCAATATTATATTCTGGTTCAATGTTAATTAAGTGTTTCACGGATAATAAACTTTGAATATCAGTTTCATAATTATCATCTAAACATTCCATTTTAAGTTTAAGAACTATTTTTATGTACATATACGTATTAAATTAAGACACCAATTGCAAAGAAAAAACCTAATCAAATAGTGTTAAGCAGTATAACTTATTTATATATATAAAATTAAGTTTTAATTTTTTTAATGTACACTACTTGACACTAATTAATCCAAAAAATAATCAACAAAATTTGACAGTATTGTTATAAAAAAATTTAAAATAAAGAAAAAAAATGACGTGTATAAAGAAGGCAACCTTAAATACTATTGCAATACAAAAATTAAATAATTTTATTATATAGAACAGTTTAAACAGAACTCTATGTACTTATTATTTTATTTTTGTTTAGAATTTTTTTTTTTTTATTTTTATTAAATGTAGTTGTTATTCTGTTTGACCTTGTGAAGTCGATAATGCAGTGTTGATGTTTTTAAATTTCTGTATCTGTGCCATACAATATATAATTTCTGGTGCAGATTGTTGAGTTTCCTGGATATATATATGACCGCTGTACCACGATTTATATACTGCAGAAGTTTGTTGAAGTTTCTTTGCGGCAGTTAATAGTTGCGCGAAATGTTTACGCAAACGATTATTAATTATTAATTTTTTCATTGGATCATTAGCAACATCATTAAGAATTTGGTGGAGAAACACAGGCCCATTTTTGATTAGTGTATCCATTACTTTTTTTTTTTTGTTTGGAGATTTAAATGAAATGATAACTTGGATAGACGATGTTTTGTTCTGTACATTCATAGAACGTTTAAAAAAATGTTCAACGTCATCCATATCAAACTTAAAGAATTTACCTAGTCCCTCAACAAATGGTGTTATATTTCCAATTTCAGATGGTAAACCAAATATAATAATATCATTTTTTATTGTTTGCTGGAGTAGGAATTCACTTTGGTACTCCAAGTTATCCATTCTTGTATTTGTTTTTTGCAAATCATTAACAATATTAATTGTGTGCATTTTATTATCGTCTACGTCTTCTTTAAGCACCACCATTTTAGAATTGATGTCATCAATTTTCAATTGAAAGTCATTATGCAAAGCTTCAATTTTTTGATTGATATCAGTGTTTGAAGAACAGATAGCATCCATAATATCTTTTAGAGATGGATTTTCAATAGATTTTAGGCCATCAAGATCAGTTGTGAGTTTTTTTTGATATCTTGTGTTAGCAGATTTAGCCATATTTTTCACACACACTCTCAGCAATACAACAAAATAACTATAATTATAATTAACAATCTAATTATGTTAACTAATTATTGAAACTTTTTCTCAGTCGATTTCACAGTTTAAATCGAATTTATTTGTATCAACATTTATTATTTATTATATAAAAAGAATTTCACTTTAGTCAAATCAATGTTCACTACTCGGCGGCCATCTTTTTTCTTTGATATTCTTTGATATTTTGATTTTCTTTGATATTTACCGCTTTCAAGCAGTTAAGTAAAGGGCGTTCCTTCTGTTGGTTTTTTCAGCTTAAAAAAACATTTATTATATAAGGAAATCTCAAAACTATTGATGAAACTGGATCAGTTGCAAGTCGTAGAGCATATGAACACCATCATCTAGTTCATATTCGTGAAACAATTATAGCTGTAAGCGAAAATGCTCGTGAAGAGCCCCGCATCTCTTTTAGGCGTCGTTCACAACAATTAAACGTGCCGTTAACCACTTTACATCGAATTTTACACACTCTTACAAAATTCAAATAACTCATATACATTGAAGCGTCCAAATGAGCGTTTTTAAACAAAAATTGTCTTTTCAGACAAAGCCTATTTCCACCTCAACAGATACGTTTGTTTATTACCTGTCGCATTTCGGGGACTGAAAATCCTCCTGTTATTCATGAACGATTGATTGACGATGCAGTGTTTGTGCCCCCCCCCCCCCTGTGTTGTTAACTATGCGATCTGTTTTGGGGCTCAAGGCTCACCCTGCTTTTCTGCGGTTCAGCTTTTTAGGCCTTTACTTTACGAATCCCGGCCAACTCAAGGACGTACGGCTATAGGATGGATTTACGACCATCTTCATATTGGAAGCTCCATGCCAGCATGGAAGATGGGTCTGGCATGGAAGATGGGTCGCAGATGTGTTACATTTCACCAAAGATCGTAATCTGTTGCTGAAATTTCACTTTGCATCCTGCCTCTATCGGGATTCGAACCCGGTAAGTACCGATCCAAACGCTGCCATTTGGTCGGTGTAGAATAAATTTGTTAATTTGTATTGTGAATTGTTAAATAGAACTAGATCTAAGAGACAGATCTTATACTCCGGTGTAACTCGAGGTTAGATTTTTCGGGGATCGGAATGTTGGAAAATAATAAGAATGTAAGTTTAACTTATTGATTTTAACTAATTTGGCTTCTGGTCACTTCATCGTCAGTTATCTAAGATACGTCCCAGTGACCAGCTAAGCGACGGCGTTGCATCATTATTGGTATAGACGATATCGTTGATTGTCAAATTCTCGTGGTTTTCAGATTTCCATGTTCGCCTTTGTTGCAGATTGTGTAAGTATCCCTTTGGGAAACCTTCTCACGCTTTTTGACATCTTGAAATATTGATAGTCTATTATCTGACAACTCTAAATTAGCTCGGTTGTGGAATGGCTGAAGGCGGATTCGCAAGTAGAAAACGCGCGGATGTAATTACAAATAGAGCGCTTTTATCATCGTTTGTTGGCGTGTGAGTGCGAGAATGGAGTGTTGTCTCAATGTGTGTGATAATGGTGAACAACTTCTCATTTAATATGGTGTTTACGGCGCTTTCTCAGAGTCCGCCAAACCATAATCACCAAACGTCGCAGTACGTTATAATTGCTGTTGCATCTGCGGATAATCATCTTTTGGCCCCTACAAATATAGTTCCATTGTCTGGCACACCTCTGCTGTATCAAAAAGTGTGAATGCTATGGTAAATACTTAACTGAAGAGGTCACTAATCAGGTACAAATGAACTGCTTTGACTGTCATGAAGATTGATATGCACTCATTGACATGTCTTGCACGCCAACCCTTCTTGGTTGCTATTTTGATTGGACCAGCAAAGTCGACTCCAGTATGGTTGAATGCCTGCGACGACGACACAAGCAGGAAGATCACCCACAATTATTAGTTATGTTTCGCACTAAGAGTCTAGATTTAACAATCCAGTAGGAGCATTTTGAAAGATGACATAGGGATGGCCTTGGATGGAGATAACATTTATGGAGGTAAGTAAAAATCATGTCATCTTAAAATGGGGATAACAGCTTTCCCTTAAGACCTTGCTTCTTTGACGACAGAATTCATCATTTTGTGCCATTTTTCACTTATGTATGTCCGATGAAAGTTCGTCGCCCCACCCAAAATGCAACAAACAAAGCACTGAAAAAGCGCCTTAGTAGTTATCATCACTGGTGATAAAACGAAGCATCTGAACGCAGTCGACATTCAGTGATAGCGAAACATGGTGCGGGCAAACTAAATCTACGTTCGTGTGCTCTGAATCCTTCAGATCTGAGACTATTGGTGATTTGATTAGTTAAACGTTGCGCATCTATATGTTGGTACTGCCAGTCAGAAGATCGTGCTCATAAAGCTCGTTTATTGTTGCTTCTGACGCTTCGGTAAAACTCGACTTATTTTCCATTACAAGTTGATGTACAGCACAAGTGGCATGAAATAGAGCTGACGCTGTTCGAAATGTGGCTATCAAAAGTTAAAAATGTGTAAGAGGCACGTTAGGGCTTTCGCGCCACAATATTTGCTGATGTTTGTAGTCGTCATGAGTGATTCGAACTTCTCGTTACATTCGATTAATATCAGCGGTGAATGCAATTTTGTGTGACAGGAACCGAATGATGATGTAAATAAGATCAAGTTAAACGGTTGGTTCAACTAGGAGCTTATCATTTTGAGATGTAATTGTTGAGGTTTTGCTGAACTATCAAAAACATGTTACGACTCGTTGGGGTCATAACATGGCATAATATGCAAATGTTTCTGTTTGTCTGTTAAAATTTTATGTATAAAGTATTTACACTGAGAGCAATCCCATCTGTCGGATACTAGAAATACTAAAACTAAACTTTGTTTTGGTAATTCTTCTTAACCTTTTGTTTTGCCGTAATTAGACGTCACGCCACCACGAATACACTGAATTTGTATACTTATTTGTCTCTCTTCATCGGTTGGATCGTAAAGAAACATGTTTCGCTTTGTTGTCTTCTTTTCCCAATATACATATAAATAAATAAAGTGCTTTGCACAATAAGAGACATATAAAAAAAAAATTTTTGATGAAAGGAAAATGGAGACAACAACACAAAATATTCGGATGTTGGTATTGTGAATTGTGATGCGAACGCGAAATTTTTTTTAAAAGAGTTAAGTTTTGGTTTTTGATGAGAGTAGTCATGTTAAATTTTGAGAAGTCAAGTTTTTTTTGATATTTTTATACAACGCCATTGTTAATGTAATGTAAATTCTGTTAAATAAAAAGTATATGAAAGTGAATAAATAATAACTATTGTACGATATTCTGAGAATACAATTTAATACGTTTTTGTATATATTTTCATTGGAAAAATTTAATTTAATTTGCTTAAATGGTAATATTGTGAATAAACTAAAATTTGCAGTGTTGTTGTGCAATTTAAGTTTACCCCAAAAACCAGAAAAAAAAGGAATTAGCGATATTATAATTCTGTGCTAGATACCATTTCTAAGGCAAATCAAAAAAAAAAAAGCCGCAACCCAGTTTATAGGGAGCCTTATACGCAGCTCATATTTTGCCTACAGGTGGCTATTAAGGCCATTTCGCTTCGTTACCGTTATCGGCGAGCCAACGCTCAATAATACAGTGGGTCAACCGACCATTGGTGATAATTTATAAAGGCGGGAAGTCGCCCATCGTTGGATCTTTTTATTTTATTTACAGCTAAGGCGAAACAACGCCTACAACATTTTTTGTTGACGGCGGAAAACGCCCCACAAAGAAAAAACATAATTAAGGGATTTTGGCGAGACAACGCCCAACGTTATACGGTTTTCGGCGAGACGACGCACAATTTTCAAACTATCCAGCGGGTATCGGCTACAAGGTCGCATCATGGAGCCTGCAGCATGACGGCTACAAGGCCGCACCAGATCAGGTACAACATTTTTTTTTAAATTTTAGTTAAATTTTATATATTTTTTTTTATTATTCTTTTCTTAAAATTAATTTAATTTTTCTGTGTAATCGCATTCGCCATCTTTCAAGTGCACAATTACCAAATTTTGTTTTTTTTGTTTTTGCGTTTTGTATAATTCCAAAAGGTTCAGATCGCGTGGTGTCTAATTACGGTGGTTGAGTACCGTTATAGTTTTTGCGTTTGGAATCCAACATTTATTTTCTTTTGGTTTTTTATTTTTATTTTTTTTTGCACAGCGACATACTCCCGGATTTGGATTATTCCTCTCTTGCCCGATCGGTAGTTCGCTCTCATGTGGTTACATTCTGTCATTTACATTTTTATAACTGAATGAATTACTAATTTTTATTCGGTTAGGTATGATGAGGGTGGAGACTCCCGCTGTGTCGGTGTCGTGTTGATTGCGGTCCCTTGGTGCCCGCATCCAATTTCGTAACCAGGGCTTGCCCCTGTTTGAATTCGAATGGATGCGCGCACCAAGGCACCGTTCTCGGTTTATAATTTTGTTGTGTTCGTTCCTCAAGTTCCGGCCGACAAATTTCGGCGGAACATCTGGGTATTTTTTTTATTATTTGCGTTCATCTATTTTATAACTTTCTGTATGATCACGGTGTAAGCCACGAGCGTCATGCAAGCCTCAAACCCCACGACCTTAGCACTTCTCCCTGAGAACGTAGCCGGCAAAAATCACTGTGGAGGCCTCTGCATGCGCTTAGTGAAAATCTGCAGGTTGGCAGTAGCCAGCCTGTAACAAACAATGCGAACCTTTATCGTTGTTATGCTACCGGGCGAGGAAGATAAAAAAGTGAGGAGGATAAAAATGTTCTTTGTTTAGATTTAAGTTGTTAGAGTTAATTTCTTCCATGTGATTTAGCCTTAAACATTCCTGAATAATCTAAAGGTTCGTCGGAAACTGTTTGTTCTGGAAATTCTCTAGCGGAGGTGAATTGTTTGCTGGCAATTTAACGATGTATATTTTCTAGCTAATGGAACTTTCTCACGCTTCCCAAATTTTCGTTAGCTTCCATCCACAAATAATTCCATGTGGAAACTGATGTTTTTGTTTTTATTTGTCGACTTTGCTCCTGAAATTATAATGTCCACGATTCGATTTCGAGACATTTACGCGACATTTAAATTAGGCTTATGACACTACAGGATAAATCGGGCCTTCAACCTTTAGACGAGGATGTTAATGTTATCTGATGGATTGTGTTTGCAAACGTGAGGTATGCATCATTTACTGTTTTCTCTGGCCATTTCGTTAGCTGACTGAATTTTCATACATTCCCTGCTTTTTTCCTAATTCGAGAAAATCCGCTACTAAATACTAAAGTAAAGAAAGATTGGTAAAAAATCGAGTCACACGATTTTTTTTTTGATATACCAACAGTACAGGCATCCAGAGATTTAAATATTAAGAAGTCCTAACTTTTACATGTTAGACGACGGATGGACATTTTTTGTTTTGCATTTATAAAACTTTCAAACCGTTGTAAAAAAACAGTACCTCAAGGTGTGTACTTGTCTACGATATCACCAAAAAACCATTGTTTCGAATTGTTCTCATATGCTCGTGTAGTACATCGTTAGAACCGTCTTAGATCAAACAAGGATTTTCACAGTTAAACTTTGGTTCATAAATATTTGGCGCTGTTGGCAAATTTTTCGTATATAATAAAATGTTGAGTGTTTAAAAATCCCACAAATTTATATGGCGCTTTATAGTACCTTTGTAGCGCAAAATGCAGTATATTTTTTTCTAATTCCCATATAAACATAATAAGGTGTATCATCCGAAATGTTTTGGAAAACTCATTAATTTGGTTAGCAACCATTTAGTTCACAAATCCACCGTTTTGGCGAACAATCCTTAAAAATTAATGATTTTAATATTTTTAATGCTTATGCGAATCATCCATTCATACTATCGTCTCTTCTACTGATGACCATTCTTCCATCGAAGTACCTCCTAATGACGACACGGTTACATCAAATAATTGTATCGCTTTATCTTTTAACCTCTTTTTGTCCTTAGCCAAGATATCCTATTCTTCCCTTGTCAGATTAAATTTTTGGAAATCCCTGTTTAGTGATGTTTTTCACGTAAAACACGGTCTTTCTACTTTTCTGTAAACATGTGAGAATACCGTATGACTGAATTTAATAAATTTGGTCAGCTTCTTCTTTTTATATGTCCCCATTAACAAATTCTATACACTGTTACCCTTCTCGTAATAGTCTTCTCTGCAAGTGTTTTCTTGCGCTTCTCACTAGCGGCCGAGCCGATTAAAATTTCAAAATTTCCGGAATAATTCTCCTCTCATATCGTTTCAGTTTAATTCTATTCGCTTTTGTAAGTGCAGCTGCTTTTAAACCACATGTTAATTGTGGGGCTATAAGCTATAACTGCTTTGTTCAATTTTATGGCTGTATCCTTTGGAATTTTGTTCTGTCTAACAAATGAAGAAAGCATTTTGCTTACTCCTATTGCTTTTCCACATCCCACATTAATTGTTTTTTTTTCTCTTCAGTTCGCTTGATAAGCAGGTACCAAGGTATTTAATCGTCTCTTTTACTGTGGTTCTCCACCTTCCATAACCAAAAACCTTAATCTAATGATTAAGGTTAATGGTTGTGGAAGGTTGTTTAACGATTCTCTGATTAACATTTCCGATTTCTGTTCATTTATATGCATTCTTACTATTTCTAGAAGCTCTTTTGCAATGTTCGATATTTCTTCTCTTTCTTTGTGCAATATAATCATCAGCATATGCCAATATTAAAGATAGTTTTATCATATATTTTATCGTACAAGTTGCATTAATTTTTAATTGTTTTAGTCTCTCAAACAATTCATAACTACTGAAATAGTTATCAAAAAAAGTTGGATGACCGTTTTGTGGTATTCGTCCTAGCACTGCTGCTGGGCCAAATCCAAAGATGTTTTTGATTTGCTAGGGAAATTTATGTATTTGAACTTTGGTAAATAAAATAATTATGTAGTAACCCTCTTTTCCCACAGAGCGCGAATAACTTTATACTCCAAGGATACTGCTTGCCCTGCATGTACTGATTTCACGTCCCTTAAGCTAGCAGAACCCATACCGCAGGACAACAAGATAGTATGGATAATTATAGGCTAATTGTAGGCTTATCAAAAGCCTCATTGAAAAATGTTGGGCTCCACCTGTTTTTGACCAGACTTCAGGCCATTTAATCTAAAGCCAGTAGAACCCAAATCGAAAATCGGACCAAAACCGAAATTAGTACGCAAAACAAGATCTATTGTAATAATATAACAAATAAACAAGATTGATAAACAAATAATTTTAGGCTCCCTATCTCCGATTTGATTAACCTATCTCCATTTAATTAGCCCATAGTGAGCCTAACATTATTTTGTTTGTCAATTGATCTTGTTTTGCGTTCTAATTTCGGTTTTGGTCCGATTTTCGATTTGGGTTCTGCTGGCTTTAGATTAAATTACCTGAAGTCTGGTCAAAAACGGGTGGGGCCCAAAACTTTTTAATGGAGCATTTGATAAGCCTACAATTAGCCTATAATTATCCATACTATCTTGTAATATTCTGCTGTATGGGTTCTGCTAGCTTAAGGGACGTCTGCTTTCGATACGCCTTTTAAACGGTTGTATTTGCTCGTCCACTGTGACCGTTTTCTCTAAGAGATATTCCCAACATATTCTCAACATAGAGTCGATTAGCGGTCTAACTCATTTGAATTTATCGTTGTTGTAAGGATTTAAATTGGTAATGTCATAATTTCATTTTTTTAATATACTTTTTAATTGGTATTATTGTAAATTTGGTGCTTTTTTCACCGCGATTTACGTTTCACAAAAAACAGATTATACAAGAAAATCTAATCATTTATTAGATTATCCTGCCATCTATCGCTAAAGATTAAAACCATCGCCATAAAATGACGTCATATAACAAAACTTTTAAAGAAATGAGGCCAATAGTATCAAGGTGTACTGAATCATGTGCCATATCATTTGTAAGGTATTGGAAAGAGTTATAATTGTTATCAGCTAGAGCATTCAATACCGGTATCCCAAATCCGGTTTTTCTTCCGAACCGAAAAGCGGGATTAAATTTAGAAAAAAAAACATAGTTTTCAAACCCAATATACTAAACTGAAAATATAAATACTTTTTAAAAATAATAAAATGTACAAACAAAGCGCATTTGTCGACATTTGAGGATGATGAATAGTAAAAATAAAAAATACAATAAAATATTTTTCGTTTATGGCGAAAAAATTAGAATATTTTAATACTTCGCTAACACAAAACGACGCGCAAGGTATATAAACGTAAAACTGTAACTACGTTTCAAAGAAATTATATTATGATTTTTGTTTTTTATAGCAAATAAAATTATAGACATAACCCTTTCAATTATTATTTATTTCAATTAATTAGTTTTTTTATTTTCAATTGTTAGTTAGAAAGTTTAACGGAAAAATTTCACAAAGAGTGTAATAGTCAATTTTATGATATATTCGTTGTAAATTTATTTAATGCATTGATGATTAGATAAAGATAAGTTAAATTTTCATAATTATCGAAATACATAAAGTCATACTACATTTTTGTTGTAATCCTATCTAAGGTTAATTGATGGAACAGATGGATCAACAAGTTCTCACCATAAACATAATACATCTACTCACAAGATTGTATTAAAACCTGTGAACGGATCTGTAGTTGAAAGTACAGAAAGATCATCAACACTATCAGCCAAGCGCAGTAATTTAGAAACTTCTACAACTTAGACATCGATAACGAACTACTTAACCGTTCGTGGCAACAATTTTGAAGCGGTATTATCTCCTATGACGGTCAAAGATGGTATACCATTCAGAATTTTCATTACTTCACTTGAGATGCGTGGATCTGATGTTCCATAATCAGCCGGAACAATTATTTGGAAAAAATATAAAATTGAACTCCAAGGATAGAAATCCCAAGGCAAGCCGTTTAGCCTCACTTTCGATGAGTGGACTTCGTCTAGAAACCGACGCTGTTTAAATATAAATGCGCACATTAACTGAAAATTTTGGAATTTGGGGCTTAATACGAGTGCGTGGATTGTTGCCAGCAGAATGCTGCATCAAACGTATTGAAGAAAGATTGAAGATGTGTTAGATTTCCTCTATCAAAAACCTAAATCCATTGGGCAGGCACCTTATAACAACGACGGCGACTCTGATTTAGAGACGGATAATGATGATCAAGAGCTGTCAGAAATCGCCAACTAAGAATGACAATACTCTTCAAAAATATACTATAGAAGAATTTCGAATGATTTCGAAAATTAAAACACACACAGCATTCTAAAATCTTTATCTCAATTCACTTATTTATTTCGAAGAGGAAGAGTGGAAAATGTTGATGTGCTAGAGACAACACTTCAGCCTATAAAGTTAGCTGCAGAGCTCTATGCCGCCGAGATGCGACATTAATTAATTAATTAATGTTAATAAATAATTACATGAAAATGAAGGACTCGCTTTGCTTTCGAACAAATGAACGACGAACTAAAGTATCGAGTTTATGCAGTATTTACATAAAGGTTGTAACAATTCCGTTTCGGCATCGTTACAAGTTTTGAATTCGCGCATCCGATATCTATGTAAGTTTCGCTTAATTTTTGTTTGATGTGAACCATGGATTTAAACCATTTATTGTGAACACCTCCTAGATGTTGACTGAATAATTATAATTGGAAGTTGATAAAAATTGAATTGATCGAGTGAATGATATCGATTTGTCGATAATGTAGGCACCGGGTCGATCAGCTTAAAAAAAATTTGACAAGTGAAGTAACAAAATTGAAACTTAAAACGCGATTTTTTTTTGATGGATTTTTTTTATGTGGAAAAAAAATATTGAAAAATTTTGGGATGGTGGGACAGTTTTTAAGACATTTTTATTTGAAAAAAAAAATCTACTGAGATAATTAATTATGAGTAAAGTAGATAATTACATTAAAGTTTAAACATAAAAAAAAACAAAAAGAAAATTTAAAAATTGTTAAACATTTGTCTTTTTTGATAAAAAGAAATATGTAAATGATTAGTGAATAATCAATATCTAAGTGAAAGACATTGTTCTTAAAAAAATTATTATATTAATCAAAAATTAAAAATTTGTTTTTTTTTTGTGTGGAGTGAAAAACGTGAACATTAAAAATGTATACTCCATTTGCGTGAACAATTTTGAGTGAAAAACAGAAAAAACAGAAATGTGAATAATAGTTATACGAAATTAATAACAAAATTTAGATGATAGGTGACCAGAGCAAGAATTATAATTCTGCAGAAAAAAAGAAAAAAATGTTCTGCCCGGCAGAAATTAGCTTCATAGATCGTATAATTTAGTGGGTTTATGTACCGGTGTGAAGTTTCTAACGTTAATTAAAAGTGTAGCATACGCAACAAATATTCTGCAGCGCATGCAACTTATCTATGCAGTGTATGCAACTTATTTAACATGTATGTAAATAATTTATAAGAAAAACCACAAAAACTACAATAAAATTAAATTAATAATTTCGAATTAAAAACAAACGAAAAATATATGTACAAATATGTATTAAAGTTTTCAAAGTTTTATCATACACTAATATTTACCAATTGAGGTTAAACACATAATTAAAACTCCATCCTAGAGTTTTCGCAATATAGTCACCAGTATTCTCAAACAGTAGACATTCGAGCCTATTCAAATTTGTATAGCCCGTATATATAAAAAGGGTTCGGCTCCTCTGACAAAATTCCATATTTTGATAAAAAATTTATATGGAAGCTGTACTTACACTCCCAATTAACACTCCATCCTAGAGTTTTCGCAATATAGCCACTAGTATGATCGAATAGTAGACATACGAGCCTATTTAAATTTGTATAGCCCGTACATATAAAAAGGGTTGGACTCCTCTGACAAAATTTCATATTTTGATAAAAAATTTATATGGAAGCTGTACCTACACTCCCAATTAACACTCCATCCTAGAGTTTTCGCAATATAGCCACTAGTATTATCAAATAGTAGACATTCGAGCCTATTTAAACTTGTATAGCTCGTACACATAAAAAAGGTTGGGCTCCTCTGACAAAATTTCATATTTTGATAAAAAAAATTATATGGAAGCTGTACCTACACTCCCAACTAACACTCCATCCTAGAGTTTTCGCAATATAGCCACTAGTATTATCGAATAGTAGACACTCGAGCCTATTTAAATTTGTATAACCCGTACATATAAAAAGGGTTGGGCTCCTCTGACATAATTTCATATTTTGATAAAAAAATTATATGGAAGCTGTACCTACACTCTCAATTAATACTCCATCCTAGAGGTTTTGCAATATAGCCACTAGTATTATCGAATAGTAGACATTCGAGCCTATTGAAATTTGTATAGCCCGTGCATATAAAAAGGGTTGGGCTCCTCTGACAAAATTTCATATTTTGATAAAAAAAATTATATGGAAGCTGTGCCTACATTCCCAATTAACACTCCATCCTAGAGTTTACGCAATATAGCCACTAGTATTATCGAATAGTAGACATTCGAGCCTATTTAAATTTGTATAACCCGTACATATAAAAAGGGTAGGGCTCCTCTGACAAAATTTCATATTTTGATAAAAAAATTATATGGAAGCTGTACCTACACTCCCAATTAACACTCCATCCTAGAGTTTTCGCAATATAGCCACTAGTATTATCGAATAGTAGATATTCGAGCCTATTTAAATTTGTTTAGCCCGTACATATAAAAAGGGTTTGGCTCCTCTGACAAAATTTCATATTTTGATAAAAAAATTATATGGAAGCTGTACCTACACACCTAATTAACACTCCATCCTAGAGTTTTCGCAATATAGCCACTAGTATTATCGAATAGTAGACATACGAGCCTATTTAAATTTGTATAGCCCGTACATATAAAAAGGGTTGGGCTCCTCTGACAAAATTTCATATTTTGATAAAAAATTTATATGGAAGCTGTACCTACACTCCCAATTAACACTCCATCCTAGAGTTTTCGCAATATAGCCACTAGTATTATCAAAAAGTAGACATTCAAGCCGATTTAAATTTGTATAGCTCGTACATATAAAAAGGGTTGGGCTCCTCTGACAAAATTTCATATTTTGATAAAAAAATTATATGGAAGCTGTACCTACACTCCCAATTAACACTCCATCCTAAAGTTTAAGTAATATAACCACTAGTATTATCAAAAAGTAAACATTTGAGCCTATTTAAATTTGTATAGCCCGTACATATAAAAAGGGTTTGGCTCCTCTGACAAAATTTCATATTTTGATAAAAAAATTATATCGAAGCTGTACCTACACACCTAATTAACACTCCATCCTAGAGTTTTCGCAATATAGCCACTAGTATTATCGAATAGTAGACATTCGAGCCTATTTAAATTTGTATAGCCCGTACATATAAAAAGGGTTGGGCTCCTCTGACAAAATTTCATATTTTGATAAAAAAAATTATATGGAAGCTGTACCTACACTCCCAATTAACACTCCATCCTAGAGTTTTCGCAATATAGCCACTAGTATTATCAAAAAGTAGACATTCGAGCCTATTTAAATTTGTATAGCCCGTACATATAAAAAGGGTTGGGCTCTTCTGACAAAATTTCATATTTTGATAAAAAAATTATATGGAAGCTGTACCTACACTCCCAATTAACACTCCATCCTAGAGTTTTCGCAATATAGCCACTAGTATTATCAAAAAGTAGACATTCGAGCCTATTTAAATTTGTATAGCTCGTACATATAAAAAGGGTTGGGCTCCTCTGACAAAATTTCATATTTTGATAAAAAATTTATATGGAAGCTGTACCTACACTCCCAATTAATACTCCATCCTAGAGTTTTCGCAATATAGCCACTAGTATTATCAAATAGTAGACATTTGAGCCTATTTAAATTTGTATAGCCCGTACATATAAAAAGGGTTGGGCTCCTCTGACAAAATTTCATATTTTGATAAAAAAAATTATATGGAAGCTGTACCTACACTCCCAATTAACACTCCATCCTAGAGTTTTCGCAATATAGCCACTAGTATTATCGAATAGCAGACATTCGAGCCTATTTAAATTTGTTTAGCCCGTACATATAAAAAGGGTTGGGCTCCTCTGACAAAATTTCATATTTTGATAAAAAATTTATATGGAAGCTGTACCTACACTCCCAATTAACACTCCATCCTAGAGTTTTCGCAATATAGCCACTAGTATTATCGAATAGCAGACACTCGAGCCGATTTAAATTTGTATAGCCCGTACATATAAAAAGGGTTGGGCTCCTCTGACAAAATTTCATATTTTGATAAAAAAATTATATGGAAGCTGTACCTACACTCCCAATTAACACTCCATCCTAGAGTTTTCGCAATATAGCCACTAGTATTATCAAAAAGTAGACATTCGAGCCTATTTAAATTTGTATAGCCCGTACATATAAAAAGGGTTGGGCTCCTCTGACAAAATTTCATATTTTGATAAAAAATTTATATGGAAGCTGTACCTACACTCCCAATTAACACTCCATCCTAGAGTTTTCGCAATATAGCCACTAGTATTATCGAATAGTAGACACTCGAGCCGATTTAAATTTGTATAGCCCGTACATATAAAAAGGGTTGGGCTCCTCTGACAAAATTTCATATTTTGATAAAAAAATTATATGGAAGCTGTACCTACACTCCCAATTAACACTCCATCCTAAAGTTTTAGTAATATAACCACTAGTATTATCAAAAAGTAAACATTTGAGCCCATTTAAATTTGTATAGCCCGTACATATAAAAAGGGTTTGGCTCCTCTGACAACATTTCATATTTTGATAAAAAAATTATATCGAAGCTGTACCTACACACCTAATTAACACTCCATCCTAGAGTTTTCGCAATATAGCCACTAGTATTATCGAATAGTAGACATTCGAGCCTATTTAAATTTGTATAGCCCGTACATATAAAAAGGGTTGGGCTCCTCTGACAAAATTTCATATTTTGATAAAAAAAATTATATGGAAGCTGTACCTACATTCCCAATTAACACTCCATCCTAGAGTTTTCGCAATATAGCCACTAGTATTATCAAAAAGTAGACATTCGAGCCTATTTAAATTTGTATAGCCCGTACATATAAAAAGGGTTGGGCTCTTCTGACAAAATTTCATATTTTGATAAAAAAATTATATGGAAGCTGTACCTACACTCCCAATTAACACTCCATCCTAGAGTTTTCGCAATATAGCCACTAGTATTATCAAAAAGTAGACATTCGAGCCTATTTAAATTTGTATAGCTCGTACATATAAAAAGGGTTGGGCTCCTCTGACAAAATTTCATATTTTGATAAAAAATTTATATGGAAGCTGTACCTACACTCCCAATTAACACTCCATCCTAGAGTTTTCGCAATATAGCCACTAGTATTATCCAATAGTAGACATTTGAGCCTATTTAAATTTGTATAGCCCGTACATATAAAAAGGGTTGGGCTCCTCTGACAAAATTTCATATTTTGATAAAAAAAATTATATGGAAGCTGTACCTACACTCCCAATTAACACTCCATCCTAGAGTTTTCGCAATATAGCCACTAGTATTATCGAATAGCAGACATTCGAGCCTATTTAAATTTGTTTAGCCCGTACATATAAAAAGGGTTGGGCTCCTCTGACAAAATTTCATATTTTGATAAAAAAAATTATATGGAAGCTGTACCTACACTCCCAATTAACACTCCATCCTAGAGTTTTCGCAATATAGCCACTAGTATTATCGAATAGTAGACATTCGAGCCTATTTAAATTTGTATAGCCCGTACATATAAAAAGGGTTGGGCTCCTCTGACAAAATTTCATATTTTGATAAAAAAAATTATATGGAAGCTGTACCTACATTCCCAATTAACACTCCATCCTAGAGTTTTCGCAATATAGCCACTAGTATTATCAAAAAGTAGACATTCGAGCCTATTTAAATTTGTATAGCCCGTACATATAAAAAGGGTTGGGCTCTTCTGACAAAATTTCATATTTTGATAAAAAAATTATATGGAAGCTGTACCTACACTCCCAATTAACACTCCATCCTAGAGTTTTCGCAATATAGCCACTAGTATTATCAAAAAGTAGACATTCGAGCCTATTTAAATTTGTATAGCTCGTACATATAAAAAGGGTTGGGCTCCTCTGACAAAATTTCATATTTTGATAAAAAATTTATATGGAAGCTGTACCTACACTCCCAATTAACACTCCATCCTAGAGTTTTCGCAATATAGCCACTAGTATTATCGAATAGTAGACATTCGAGCCTATTTAAATTTGTATAGCCCGTACATATAAAAAGGGTTGGGCTCCTCTGACAAAATTTCATATTTTGATAAAAAAAATTATATGGAAGCTGTACCTACACTCCCAATTAACACTCCATCCTAGAGTTTTCGCAATATAGCCACTAGTATTATCAAAAAGTAGACATTCGAGCCTATTTAAATTTGTATAGCCCGTACATATAAAAAGGGTTGGGCTCTTCTGACAAAATTTCATATTTTGATAAAAAAATTATATGGAAGCTGTACCTACACTCCCAATTAACACTCCATCCTAGAGTTTTCGCAATATAGCCACTAGTATTATCAAAAAGTAGACATTCGAGCCTATTTAAATTTGTATAGCTCGTACATATAAAAAGGGTTGGGCTCCTCTGACAAAATTTCATATTTTGATAAAAAATTTATATGGAAGCTGTACCTACACTCCCAATTAACACTCCATCCTAGAGTTTTCGCAATATAGCCACTGGTATGATCGAATAGTAGACATACGAGCCTATTTAAATTTGTATAGCCCGTACATATAAAAAGGGTTGGGCTCCTCTATCAAAATTTCATATTTTGATAAAAAATTTATGTGGAAACTGATCTTTTACTCCCAAATAACACTCGATGCAACACTCCATTAATACATGATTAACAATATTAGTCTTGAAATGAAGCAGAAAATGTAAAATTTAGCTGGAAAATATTATAAATTTCGGTTTTTATCGAAAAATTCGAAAAATTACCGCAAACGGAAAGTTTATTTGTTTTACGCCGCAATGACGATTATATTTTTAGATAATTTCTCTCGCTATATATAATTTTTTTATCAAAATTTGAAATTATGTCAGAAGAGCCCAACCCTTTTTATATGTACGGGTTATACAAATTTAAATAGGCTCGAATATCTACTATTCGATAATACTAGTGGCTATATTGCGAAAACTCTAGGATGGAGTGTTAATTGGGAGTGTAGGTACAGCTTCCATATAATTTTTTTTATCAAAATATGAAATTTTGTCAGAGGAGCCCAACCCTTTTTATATGTACGGGCTATATAAATTTAAATAGGCTCGAGTGTCTACTATTCGATCATACTAGTGGCTATATTGCGAAAACTCTAGGATGGAGTGTTAATTGGGAGTGTAGGTACAGCTTCCATATAATTTTTTTATCAAAATATGAAATTTTGTCAGCGGAGCCCAACCCTTTTTATATGTACGGGCTATACAAATTTCAATAGGCTCGAGTGTCTACTGTTTGATAATACTAGTGGCTATATTGCGAAAACTCTAGGATGGAGTGTTAATTGGGAGTGTAGGTACAGCTTCCATATAATTTTTTTATCAAAATATGAAATTTTGTCAGAGGAGCCCAACCCTTTTTATATGTACGGGCTATACAAATTTAAATAGGCTCGTATGTCTACTATTCGATCATACTAGTGGCTATATTGCGAAAAATCTAGGATGGAGGGTTAATTGGGTGTGTAGGTACAGCTTCCATATAATTTTTTATCAAAATATGAAATTTTGTCAGAGGAGCCCAACCCTTTTTATATGTACGGGCTATACAAATTTAAATAGGCTCGTATGTCTACTATTCGATAATACTAGTGGCTATGTTGCGAAAACTCTAGGATGGAGTGTTAATTGGGAGTGTAAGTACAGCTTCCATATAAATTTTTTATCAAAATATGGAATTTTGTCAGAAGAGCCGAACCCATTTTATATATACGGGCTATACAAATTTGAATAGGCTCGAATATCTACTGTGTGAGAATACTAGTGACTTTATTGCGAAAACTCTAGGATGGAGTTTTAATTATGTGTTTAACCTCAATTGGTAAATATTAGTGTATGATAAAACTTTGAAAACTTTAATACATATTTGTACATATATTTTTCGTTTGTTTTTAATTCGAAATTATTAATTTAATTTTATTGTAGTTTTTGTGGTTTTTCTTATAAATTATTTACATACATGTTAAATAAGTTGCATACACTGCATAGATAAGTTGCATGCGCTGCAGAATATTTGTTGCGTATGCTACACTTTTAATTAACGTTAGAAACTTCACACCGGTGGTTTATGTCCGAATGTGACCTACTCCACCTACTTCATATTTATTAAACAGCTCCTGAAACAATTTTGATATAAATTGTTTCGCATTGTCGCTTACAACAAATCCTGGCACAGAAAAGAGAAGAAATACGTCGTAAAGGTTTCACGAGGACAAATTTCGAGTAGTGATCTAATATAATGAAAATATACGTATTCCCACGTTTTGATCGATGTACATAAATTCTCTGAAACGGACGTTCCGAAGTAAACTGATGCCCCATTTCAGGTTTGGTATAATAATTCACCGCTTTTTTTCATTTTACAAGACTTACAATTTACAATGAAGTCTTTGACGTCGAGAGCCATTCGATAGAATTTTCTTCGAAGTCGCTGGAGTGTTCTAGCTACCCCATGTGAGGTGATGTGGGAGGTGTATGTGCTTGTTGTATTAACGATATCGTAAGCTCCATGGGAATAACCAATCGCAAAGTGGGTAAGTCAGTGTCATCATAATGTGTACCAACTGGGGTACAATAGTTTATAGTCTTTGACACAAAAGTTGGGACAGTTGGATCCCGACTCTTGTACTTTTTTAATTTGCTCTTTGTACTCCCTGCTATCAAATGCAGGATCATCCAAATTTATGCGAAGAGGTTCTATATTTTCGTTATTTTGATCGGCATCACGTTTCGAGAGACCTTCCACCGGGGCAACGAGACTTAGACAAGAAATTGGTTCTTCTGAGAAAGCCTTCTCTTGCGAGGCGTTACAACTTACGTAGCAGTAACCGTCAATTTTCTGTAGGCCAATCTGTCTTAGTAAGTTCATTTGCTCAAAGTAATGCGGCAGACAAACTCTCTGCAAAATTGTCTCCTAAATTTATCCCTACGATTATTGACTCAGCAGTGGGATCCGTAGCTTTTAAGGTCCGGTACCTTAAAGGGAAACTCATGGGAACCTACCATATTAAAGACATTCGGACTTGAATCATACCCTAATTTAGAACAGTTAAAAATGGTTGCCCAGCATGAGACTTTTCAGGGTGTGAGACGTTCCCACGATTTGTAACGATTCCGAATGGCATCGCAATAAGTTTTTTAAGTAATCCATTTGAATTGTTACTTTGTATACGAATCGCCTAAATGACGTTTCATTTAAAATCGAAAAATTTTCATTTAAAATCCCTAAATGTTGACTACGATATTGTGATGTTCGAATCATTAATTAAGAGTGATCGGAAAGTGAAAATGTCGATCGATCGATAATTCAGGCCGATCAATTTTGAAGATATCAATTTATAATATAATGTAACAGTGAAATAAGAAAGCTGTAATTCCATTAACTTATTAGTAAACCAAGACCATCCAGCCGTTAAGGACCTTTTTATACATCATTCAACAAGTATACCACCGTCAACAGAATCGTAAGGGTATTCTAACTAATTATTTGGTTCTTTAAATTAAAATTTATATATTTTTTTTGTGTTTCATATTAAAAAACGTACAAACTTTAGTTAAGATTTTGTTTTCATATTTGCTGTTGGGTATTTAAGGTTTAATTAAGTTAGGGCTTAGGTTTAGCTAATTAATTTTAAAGTTTTGCTTTTATTTTTTTCTTTGAGTAATAAATTATTAGAAATTTGGTTATATGAAATTTGGTGCGTTATTATTTTGTTATTTTATTTTGAAATGATATAAATTTGTTACAGAATTGAGGGTGGAGTAGGGTGAGTATCAAGGTCAAGTATATAGGTAATTAGCATTTCCTAATTCTTAGCGGTTAAACCTGGTCTACTCAAAATCTTATACCCACCCCACTCCCTGACGGTTAGCCATGCAACAAACGCTTGAGTCCCTGTGTAGGTCAAATCTATAGTAAGCATGATGTGGACGGTATTTTTCTTTCGTTTTTCTTTTAATTTTTGTAGTACTAGAATTTTCATTTTTTATTTATTTTTTTTTGTTTCAGTTTAATTTTTAGAATTTAAATACCCTCCATAACATGCTAAATGTTACAAGGTAACCAACATAATGCAGAATTGGAACCAGACTCTATTTTACACTTTGAACGTTTAACAAAGATAAGGATTGCTAACATGATCATTGGCCTGTCATATCCACCCAAGAGAAACGATTCGCAGTTATCTGATTCAGACTCAGATGATGACGCTGTTACTGAAATTCCTAAAAAATGGTCGTTGGAAGAACAACTCAACCGTGCCATTGAGAGGTCAGTTCTACGATAATCCCACCAAGAAATACTATAGAGGATGCAACTAACGTCATTAAAAAATAATTGGCTATTTTCGAACTGGAGGGTAATCGAGGTAAGAAGAGAAGGAGACTTGGTACGAAAACCTGCAAGCAGTTGCAGAATAGAATTACAGCGCTTCTTTTCTAGTTCTGGATTGCACAAAAATGCGATCATCACTAAACGATGAAACTTTAGACATTTTGTGTTCTTTAAGATCTCATTTAAAATGGAAACCGCATCAGAGAAAACATAGGAAGTTAACAAAAAAAAAATATATATAAAAGCCATATATTGAATTTTATTTATTTAATATTGAATTTTTCTATTTTATTTTCATTAATTTTAATTAATGTAAATTCTAAACAAACTGTTTAGAATTATGTTAGACAAAATAGAATATTAAAAATCTCCGTGCTATTTCGATGTGTTGTTGAAATTGACTAACAATTTATTTTTTAATTTCTAGGTTTTTATACACAAAAGAAAACCTAAATTATGACTAACTTATAATAGAACACGATAACAAGAAACTGCAAAGAATGCAAGCGGATGTGTCATTTTCACATATACGTGTTGCGCTGTCTATGCATATCAAATGATCATCCGCTCACACGCTTTACATTGTTTCCTGTTATCGTGTGAAATAAACTGTTCATGATTGAACATACTCCCAGGCGACTATGGCAAGGTTGTACTATGCAGTAGCGGCCGTTGATTGTGGTCGAAGTGGATCTAATGGGCGCCGGCGCCGTATGTAAGCTATGATCCAGACTATTCCGACGATAAGAGCGCTCCAGAATAAAATATGAATCATGGTGTAGTGATGAACATGATGTTGATTTTGGTTGGTGAAGAACTCATTTCTCTGGATCAGGTGCTCATTTTCCCGAAGAGCTGCTATTTCATCTTCCAACTTTTTAGTGTCCAGACCGGAGATGAGGTCAGCCGCAGCGTCATCACGCACCTTGGTTTTGATGTGATTTCCAAGATTTTTCAACTGCTTGGAAGTGGTGATGCCCGAGGTTGATCTTTGAAACGCCTTGCTTATACTGTTGGTTGCTGTGCCCACAGCTACAATGTATGACTCCCTGTCGCGTAATATACAGCCTGCATCAATGCTAATTATTCCCGAGCCTTGAAGAGTGAGCGGACTAGATTGGGATCCACATAAGACATCGACCGTAGTTTCGTTGGGAACTGCATAAATCCATTGATTGGGTGCCTTGAGGGGAATCCATCTATTAGTGGAATTCCTAGTTTGAAAGCTGCAGAATTGCTCAAGAGCGGCTTTCCGCTGAAGGATGGCTACCTCGCATCGACCGTTGTTAGAGAATGCGTTGAAGACGGGTGATGTCTCGCATAGGAAATGTGCTGAGGAAACAATCTGACAACGAGATAGTTGTTCCGTAGAGAAGAACGCGAAATGTTCGCGATGGCTGTCCATGGCCAGATACTCAGTTGAAGTTACTATGCTTGACTGTGTGTGGTCATGCAGAATGTCCGGCACGGCAATCACGGAGAGAAGCGTATACTCTGTTGCGAACGCCAGTGGAATGATGACTTCGATGATCACGTTCTTCTTGGACATTCTACTTCTGACTGTTAGACTCTGATATACATGTATCAGATCAGACAATTGGTGACCAGGGACGCTGACGGCTGTCGGTACATGTTGCCGAATCAGCGAAAGTTGTTCTTCTAATTGGTCCGGCGTGAGTATGGTGGGATGCAAAATCTCATGATGAGCGGAGTACACTATGTTAAGCAAACTGTGTTGGGTGTCTTCCAAGTTCTGTAAGATCAAGGTTAACTCGATTATGTTCATTACCACCGAGCGAACCCTGTCCTCATAGCTTCGATACTCTTGTAGTACCTTTAACTCCTCCCTTAATCGCCTCTGCTCTTGTAATAGGTTGTTCATGGACATCATGGTGAGATTGGAATTATGCTGTATCAATTTTACCGTGTTATCTATTATTGATGTTTGATTCTGTATTAATGTCAGTAGATGATTTTCGTTGGTGTTGATCGTGTCAAACTGGGATTCGTATTGGGCTGCATCGCGTTGCGACAAGATGCCAAATATATCGCCCAAAGCAATCCCCAACGTATCTCCTAATCCTCGCTTGGATCGCTTGCGTTCCTTATTGCTATCTTTTAGTAACTTGTTTTCAGCTATTAGGTTGTTGAGTCGCCATTGCAAATGTTGTAGGGTAGTATTACAGATGAATCCTGGCAGATCTTTACAAGCTCCTTGTAGTTGGGCTACGGCTTGCTTACAGTTTTCTACCTCTTTCCAATAGTCGGTCAAGTTGTAAAAAATTACTAATTTCCATTTCATGGCGACGGCTTCTAGGGTTCCCATTTCCTCAAAGTATATGCCTGATGGATGGTTGAAGGGGCGGATGTTAGTGATACCGCGCGCCAAACCTAGAATGGTGCATACTGATAATAGCGCCAAGGCTAAATTGCTAGCCCTTAAACCACACTTTGCTCTTCTCGGCGGTTGCTTCCTGATAGGTGGGGCTTCGTTGTTGGCGGCTTCGAGTTCTGGAGTATTTGTCATCTCCGCTTCTATGGGGAGCTTGCATAGTTTGGTGATTGGTCGTTTGTACACATTGTCCTTGCATTTAACCGTGGCCACGCGAACTAGACCATCAGCACCAGCTTGAGTTTCAATAATTCGACCTAATTTCCAAGATGTTGTCGGTAGTTGATTGTCTCGCAAGAGGACTAAGTCGTTTATCAATAAGTTGGGTTGCGGCGTTTTCCATTTGCTGCGTTGCTGTAATTGGTGTAGATATTCAACTGACCATCTCTTCCAAAAGTCTTGTATCATCCGTTGTACTAGGTGCCATCTTGTGGTCAGAGGTATGTTCTCGACCATGCCAGAAGGCTGGCTCTTGAGAGCTTCCCCGATCAAAAAATGGCCAGGAGTTAATGCCTTAAGATCGGATGGATCATTGGTTAACGGCGTCAATGGTCTCGAATTTAGGCAAGCCTCTATTTGAGCGGTGATGGTACTTAATTCTTCATAGGTAAGAGTAGTGGCACCTATGACTCGTTTTAAATGACCCTTTACGGATTTAATTCCGGCTTCCCAAATGCCTCCAAAATGAGGGGCGAATGGTGGTATGAAATGCCAAGTTGTCTCGCCTTCGGCTATTGCCTTTGTTATATCGATTGGCAATGTGGTCAAGGCGACGTGAAGGTTCTTCTTCATTTCGGCATCGGCACCAACGAAGTAGGTGCCATTATCCGAATACAGATCCGTGCATAAGCCTCGTCGTGACGTGAATCGTTGGTAAGCGGCAATGAAGGCGGCCGTTGTTAAGCTACTAACTATTTCTATATGTACGGCCTTGGTCACCATGCAAACAAATAGGGCTATGTATCCCTTATATGATTTATGACCTCTGCCTTTTGTTGTTCTCAGCTGAATAGGTCCAGCATAATCGATCCCAGTTTTAGCGAATGGTCTGCCTGGCCATACTCTGGAACCTGGAAGATCACCCATAAGTTGTCTCGTATTTTGTTGTTGGTGCCGGAAGCATGTAACACATTTATTTATCACGAGTCGTACAGCTCGCCTTCCATCCAGGATCCTATATCTATCTCTTAGGTGTGATAGCGTCAGCTGTACTCCTCCATGCAACATTAACTTGTGGGCTCTTTCGATGAGTTTCCGAGTAATTGAATTATTTTTACCCAAAATAATGGGATTTTTGGTGGCTGTTGGGATGTTCGCGTTCTGCAGTCGCCCTCGCATTCGTAATACACCATTGTCATCTAGAAAGGGGTTCAAAGATAAAAGCTTGCTGTTATTCGGCAATCGTTGTGTGTTTCTCAGACATCTCAGCTCCTGGTAGAAGTCTTCCTCTTGACTCATGCGGAATATAATGGTTTCAGGCGCGATCGCCTTAAATGTTGGAATTTTCCGTGCAGCCCGATTAATGAACGTTGCGCAGATTGCTACTACTCGTTTTAATTTGTCATAACTGGAAATCCTTTGAAACAATCCCCACCAGTGGCCCTATTCTGGCTTTCCCTGGGAATAGGGAATTGGGAAAAATATTTTCATAGCATTTTTGTCTAAATTGTATTTTTCTGGCCTACTGAAAGAATTAGTTTAGTGCAAAAATGTTTAAAACCAAGTGAATTGGGAAACTTTTGTTCCACAAAATTTTTATAGGGAAAAATATTTTCCCATTTAACTTTGTTTCGAAAATATTTGCACCAAATTTGTTCCCTCAGTAGGCCAGAAAAATACAATTTAGACAAAAATGCTTTGAAAATATTTTTACCAATTCTCTATTCCCAGGGAAAGCCAGAATAGGGCCACAGACGTTGGTTACATTCGTTGTTGCTATTAAGGTTATCTTCTCCTCGTATTCCTCAGGGCGATAGGCTTGTGGGTCCGTCTCACTGTTTTGCTCGATATCTTCAGGGAGTCCCCATAGAGTTGAATCATGTTGTAGAAATTCTGGTCCATGCCGCCATAACTTGCAGTGGACTAATTCTCTAGGAGATGTTCCTCGAGAAGCGAGGTCTGCGGGATTCTCGTGGGACCTTACGTGATGCCAAGTGGCTGTTGGTAGCTTTTGTTTTATGCACGAGATGCGGTTTGCAACAAATGTTTTGAAGCGCCTTGGTTCTCCCTTGATCCAGCTTAGCGTGATGGACGAATCGATCCAAGCGTGCGTTTCACACTCATTTAGCTGCATTGCAAGTTGCACATGCCTTAATAGTTTAGCTAGTAGTCTAGCTGCGTTTAACTCTAATCGAGGAACTGACAGCTTTGTTTTGATGGGAGCCACCCGTGTTTTGGCCATTACAAGATTAGTGGTTACTTGTCCTGCCTCGTTGGTAGTCCTGCAATATACTACAGCGGCGTATGCAAGTTCGGAGGCGTCAGCAAAGCCGTGTAGTTCCTTTCTGGTGCTTCTTGTTGTGTTGACCCACCTAGATATTTTTATGTTCTTCACAGCGGGCATTTCCTTCTTGTAGATCAACCATTTTTTACCTATTTCTTCTGGTAGTGGTTCGTCCCATTCGATCCCGGAGGCCCACGTACCTTGCATCAGAATCTTAGCAGCAATGGTGACGGGTGCTAACCAACCGATTGGGTCAAATAATTTTGATGAATCAGCCAAGAGTGAACGTTTGGTGGCCGTCCCCTCAGACAATTCCAAATTGTCTACGTGAAATTCAAAGGTGTCTTTCGTGGGGTTGTAATGAATCCCCAAGGTTTTGATGCAATCGCTTAATTTTAACAACACGTTACCGGTAGCTTGCAATTCTGTTGGTATTTGCGCTAATAGCTCCGGACTATTGGAAGACCACTTCCTTAGTTTTAGTCCACCTTTCTCGGAGAGCCCTATTAGTTGTTGTATCATGGCCGAGGCTTGGTCTAAGCTGTCGTTTCCTGTCAGCAAATCGTCCACATAGAAGTCAGACAATATGGTTTCGGAGGCGATAGGAAACGATCGCCGTTCGTCTTCAGCTAGTTGCCTTAAAGCACGCACAGCCAGAAAGCTGGCGGCTGTGGTGCCATATGTGACCGTTTTTAACCTGTAGATGTCTATGGGGTTTGTTGGTTCCGTCCTCCATAGAATTAGTTGATAATTTCTATCTTGCTCGTGAATCCATACCTGCCGATACATTTTTTCTATATCGGCCGTCAGCACGTACTGATGTTTACGCCAACGAAGGATTATGTCCGCCAAATCTTGCTGTAACTTTGGGCCGATCATCATTTTCTCATTAAGGGATGATCCATTTGTTGTTTTGGATGACGCATCGAACACTACACGTAATTTGGTAGTAGTGCTGTCCTGCTTCATTACACCATGGTGTGGAATGTAGTAACTATTATAGTTTGGCTGCTCTTCTAACTTGGGAACCAGCTCCATATGGCCTAAGTCCAGATATTCCTTCATGAAGTTTTGGTATAGTTGTTTAAACGGGGCGTCTTTTTTAAATCTTCTCTCTAGTTGTAATAAACGAGCGGCAGCCGTTTTCTTGGATTCTCCTAACTTTGGGGGATCCTCCCTGAACGGAATGCTCACCGAGTACCTGCCGTCACCGTTTCGTTGAACTGTTGATGAAAAGTGTTCCTCCGCTCTCTGCTCTTCTTCGGTACGGACCCTTTCGTCTGGAATATCGTCGTTTTCCACTAAGAGTTTTAGTTGATTCTCGATGGCTTTAGTGGTCACCATTGTAAGCTTTTCTCCAGAACGTTGACCCATGTTACCCATCAAAATCCAGCCCAGCTCAGTTTCTTGAGCCATCGGGTCGTTGGGACCCATCTTGATTATGTTGTTGATAGCTATGTACGCATAATAGTCGGCACCGATTATTAGGTCGATGGGTTGTGGATGATTGAACCTCGGATCGGCCAATTTTAGTCTACCCAGGTGGGTCCATTTGCTGTCGTCAACCTTGACTTGTGGTAGTTGATGATCCAGGTTATCGAACACTAGTGCCTCAATAGCTAAAGTGAAACTCCCAGGGAAATTGGGTGATAGCGTAGTGTTCACAGCATGTCTGCATACTCCTGCCGCTTGACCACCAATGCCAGAAATTTTAACATTAATTTTCTTCCTTTTGAAATTGAAACGATTTACGGCTCTGGATGATATTAACGTTGCCTGAGATCCAGGATCTATCAGGGCTCGCAGTGTTACGAGCTGACCGTTGGCGGTTGTTGAAAGGACCACGGCAGTTGGCAATAGCACTGCCGATGTTTGCTGCACCATGAATGTTTTCGGACCCTGCTCGGTTTTCGATGCAGAGTTGTTGCAATGCAAGAGGGTGTTGTGTTTACCATTGCAGACTACGCAGAATTCCGTGGCGAAGCACTTGAACTTATCATGACCTTCCAAGCATCGCACACAGAATTGTAGATGGTTGACCAATTTAGCCCTCTCCAAGGTTGGCATATTCTTGAAACGTGGGCAGATCTCTAACTTGTGATTTCCGCTACAATTGGGTACCACGCAGCGTACTGAAGCTGTCGCGACATTTACACGTTTGATCGGCTGTGTGACGATTTGACGCGGTGTTGCTACATGCTTGTTTTTACCCATGGCTTCTAAAGACTGGAATCGTCGTTCTAAAAAGTCAAACAACACGTTCAAATTCGGAACTTCCTTGGGCTGTTGCAAATTTGTCTCAAACAATCCTATTGACTCTGGATCGAGCCTTCTAGTGACTAAAAATACCACAAATGCTTCGAATGTGGACTTCAGTTCGAGTTGCTGGATGTTATGCAACACTTCCTTAAGCGTGTCATGCATCGAGCGGATTGCTGGCCCTGTTGCTTGTTGTAGCGTAGACATCGACAATATTGAATTGAAGTAATTGCTGGACAACAACCTCTTGTTGTCATATCTAGCTTTTATGGCTTCCCACGCCATATCATAATTATCACCTGTTGCGGCTAGATGAGCGATGAGCTGAGCCGCTCCCTTTTGCAGCTTAGATTTTAAATAGGTCATTTTCATTGTGTTGGACAATGAATCATAGTTATGAATTATTTCAATGAACAAATCCTTGAACGAGGTCCATTTATCGTAGTCACCATAGAAGGTTGGTATTTCTACTTGAGGCAACTTGACCTTTTGTTCTACATGTGGTTTACTCGTAATACGTTCTGCCAGTTCCTGGCACTGTTGTAATCTTATTATCGTATTTTCCACTCTATTTTTGATGGTGCCATAGAAATCTTGGACGAAATAGTTTGTTGTTTTGTCCTTTTCATCCGTTTCTATCATGATGGTTGCATGCAGTTGATATATATCACGCATTTGTCTCTGCAGCTGATTTACTTTTAGATGAAGGTATTCCTTCGGACAACTTTCTTTATCCAATCTGCATTCTATTGCGTATATGTCTTGATGTAATTGACGCATATAGAAATCTTGTCGCTTGCACTCGAGGGTTAAAGATGCAGTTGTCGTCTTATGATGCTCATTACTGCTAGAGTGTGACGAGGAATCGGTTTCCTTGAAAGGCGGAGGTTTACTGAATTCTTGATTGTCCCTGCTACAAGTTGGTTCCGGCTCTTTTTGATGGCTCTCCGAATGAACGTCGTTATCGATGGAATCAGGCTGGGAAATTGTGGTCCAGCCTAATTTTTCGACCGCTGTACCCGTTGGAGTGCTTGGAGGTGCTGCATTCAAGCGTTGGCGCATGTCTCCTAGAAGCCAGGTGCATTCATCCGGTGTAGTTTGTCTAGTTGAACGATATGGGTGCGAATTCTCCATTGGAGGGGATATCGCTAGAATCTTTTCATCATTGGTGATGAACTCCTGATGTGCCGCCTTCACATATGCTATTTTCTTCTCCAAATAGCTTTTTGTTTTCCGGGAGTTGCCGTCCTTTTTATAATTGGAAAGCAACTGCTTTATGTTGGTAGCAATTTCGTGTTGTGCGAGCAATATTTGTTCCATCTCGAATGGCTTGTTGTTGACTGGCTGAGTGTGATTCGAGATGTTGCCGTTTGTTGATGGTTGGCGCAAAAAACTCGGGTCAACGATTTAAGGTGAGTTAGATTTGATGGCGTGGTATTACCGGATTGCCGTTGTTGTATGCTGGTCACACCCGCTCAATGTTGTGGGCAGGCAGATTTACTCGAAATACCAAGCTTACAATTTGTTTATAATAGACTGCGGTTTATACGGCGGTTGTCGTATATCGTTGTTGTTAAGCCAGCCTATGTGGACTATAATTGACTTCGAATCTCGTTGTGCTGAGATCCGGCTCGAAGGACCAATGTAAATTCTAAACAAACTGTTTAGAATTATGTTAGACAAAATAGAATATTAAAAATCTCCGTGCTATTTCGATGTGTTGTTGACATTGACTAACAATTTATTTTTTAATTTCTAGGTTTTTATACACAAAAGAAAACCTAAATTATGACTAACTTATAATAGAACACGATAACAAGAAACTGCAAAGAATGCAAGCGGATGTGTCATTTTCACATATACGTGTTGCGCTGTCTATGCATATCAAATGATCATCCGCTCACACGCTTTACATTGTTTCCTGTTATCGTGTGAAATAAACTGTTCATGATTGAACAATTAATAAATAAAAAATGGATTTTATAACCAATTGTTAACTTGCAATTTCTTATTCTATATTTACATTTTTACCACCGGTGCCAGAACCGGGTATCCGGTTTCAAAACTCTGCAGCACCAAAATCCCGATTCCAAAAAAAAATATCTCGGTACTAAATTATCAGCGCTTTAGATGATAAATTCAAAATTTTGGCACTGATAGCTAATTATTCCTTTATTACAAGATAAGTGCTGCATATTATTAAAAATTGTTTGAAATAATGAAATTAAACTTCTGTAACCAAAAACATATATCGTTATATTCATGATGAAATTTTTCATGGCCGAGAGCTTTGTTTAAGAGTTGAATAAATAATTTCTTTATAACAAGCTTATCGCTTAAATTTAAAGCAACAATCAGTGTAGTAAACAAACTAATGTAGATACTTTATTTTGAACCATTAAGTACAAATTTTAATTGAAGCTCAAAAATGTGTGACTGATACAACGGTTTACGTTAATTTAAGCATACAAAAATATGACCAGAGAGTACTAAAAACACTTTACACCTATAAAGTTTATTAATCTTTATGTATGTATAATTTCGTGTAAATGTCAACTTGACATTTTGCTTATGTATAAAAGCAAACAAAACAATATTTCTAAACTTTTACACTATACACCATCAAATCAACACAATACATTCTGACGAACAATGAAGTGTTTTGCTGTCAAAGGACACCATATACACTTTTGGACTATTCCAAGAATAAGCGGTTGAATCGATATTCGAACAAAACTAATTTGATACCAAGGTTTTCACATTTTAATTATAAAATTTTACCATTTATTTTTATGGTTTTGATATCGGAAATTAAAGGTAACAACAACATCAACAGCATGAAAAATTAGTTTTCTATTTTCTAAAAATAAAATCGATTTGTTTTGTTATAGGGATGGGGTGATTTTTGATTTCACCAAAGAGACAAACGAGCACACAATTGAATTTAAGCGTGCTGAGTTCGTATCCATTGTTGATTTTAGTTTTGTTCTAATCAAAAATCTCATTTATTAGCACTTGTGTGTCTTCACAATGTAACATGCACAGGTCATACAGTGTATTGGAACTTCTTTTATGTTTCTGGCATCCTTTATCCTCCGTATTATATTCAGAACACAATACAATCGATTTTATACGAGGGTGAGGAACGCCACAATCTCTTCATCCTTACACTATAAATCCAGTCTGTATTGCGGTGAACAAAATCTATAAAGCGACGTAGACTAAAACCACAAAAATCTCCATTTGGATTTTAAGTGTCGAAATCGGTTTTCCAACTGTCTTATTTATATACGAGTATATATGTCTAAAATGAACCTCATCGTAAATACATTCTAAATCCATTTTAAAATAAAAAATAAGCAATTTGTATCCTTACTCGTAAACTGTCACAAAAGGTTCGGCAAAAAAAAACGGTTAAAAAGCTTCACAATATTTACGTCCAATTGTATTCTCCTCATATTTCGGTTCGTTCTTAACTCGATCAATAGAATAAAATGAATTTTTAATATTAAGTTAACCGTCAGTAATTTGATGACAAAAATCCCATACATCCTGATTTAAGGATGGACAGGGATAAAACACAAACATTTTTGTTTTATTTCTTCTCCTCTTGCGGCATAACGTTGATACGATGAAGTATTTTGTGTCGTAACTAAAATATTGTGAAAAAGGATATGAAAAAGGATTATCACATTTGATTTAGTTTTAGTGTATATCCTTATTCACGTCGAAGGTATGTGTATCCTAGTAGTACAGTAGTCATATGATATGGTCTGGTATAAGAAAATTGTAATTTCAGTCGGACAATAAATCAAATGTTGGGATGGAAATGAAACATAATGAGGTCATAACCTTAAACAATAATAGAAGTATAACAAGATATGAGATACCGAGATGGATGACCACAAAACACATTAGACACACACAAAAGATTACAAAAAAATTAACAAATGCGCAGCAAAATATTATAATTCGCTAGAGCATTGTGATCATACTTTGTATTTAAGTTTATAGTATTTTCAATATTTTTGTAGTTTGGTCACTGCAGTGGCAGTCTGATGAGGCGATCGAATACTTAAGAAAGGTATTTATAAAGTGCAGAGAAAAAAAAAATTTACTATTTCGACATTAGACGAAACACGCGCAACAAATAAATTATTATTTAGTATTTTCAAAAAACCTTTAATTTTTCAATATTTCGTTGCAAATCCTCGATTTATTATAACAGCTCTACGCTGCCTTGGCATTGATCCGATTAAATTAATGATGGTAGCTTTTGTAACTCCTAACCAAGCTTCCTAGACTCTACGAAATATTTCGTCCTTATTTCTGACGTTATTGCGGCGAACCTTGCTACTTACGATCTTCCATAAAATTTTTATTGGATTCAGACCAAGGCATTGGGCTGGACAGTCCAAAACTTCAATTTTATTTGCAGTAAACTAGTTTTTAACGATTTGAGAGGTCTGTTTTGGATCGTTATCATGTTGAAATCGCTACCTAAGTGGCATTTTCACGTTTTCTAGTATATCTTTGTAGAATTGATCCATTGTATTAATTATTTGATGAATCGAACCAATCCTCTGGTCTAAAAATAATCCTAAACCATTACGTTTCCTTCTCCAAATTTTACAGATTTTATATAATATTTCGGATCAAAACCAACTAAATTAAATTTCGATTCATCGCTCAACAATACGGTCCTCCATTTTTTTACATCCCAATTACCATATCTACGTAAAAATTAAATCTGCTTCTCTCAATGCAGTTTCTTCAGGCAAACTAGTTTTTCGACAGGTCTCCACATGTAACAAGAGGCAAGGCGGTTATAGTTATTAGAGCAGCAAAGGAAGTCGATCTTTGAACTGTACTAAGTAGCTTCCTAAGGAGAAAGAATATAATTCAGTTAGAAGAATGCAAAATGACAAAAACTATCCCATCAAAATTCCGTTATGGATCGACGAAGTTGTAACTGAACAAGCAATTTTTATCCAATTGTCGCTAAAAAAACTATCAACAAACCCACAAAAAGGAATAGAAATAAAAACTGAAGAAGATAAAAATTGGTAATTAAAATTTGGCCCATCTCTACCACTCTTCTTGCTTCAGTTCAAACATCGGACACCCAAATTCCTCTCAAATGTCATCCAATTCTCAAAGTACGCATGCTGCACTTCGAAGCCAGCGTTACGAACAATACCAAATCACATAGCCATCTTTGTTAAAGATCTTCGTTGGATCTTATTTTTATCTTCAGATGATGGTCTTGACCACCACTTAATGGTTTAAAGTTCTCACGGTGTACGTGGTAAATTTAATCCCGTGTACCAACAGTTTTCCAATTGTGAATAACATTATACTGAACATATAAATCTGATTTGATTGGCTTAACTCCAACTGTTGGCACCGTAAAACCACCAACCAAATACCCTTGGTAAACCGCGCCCAACGCAACGCAACTTTTGCACTTATTTCGTTACTTCAAAAAAAAAAAAAAAAAACAACCGAGGGAAGGAAACCAAGACTAACAATGGATAGAAACGAGCAAGCGCAAACCACGTCGTCGTGATCAAATCACCGCAATGCATTAGAGATGGCCATTTCGCGTGGGTTACATAGATATTGAGATGGAAACGAAAACAGTAGCTCAACTTATAAACAGGTTGAAAACAATGCCCAATAAGGGCCACTGTGTCGATCAAATTAAGAGACTATACGCTCAGCAGTTGGAAGTAGATAGGTTCTCGGACTGATATCTTGACTGAAAGTTGAGGTCTTTTATTTGGACAGCTCAACCACTGAGGTCTTTGGCTATGGGAGTTATGAAAATTTTACTCATCGTGCCAGATAAATTAGTGCAAACGTATACTGTCATCGAACATGTAGACCGAAAATTGTTTAACTTATTTTCAAGCCCTTTAGTACCCAAAGGGCAGTATTATGGGAGGTCGACATCCGGAAAAGTTTGTTTGATTCCCACGGATCTGGTAATGGTTATGTCCAGCTGACGATTCGAGGTACTACGTTTTCCGCGTGTACCTCTCACCAAACGATACAATCTCGTATTTCAGGCTAAAATGGAATGGATTAGGTTAGCTGGTTTGATCCGGTATCCTTTGTAGATTGCCTCAAGATTAGATTTATGTGTTTTAAATCGGTGATTGTACTGGAAGCGACCACAATTACAACAATTTCGAATTGCATGACAGTGAGCGAAAGATACAGTGATAATTTGAAATTCAATGAGCTGGAATACCATCAAGTTTTATCACCAGAAGCTCATCACTTCAATTGAAACAAATCACTCGAGTAATCCGATGGTTCTGCGAGAGATCACGAGCCAAACCGAAATTGAAACGGTTGTTGAAAGCACCATCAAAATAATCCAACGGGAATGTGATTCGGTTATGCTACGAACAAAACTGTGGAGTAGCAGGAAACAGAGAGAAAACACCCTCTTCCTGCCACACCCGTTGAGGGTATAGCAGGCCAAAGAGAACCAGGTTCGGAAGATATTCATATTCTTCAAGAAAGAGTTAATATATGCTGTGACCAGCTTAAACCCCAAGAAAACACCGGTGCATGACGGCATTTGAATTTGTTAAACGATTGATTTGTGGAGTATTACTCTGACGCTACACAGAGATGGCTAAGCTGATTCAAGAGAATGAGAAGGACCGATGTTCGGTTTGTTAACTATAGGATCCTTCGCAATCGATTCCAGGTATTCGAGAACTTCATTTTAGTAAATTTCATCAGAGTCGTTGGAGCTTATAAAGAAAAATTAAACAAAACATCGGCCCACCGCAGGATGCAATCGATACCTCGTAGTCAAAAACTCTGTTTCAGAAATATCTTGAAAATCGTTCAAGTAATTTCCGAAATTCTGGATTCAAACATACCAAATTATATGTATGTTTGTATCCAGGGTTTCATAAATTGCTTGAACGATTATTATGAAGATTTCTGAAACAGAGTTTTTGACTACCAGGTCGATCGATTGGATCCTGCGGTGGGCCCGATTTTTTGTTTAATTTTTCTTTATCAGCTCTTTGATCAAATTTACTGAACTGATGTTCTCGAATACCTGGAATCGATTGCGAAGGATCCTAATTTCGGGAAAGTGGCGTTATGTTGCATCATGTTGCGGGTGCACGATATTGCGGGATGTTGCACAATGTTGCGTTATGTTGTACCATATTGTTGGATGGTGTATTGTAATACGTGATGTTGGTACATGTTGCAACAAGTTGCGGGATGTTGCACCAATATATTGCACCGAAATACGTTATGTTGCAAAATTTTTGTTGTGTTAATTAGATGTCTGGTGCCGTGTTGCATCATGTTGTATTATGTTTCACCGTAATTTCATTATTTTTTAGTAATTTCTCAATCGACTATATTTAAACGCCTTAAAATTGTGTTTGCGTCAGATGTTTCGAAAAATCAATTTGTCGAATGCCGGCAAGCGATGTCGATAAGTTCAAAATTCAGGAGAATTTATTTGTTTGGTTCTCCAATGGGACTTGGGCTCATTTTTTATAATTTTGAAGAGGGAGGTTCGAGTATTTATTTGGAGAAGGATAATTTGCTTAGGGGATTCTCAGGAGAGGCTTCTAATTACAGATATTCATTTAGAGCACATTCAATTAGGTTGTTATTTTGCGTTCTTTTCCCACAATTGAACTAAAATGATGATGTTGATGAAACAGTGATTGCATTAAGAATATGGGAATCTAATATAATTATTGGCCATGCCTCTCAAAAATTGCAAATTTAAATTAACCTTAACCATTTTTTAATTGATTGGGATAATCGCTGTGGTGAGAGATTCACGGATAACTACCCAAATATATAGTTAATTATACGGAAGTGCGGTGGAATAAAGAAGTAGATATCTCGTTATATATCTTAACAATAGAATCAAAGGTTACGCATACCTTACGTAGGCAGGAACTGGATACGGCACATTTGCTTACGAAACTCATGTCCATTCTTCTAGATGGAAGACATTGGACTTCCAGCCATAACACTTTAAACGGTCAATTTTTAGAAATTTTCAAATTTTGTGTGTGCCAAACATTTAAACGGGCTTTCCCGGACTCCCCACAAGAAAATTGACATTCAAATTTTTCCAGGTATGAGCTTCAATAAGTCTATATTTGAATCCTTGTCTAACCATGACACTTTAAACGGTACAAAAAAATTCAAATTTTTTGTGAGCGATATATTCAAACGTGTTTTCCTGAACTCCCTAAATTAAAATTGGCGTGACGTTTTTTAAATAATCAACATTAATAAGGCACTCCTTTTAAAATGTATTTTAAACAGGTCCCTATTTCACATTTTACTTCCCCAAACATCTTATAAAGCATTTGCAAAAATTTGGTTTTGTATATCAGTTTTAATTGTTTCGAATGAAAAATATTTTTTAAATCTTTTTTTAGTTATTGTTCAAGTACAGCAAAACAAAAATTTCTAATATAAATATTTACTTTCCGAAATATAATATGTATCTGCGCTATCGACATTTTTCGGCTGGGGGTTTCGATATTGCATTATCGACATATTTTGTAGTACAAAATTCTGTTGATATCAGCCAAAATAAAAACAAAACAAAACCCTATAAAAAATATTTCGACATGAAGTTATAAAAAAATAATAATTTATGATAATCTAATTTTTCATGCTTCAGACCTTCAGCCGCTGGCTGTGAGTTGGCTTTCGGCAACATAATATTTTTACAGGTAAATTAAAAGTGAATATTTTTAATTTCATTTTTCTTGATTTTTCTATTACTAACCGGACAAGTGGTACAGTGGTTAAAGCTTCGGCACTTGGACCGGGAGGTACTGGGTTCGAATCCCATCACATGCTGGATGCAAAGCGAATTTTCATCATCGATTACGATCGGTAATGTTAATAAACACAACTAAGTTGGAGTGCAGAATTCAGCGCCGATCCACCGTCCATGTCAGTTTACAGGTTGACATGGAGCTTGCAATGTGCAGGTGGTATACTGTAATTGTGTGAATGGGTGGTCTGTGCGTGAATGAAAGGGGTGTTAATTGACCTTCAAAGGACATGAATCCACTGGACAATTAATACTTGATTAAAAAAAAAAAAAAATAATAAAAAAAACACAAGTTATAAATATCTTATCCAACAGTTTACGAATTGGTCAAACTTCGCTCAGTTCATAGAATAAACATTCGCATTAGTGGTATTGATTGGAAATTTACTGCTAACTTCAATTACATGTAATTTTGGCTCATATCAACAGAATTTTGTACTACCACCTGATACAAAATATGTCGATAATGCAGGTATGTTCGGCTAACTTCAGTAGCATGTTTCGATGATAATACTGAAATTAGGAAAAAATGGCACACAAACTGCATTATCGACATTTCAGCCGAAATCTCGTCAGAAAAACTACGTTATAGACTTCTTGAGATGGGAATACATAATAAAGTGAAAACTGCATTGTCGACATTCCAGTCTAAATTTTGGCAGAAAAACCACGTTATTTACATTTTGCAAGGGAATCGGTAATAATATTGAAAACTGCATTATAGACATTTCAGAAGAAATATCTTCGGAGAACTGCATTACCGACAAAAATATAGAAGGAAACGAAAACTAGAATATTTTTTTAAAATAAATAAACTAAATATTTTAACAAATTTTAAAATCATATTCAAATCGGTTCTGTGACGTATTTTGGACAATTGGATAAAGCTACCTAAACAGCTTCTAAGTATGATAATTATAATTTATAACGTGACTAGGAGAATCCGCGAAACTCGCACAGTTCATTTGTCGTATAAGCGAGTTAAATTTTAAGGCTCGAGCCTACAAACAGAATATCTATGCAAAGTTTGAGGCCAAAGTTTTTGTGAGATCATAGTTAGATTTCCAAAAATTCACTATGTCTGAAATTTTGTTTTCTCATAAAATGATTTACATTAAAAAAATCGCGTATGTCGCATTATTCATTTGTCGTGTAAGCGAGATATATTATTAGGTTCGGGTCTACAAACAGAATATCTGTGCAAAGTTTGAGATCAAAGTTTATTGCGATGTTGAGAACATTCCATGTTTCTTCTTTATCTTTGTCCGTGTAAATTTTTCCGAGACTGTTTTGATGATGAATACGATAAATTTATGCAAGGCCGTGTCAAGTAGTGTCCTTGACTATAATCAGGATTTCTTCTGCTTCTCTTCAACTTCATCGCCTGATTCATTAAGCGTTACCGAGGGAGCATCACGAGGAGGTATGAATCTACGATTTTGCCCTCTTTTGTACACCCGCCTCTATTTTTAAATTCATTTCATTTTTTATTTCTATTTCTTTTTTTATTTTTATTTTTTGCTTTTTTTATTTTTTTGAATAATTCTTTTTAGATTTTAATGTAGTATTTAAATTTCAAATTTTTTTTTTTGGTTTTTTTCATCCAAATTTTTACCCCCTATATTATTTTCTTTCATATTTTGGTGAATATTCATTTTTGAAAAATGTCAATCTCGCCGTCGTTTTTTTGTTATGATTCCATTTTTCTAAGGGATCTACTACCTCTCTGTGTTTTGGTTTAGACTTAACATTATTAAATCCTTTTTTGGAAAAGTTATTAATAATTCCATAGATTTGATCTTCGATTCTTGTCATTGAAAACACTAAAAATCGTCCAGCTTTTACCATTATCAACAGTCTTTTTTGTCCATTTCAAATAATGTAACTCCGTAGTAGCTTTCGATTGAAGCGTTTGTAAAAGTTCGTGGAGAGAAATCCCTTGTTTCTACTATTGGAGTCCACAGTGGCAAAATAGACATAAAATGAATAATTCGAGCTACACGAATTTTTGCATGTAGATCATTTCATGAGAAAACGAAATTTCAGACATGATTGAGGATTTTCGAAAATCTATCTATGATCCCACATAAATTTTGAACTGAAATTTTACATTGATGGTTATTTTTAAATATTTTGTTAAATAATTATATTATTTTTCCTCCATACAATTTGTCGATAATGCAGATTTTGGCTGAATTTCTGCTAACTCCAGTAAAATGTTTCGACGGACATGATACCAACAACTATATGCCATCATTTTTTTGATTGGTTTCAATCTGCATTATCGTCATTTTTGGACGAACTTTTTCGGTTAACTTTACTAGAGTAAAATACTTAGTATATGTATTTGTTTTAAAAAATATCTTTTAGGTTTCGTTTTCTTCTATTATTTGGACGATAATGCAGTTCCTAGTCAAAATATCGATAATGCAGTGTTTATATTATTATGGACTTTCCTCTCAATAGAGCAATTTTTCAGTTTAAATTTTGGCTGAATTGTCGGTTTTGCAGTTTATTCCAAATGTTCTGCTAACTTCAGAAGTATGTTTACTGGATATCCTGTGAAATCCAGACTTCAAGCAATTTTTGATTAGTACTTGCTATTTAAAGGACTCGGTGAAATATTCTAAGAAACAATTAGTGATTATTAAATCAAACTTTAGAAAACAGGATACAGTTACATTTAATAAGTGGTTATACCATTGTAAAGACGGTTCAATAAGGGTTAATATTCTAATCGATATTGTAATTGACGTCAATAGACCGCCCAAAAAATTTATGATTGCTGTGTAATAGCCAATTATATACATATTATTTTACATCATATGTACATCGTACACAAATATTCCCCCTCATTCCACCTTGAGAAGTCAAAGTGATAGTACACGAGAATTGAGTTCTTAAATAAATAATGCTGCGTATAATAAAACCTTTTTGCCTTAAGTTGGAAAATCAAACAAAAAACAAAATTTTAGAACTGTTTGAGTATGTCGCAAATAAGAAGCACTGTGTGTATCGTACAGTTATCTTAACTTTTCGAAGTAAAATAAGTCCACTTTTCTATTATCACTTTCCGTTTAAAATTTATATAGTTGTGTATACATGAGGGACATGAGTATATCCTCTTCCCAATTGGACATGTGTATACAGCACATGTCATGCATAACATTTTGTCCAAATTGATTCGAATTTCGAAACCAACAAAAAAACCATGTATTTTCCTTCTCCCATTTTATTTCATTTGATCTCCAATCGTTTTCCAAGAAGACGAGTCTATTTAATCGCAAAAAAAAATTATCTTCTCTGTGTCATTCTTTGTGTGATTAACTAAATGAAATTAAGTTCACATAAAATTAATCGAATCACCACAGCCACACATAAATAATGGCACAAAATCCATGGTTGCAATTAAAATAATTTGCAATAGTCGTATGATTAATTTGTGTTTAATGGTTTAAACGGATTAGCATATAAATTTTGTTTGTGTTGCGGATTTGGAGAGGATTTTTCTTTGCTGACTCTGCTTGTTACGTAGGAGCTTACTGTAATAATCCAGAAAAGTTGTTTAACAGTAGATTCGTTTATGTGTTACATCACAAGGTAGATAGGTAGTAGGTACATACATACCGACAAAATATAAACTTGTGTCCTTTTTAATCCTTTTTATGTAAACAGAAAAGTTTCGAGAGAAGTTTTTTGTTTGGATTGGCTCTTCTTTCATATTTTATATACAATCCTAGGGGTATAACATATACAAACGTAATGTTTTTAGTTTTGTGAATTCCGTTTATGCCGTTTGTATTTGCCTTTGAACATAATTATCATGAATATATGATTATTTTATGACTTTAGTTGATAATAACTCAACATAGAATGTTGAAATACCTATTACGTCCGTTGGGTATACACCTAATGTATTTTTCATAACTGGGGCAGAATGCCAAATTGATATTACAGTTTGTTTCGAAATATGACGAATAGGTGCGTGACAAATTGTAAAATATTTGCTGTAAAATGTTCACAGTTTAGTAAAATTTTCGTAATTGGAAAAATGAAGTTTCTTAATATATTTGGTGTTTGACTAATTTTAGTTTTGCCGCAGGGAATTATAGATCGTTGTTATTATGATATGATAACGCTTTCAACTAGCAAACGATTTTGTGGATTGTTGAATATTTTAGTTTTATTTAAATTTATAGCGGTAAGGGTCGTCGGTCTAGAAAGTCAATATGCTTGACTTAATGTCAACCTCATCTGCACGTGGTGCTCTCTACGCCAACTATGCTCTGGCGGCCGAGAAAAGGCGGGATAACCGAACATCGAGAACCTACCAAATAATGTTCTCTACACTGACCCACTACCAATTTCACTGGCTAGATTCAGCACCCCCAGACAGCCCGCCAACAGCCCAGTTGGACAATCCACCCTCTAACGAGACGGACTAAATGTTGAATATGAATTGAATATGAATTGAATATGAATTGAATATGAATTGAATATGAATTGAATATGAATTGAATATGAATTGAATATGAATTGAATATGAATTGAATATGAATTGAATATGAATTGAATATGAATTGAATATGAATTGAATATGAATTGAATATGAATTGAATATGAATTGAATATGAATTGAATATGATTTGAATATGAATTGATTATGAATTGAATATGAATTGAATATTAATTGAATATGATTTGAATATGAATTGAATATGAATTGAATATGAATTGAATATGAATTGAATATGAATTGAATATGAATTGAATATGAATTGAATATGAATTGAATATGAATTGAATATGAATTGAATATGAATTGAATATGAATTGAATATGAATTGAATATTAATTGAATATGAATTGAATATGAATTGAATATGAATTGAATATGAATTGAATATGAATTGAATATGAATTGAATATGAATTGAATATGAATTGAATATAAATTGAATATGAATTGAATATGAATTGAATATGAATTGAATATGAATTGAATATGAATTGAATATGAATTGAATATGAATTGAATATGAATTGAATATGAATTGAATATGAATTGAATATGACTTGAATATGAATTGAATATGAATTGAATATGAATTGAATATGAATTGAATATGAATTGAATATGAATTGAATATGAATTGAATATGAATTGAATATGAATTGAATATGAATTGAATATGAATTGAATATGAATTGAATATGAATTGAATATTAATTGAATATGAATTGAATATGAATTGAATATGAATTGAATATGAATTGAATATGAATTGAATATGAATTGAATATGAATTGAATATGAATTGAATATAAATTGAATATGAATTGAATATGAATTGAATATGAATTGAATATGAATTGTATATGAATTGGATGTGAATTGAATATGAACTGAATATGAATTGAATATGAATTGAATATGAATTGAATAAGAATTGAATATGAATTGAATATGAATTGAATATGAATTAAAATGATTTGAATATGAATTGAATATGAAATGGATGTGAATTGAATATGAATTGAATATGAATTGAATATGAATTGAATATGAATTGAATATGAATTGAATATGAATTGAATATGAATTGTATATGAATTGAATATGAATTGAATATGAATTGAATATGAATTGAATATGAATTGAATATGAATTGAATTTGAATTGAATATGAATTGAATATGAATTGAATATGAATTGAATTCGAATGGAATATGAAATGAATATGGATGAATTTTTTTTAAAAAGATTGAACATGAACAATGATAAATAGTGAAATATTGAATTTTTTAAGATATTAAAGGTGTTAGGGAATAAATCTTGTAAGTTTAAAATACTGAGTGCTTTATTTGCAAAATCCATTACGAAGCTGTATCGGACGCCCGAAATTCATAACAATAGGTGCTAACCGGGAATCTATTCGTTAATAACTTTAACTTGTGAAGGGAAGAAGCGAAATTTGTAGACCGCTATTACGCCTAAACTGTCGTAAAATTCTCTTTTTATGTTCGTTTGGAATATAGATACCTACAAGACTAAACGTGTTCAACATCGTATATTTGATAATCAGCAAACTATTAAAGCACAATAAATATCCTTAAATAGCCATAAGGAACAACTGCTATTTTTTATGGACTATATTTTTATTTTAATATTACCTCGAATACACTGCCGCAGTATTTTTTAATGGGTACAGTAGGAAATAATTACATCGCTATATAAATAAAACCCTTGAGGTATTTCTTTGTGATTGTATTAAATTGTTTTTTTATTAACCCGAACAAATATAAAGCATTGAAACCAATCTAACAAAAATATTTGTTTAATTAAACATAAAACTCAACGGTAAATTAATTTTATCATTTCTAAATCTATGCACACCAAAATAACGAAAAATACAAGTGTGGCACCGCCGCACCTTGTCTGGAACAGCGTTTCTATACATACCCTTTTCACTTTCGTATGTTCTCCTTAAACACACACACACACAATAAAACTGGATCCTTGTCCAAATTTTTACCTTTTTTATATTTGGACCGTTTCATACCACCCTAGTTATATGAAGGTGGAAGTATATCTTTTTTTGCACAGAAACTTAATTTTACTTTCGTTCAACCAAGAAAGAAATATATAAGCAGGAGTAAATAAAATATAAAAAATAAATTTAAATTTTTATTTATTTTTTAGAAAATTAAATTTATTTTTGGCTTGGCAAAAGAACATTCGATTCAGTAACTGTTTGACATTTCTTTTATATTGCATTATTTATGTTGGAAGCCATTATAACTGTGGGGTGGTGTAATTTGAATATCTTTCCATAATTATGTTCGCATTGTACATATACAGGCTACAAAATAAAAACGAATGGATGCAGGCAAAAAGCGGGGTTAAGTTACAATATAATAATTTGAAAATTAAACTTAATTGGATTAGGTGTTGTGAGAAGGATAATAGCGTACGATTCCACGATTACATTCTTTGGTAATATATTGCCAAGAAATTAGGTGATAAATGAACTGAATATGAATTGAATATCAATTGAATATGAATTGAATATGAATTGAATTCGAATGGAATATGAATTGAATATGAATTGAATATGAATTGAATATGAATTGAATATGAATTGAATATGAATTGAATATGAATTGAATTCGAATGGAATATGAATTGAATATGAATTGAATATGAATTGAATATGAATTGAATATGAATTGAATATGAATTGAACATGAATTGAATATGAATTGAATATGAATTGAATATAAATTGAATATGAATTGAATATGAATTGAATATGAATTGAATATAAATTGAATATGAATTGAAATCTTGAGGGTTGATGACGATTTTTTTGCGTCACCAAATCATAAGCAACCTGCGAGGATGGAACACAACCCGGAAGGCCAAACTTTAGTGTTTCCGAGAAAAAGAGGTATAAAGTGTTGAGCCTGAGCGACTGCAACATGGACTCGCCTTGCAAATGCTTTTGAGCTGACACCATTGTGCCACAATTATGTTTGAACGATTTGTAAAGAATTGCATGATTGGTTTGACAGGCGAAACACCGGTGCAAAACAGTGCTAGGTCCCTTAGAGTTATCAAAGCAATAAACTAGAGAGTAAAGAGCTCCTATTGAGAAAGTGACAGGAGTTTGTTAAAAAAACATGAGGTAGCAAAACACTTTGCTTGATTTGGAAGAAATACTTGATGTTGCATGATATTTTATGGAACAGGAGGAGTTTAGGTGTAGAGTAGAAGCTCCAAACAAATTCGAGCCTTCATTCGTGCTAGTAAAGAGACTCAGTTAGAACTTTATAGACCCTTAAAATACAGAGGGCGAAAGAGTTTCTCTATAGATTACCCAAAACAGAAAACCTACAGCTTTCAGGGCAGGAATATACTCGATAGAGGCTGATAGTAAAACCCACGCGGATATGCACAAGCTAAAGAACAGTACAAATGTAGCTCGAAATTCGAAATAGAAAATTAGGAGAATTTTGGAGAACTAGTATGGTTAAAACTGCCCAGGAAAGACATATGCTGAAGGGAGTATTCATGATTGCAGTGTAACCGGGAGACAAGAAGGTAGAAATGTGGCCTACTCCAAAAACAACGAAAAGTGTGATGCTCTAAGAAGCTCTGCGCGTTGAAGTAAACTGAGATGAAGAAGTACGAGGACGCACTCTATGAAAATGGAGGTTCTAAATTTAAGATGACTATTGAGCGGAACGTCTTAAGGCCGAAGTTAAGGTGATTGCTGAAGGAAACGTCCTACAGGTGATTTCAAATGACATAGGGGAGAAGTGGAGAAAGACCTAATTGAAGTAAGTGGAAATTGTTGGCCAATATGTTTTCTTTATTCTTTTTATATTTTTTTTTTGCATGTCAAAGTTGCGATATGGCAATTAATTTTCTAGGTAACTGAAATGGATGTAGGGGCCATCTATGGTATTTTGGGTATTTTGACGCCGGGGGCATGAAAAACTGGAGTCGAACTAATGGTTGTTAGGGAGCAGTACCAAAACAAATGACCTTCCACTTGGTTTTGGATCTACTTTCTGGTAGGGAAAAATTAAACGGTCTAGAGACTGCAATTTATGATCGTGCGAAGGGAGCTTCATCTAGAATAAGGAGAAGCCGAAGTACAGTAGGCCAGAAGAAAGCTCATAAGGATATGATGCAAAACTAGACTTATACTTGATGTAGAAGGACGTCTAGCTATGCCGGAGAATCCAAAAAAGATTCCGCTTTCAAATTGCAGTCGGGCATTTGACTTTTTCGAGCCACGGGGAAAAAATCGATACGAGAAACGACTGGCTTATTTATGGATAAACGGGATTACTGAACTAAAAAGGAACCCCTTTATACTGATGGCAAGTAGCATAACAAGCACGGGAGTACAAGACAACCGGAACTGCCGTTCGTGTTCTTTTCTTAAAATACATCTGGACGGAAATCACCCAGGAGACATTGGTTTTGCCCCTTTATTCAATGTGAAGGTCTTAATAAGTTATAGTGTTGTTTCCGGTAAGTGGTCTATATCAGTTACTGAAAATAAGCTGCTGGGTCTTAGTTCACATCAATGACAAGAGTTTTTTCATTTTTTGCATGTTAGGGGGTCAGCGTTAATATAAAATGATAGGGATTTATGTATATCTCAGTTAATAAATCTTTCAATTTTGGTAACATTCCACTACATTTCTGCGTTGACTAAATTTAGTACATACCAAAATAAATCTTATCATCCTACAAATCACTCGGACCAATCAAAAGAAGATACAGCATTCGTGTTTATATAATTTTCAGGATCCATAAACCAAACACCAACGTTAAAAACAAAAAAACAATACAAATTTATGTAAATCAGGCACAAACGATAAACATAAATTTGGAATGGTATTTTTTGTGCAAAGACAATCAAGCGCAGTGGAATGGGAAATTAAATTGAGAATATTGAGAGTAACTGAAGAAGAACTAAGTATGTACGCAACAAAGCGAAAGGAATGCACAATAAAATGACAATTATGTAAATATGGAAGTAATGTAAGAAGCACAGTTCCAATGGCAACGAGAACAGACGAAAGTAATGCAGGTATGTCTAATCAAATTTGAATAAAACATTTTCATGACATTTTTTTTATAAATTTATTTCGTTCGGGTGGTGGGAGAATCAAATGAACCGTGGTATTTTGCATGCAGGAAAATTTTGTGTATATTTTATGGTATTTTGTATCGTAGGTAAATGGATACATGCTTTATAGTGATTGGAACGGGGGCAGTAGTTTCTACAACAGGGGTAAAGAAAATTGGAAGTGATATAAACGATTTTTACACGATTTTATGGTTATGGCGGAAGGTGCAATTTAATAATTGGAAAATTGGATTTTAATTAAATTATACAATTTTGTAATTGTGAAAATACATCTAATAAAAGTCGCGATACTTTATCAAAATTCCAGAACAACGAAAATTAATACTGTTAAAGTTAGCCGACTCGCTCCAGCTGAAAAATTTCGATAATGCAGATTCGGCTGTAATAGCAAAAATACATCGGCTGAAAATGTCGATAATACAGATTCAAAAATAACTTGTATTGTTCGCCTGTAAAGGTCGGTGAGGCAGATTATTAATTTTGGTGCTAAAAAGTAATTAGTTTTTTAATCAAAAATGTTTATTTCGGTTCATCAAAGTATATTATTCAAAATTAAATTTTTTATTAAATGCATTAAAACTATAATTAAAAAACTATTTTAATAAAGAGAAAACTCAATGGTATATACCAAGCAAAACTTCAAAAATTTCAGGTCAATTTCCATGTGAAGAGTCCGAAAACTTCTATAAATAGATCGCACCGCGCACACACAAAAGTTGAAATTTTCTAAAAATTTACAGTTTCAAGTTTCATGACTGGAAATAGATTCAAATGAAAGGTCTTATTGACGCTTACACCTGAAAAAATTTCAGGACTATTTTCATGTTAGAAGTCCGGGAAAACTTAATTGAATATATCGCACACACAAAATAAAAATAAAAACTTTATACGAAAATATTAGAACTACGATAGTTTAACAAACCAAATTTTTGTAAGTTCTGTATTAGATGTGTGCGAAGGTAAGATGTAAAATGCATGTAAAGTGACATGTTCGGATAATATTTTAAATGGAGTGCATTATTAATGTCTAGTCTAATGTCTGCGCCTAGTTCAATCGAGTCATATACGAGATATTGACTCTTTCTGCAATCTACGATCACTAAATGAAAGTGTCGTTTATTTTCGTCGAAAATTGGCATTACCAAAATTGGCTTGCATAATATGAACATGTTGGCCATATATTTAAACTCTTCAGATGTGGTATTCGAAAAAAACAGTATTGAACAAAATGAGTATGACTCAACTTGGCAATCCGAATACTGTTTTGCGGCTAATTTTATGCAAATATCGGCAATTTCATTTTCAACCCCGTTTTCCCCAGATAAAGAATTGAAGCTGTCGAAACGTATGTAACAACTGCATCACACTACATGTTACGGCGAGCTATTGGTGCCATAAAATCAATACGAAATCACCGTCTGTTCACCAAGTTATTTTCAAATTATGTATGTGCGATGTTTTCAATCGAATTTTCACGGTCTCCCCACATGAAAATTGGCTTTAATATTTTTCCAGGGTATCGATTTTGTCTCGTGAGTTACTCATTTAAAATGAGTGAAGCAAAAAAAATCGAATACGTACCCAGTGTATAATACACAATTATTTCTTTGTATTTCTATTTTTCTTTTGTTCGTATTTGTGTCATTTGTATGACGAACAGTACCAAAATAACGCGATCCGGGCGAATCGGTTCAATTTTTATGGTGCTTACTTCCTTTTCTCAGCACATTACGTTTGCTCTCGAGTTGTGGAGTGTCATTATTTAACATGCCAATATATTTTATATTATCTATTATCATAAATTAATTTTACATCTAATAATAAAATGTTATAGGTAAATTTATTTTAAATTTCATAAATTTTAGAAATTATACAAAAATCGAAAATACATAAACAACGCAAAAATATGGCGTTTACAATGGTTAACCCTTTGAGTTCCAAAAAGCGCAATCGTGTTTCTCAATACACTAGCCGAAATCATGTTGGCACTCAAAGAGTTAATATGAATAAACAAAAAAGAATGACACGTGACTTGCATATGCAGAAAAACAGTCATAGGCCCATGCCACACGTAAAAAAAAAATGCCGCATTTTTCTTCGTTTCTTTCCCCGTTTACCTATGATACAAGTTTTAATTGCGACTTAAACAAATTTTCTGTTCAACCACACAACTCAAACATAAATGAAATAAAAAATATTTCAAGGACATTTTTGACTCATTTTAGTTAAAATTTTATTAAAGAGAGAGCAGCACAAAACATTGGTAGAAAAAAAATGCCAAAATACAAAAAATGCTCGTGTGGCATGGGTAATACGCACGAAACTACCACAAATACATAGGCTACTACTATATCATTCCGGTTACACTCATTTCGTTTCACACATTTTGAGACAAAATCGATATACAGCAGGTGTAAGCATCAATAAGACCTTTTTTCGTTTAAATTTGTTTTCGGCCATGACACTTTAAACGGTCAATTTTTAGAAATTTTCAAATTTTGTGTGTGCGATATATTCAATCAGGTTTTCCCGGACTTCCAATATAGAAATTGACCTTTTAGATGAAGTGCCATTTAAACAATTCGCCAAACATGTAACTATAAATTCATTTTACGTTTTAACACCAAACATGTAATAGAGCACTTAGAGAAATTGGGTTTTGTATATTAATTTTAATTGTTTCGAATAAAAATTTCTTATTTTGAATTTTTTAGTTGGTTTTTAGGAAGAACAAAATAAAAATTTGCAATATAAATGATTACATTCCGGTATAAAATTCGTATTTGCATTATCGACATTTTTTGGCTGGGATGTTACCGACAAAAACCGGCTGTCATTTTCGTTTGATTAGTTCGAATATGTATTATCGACATTTTTTCGGCTGGAATCGGCTAACTTTAATATGGTAAAATTAAAAAAAAATTCCTTATTTTGGATTGTTAAAATATACCAAAATTACATCATTTTTCTCATGTCATTGTAAGATCGTTTTCCTTTCATCTCCGATTAAGGAGTGCGTGGCGTCTACTAGTTACTACTACTTGTCTACTTTTAGTAGCTCCCAAATATCTTATTTTCAGCAAGCACCGTTCTTTTTCAGGTATTGCTGGCTTTCCACATTGAGCCCTGCAGATTCCATTCCAGTGACATTCTTTTTATGTCATTACGCACTTTCAATTTTCATTAGTGTATGCATTGTATAATCATTATATAGTAATGTAATGGTAGGTTCATGAGTGAAATGTTAGATACCACTACTGGTATCGTTTTAAACTTTTTAAAGAATTTCTGCAATTACCTATCCGCCTAAATAGCATAACCTTCTCCTAAATGTAGCTAGAATATTTTATAATGCAACATGCAGAAAACAAAAAAATTCTATACATATACTTACAATGCGATTCATTACTATTTATGATACGAAAAAAATTTAGTTCCCATTTCTGTTTCTTTTCATATCAAATTGACAAATAAAATAACATATATAATAATAATTAACAAATACATAATTAACAAATAAAATAGTAATAAAAATAATAATTTTATATGAAAACAAACAGAAATGGGAACTAAATTTTTTTCTTATCATAAATAGTAATGAATCGCATTGTATTACTCATATAATGACGCTCTCATTATAAGTCAAAACAGTTTTACGCTCAAAAGTAAATAGAAAATGTAACAAAGATGATGGAGAGAAAATACCGATCGCAACTAAGTTGGTTTTGTTTTGAATTGCAACAATGTTTTCTAAATTATAGACAAATAATTTTGAACGTTAAAATATTCGTTGAAAATTATAAAAAGCTAAAATAATTGAAGATTGTCCATAAAAACGATCTACATTTAAATCCAATTAAAGATTATTTTAAATGATTTTGTAGGTACAACACATACACATTATTTGGTTTTCGTTTCGATTACTATATAGATAGACCACCGATGATATACATACTTATTTACACGCACACACTCAGCAATTCAATATATGTAAAAGGAAAATCATACATCTACACACTACAAAGATTTAAAAATTGTTTGCAAGTTAATTTCGTAAATTTGTTCGTTTAAAATTTTATTGCTTGTCGTCTAATCGTAACGCATGTAGCTTTGTGTTTTCTTATTTTTAAACGTTATAAAAAGTTCATTTTGAAAATTTGTGTATTAAAACTTTTGTGAATTTGCGTGATAAAATGGTGTGTGCTTACAAAAACTGCTTAAATAAAAATGACTGTAAATCCACCAGAACATTTTTTACGGTGCTGCATGACCATCGTCGTGTGTTCGACAAGAATAAAGTTACTTCCAAACGCATAACTATTATGAAGAACTTTAATTTTAATAATTTCAAAATAAGTAGTTTTAGAACAAAAAATATTTAAAAAACGGTCTTTCCCCAGCCAATTAATAATCTTGTTTGTAAGTGTAAGGTCAATGACATAGATGCACGATGCAAGCGTTTATTAAAATTCGATTTTTTTTTAAATAAAAAAAAATTGATTCCAAAAGTTTCGCGTACGATTTCCAACCAGACACACAACACTGAGAGTCAAACAACAAGAATATTGAAAACACCTGACTTCCCACCTATAACATTGAAATATGAAAAAGGGCCTCCAAGAACTTATTTAAAGAATTATCAAGTTCCACAAATTCCTCATGAATGTCCCATCTCACCATCGCAATTTCCTAGTCCGCAACATCAAATTGAAGACGAAAATAGAGAACCCGTTCAACTTTTAAACAAAATTCTCAGGTTTATATTAAATACCCCTCAGAAAAGTAAAATGCAAACAGAAGAAAACACAATAAAAATATTAATTGATAATACACTTGACGATCGACCACAAGTAAACACATTTTGTACTTGCACAAATATTTCATAAATTAAAGTTATCTTGGACCCAAGTTGAACAAAAAATGTATTTGAAATTTGATTTTAAATCACCTTCATGTTACAAGCATTTATTAAAGAAAGGTTTTAATTTGCCAGATAAGGATAAAAAATTGTATTATTCAGTATAAAAAAACTAGTACATGTTTTAAAAATTTTGTATGGGTTAAATTTTAATTTTATTTTTATGTGACTTAGAAGGGTCTTAGAAGGGTATTATGAAAATTGTAAAGAGATTAAAACTCTAATAAGCAAGTTAAAAACTACCATTGGCGATTGCTTTCCTATTTAAAATACAATTTAGATAAAAATATTATTGTTTTATCTTATGAAAGATTAATTTTTTTTAAGATAAAATAAATTACAACAATTTAAGCTATTGTAGCAACAAGAACTTTCAAGAGCCCAACTGAAATCCCATTTAATTAACCTAATTAAGGTTAATTAAATGGGAGCTTTTATGAAAATAATGCTCCCATTTAATTAACCTTAATTTTTATTTAGCTCTTTGGTTCTGTTCAAAACGGCTACTTATTTCATTCTAACGCCCGTTGCACATTTCAGCTAAGCTAAGCAAGAAACGTAGTTTCTATTAGCATAGTTTAGCTCGCACAGCTCATTCCGCTGCACATTTGAGCTAATTATATCTCTCACGCATACATTTTAATACAAGTAAAATCCTATGTCTGTCAAAAATTAATTAATTAATTTTATTATATTATTTAAGAATTCAACCACTTTTTTGAATTTGATCCACAATACCAAACACAACAATACACAAATGTCATCCAAATTTCAATATTTTATAAGTACACATAATAATAGCAATGTGAGCAATATAGCTGACTTTTGCAATCCAAAGACAACCCGAGCTAAGTTAGTTTGTATCGCTCAAAACAGAAAAAACATAGCTCGCATAGTTTAGCTCAAATGTGCATCGTTCCATTAGGCCCGTTGCACATTTGAGCTAAGCTAAGCTAAGCGATGTCAGCTAAGTTCATCGCTCTTGGTTGAAAATAAAGAGTTTTAATGAAACGATGCACGCTTGAGCTAAGCTATGCGAGCTATGTTTTTCTGTTTTGAGCGATGAAACTAACTTAGCTCGCGTTGTCAGCTATATCGTAAGTCAGCTATATCGTTCACACATACATTGCTATTATTGTGTACATATTCGCCTATGTGACTATGTGATTCTAATAATATTTTGGCAGACATATAGCATTTTACTTGAATTGAAATGTATGTGAGAGCGATGTAATTAACTCAAATGTGCAGTGGAATGAGCTGTGGATGCCAAACTATGCTAATAGCTGCGTTTCTCGCTAAGGCTTCTTGTACACTTAAGCTATGTTCTTTTAGCAAAGTGAGCATGTTTTGAGATAACAGCTTTCGATTTACTTTGCAAAGCCTAAATAAGTGAAACCGAATTAGCGAAGCTTAACTCAACACACTCTTACGTCCCGATTTATTTAATTTCTTTATTTAAAGCTGTGGGATAGAAACATAGCTGATTGTGAGCTGATTAATTACGAGGGCAAATCAAAAAGTCTTGCAATTTTATATGAAAAAAAAGAGTGAGTGAGACAGCAATATTTTTATTTTTCGACATAATGTCCTTTAAGGTTTATACATTAGTCACTTGGAACAATTAACTTGCCTAAAACCTCTAAAAAAAAGATTTCTTTTGCTCCATAAAATATTCATTTACAACAGACTGTACTTCATAGCCACTGGAAAATTTCGGGCCCCTTAGTGTTTTTTTTTTAAATTGGGAAACAGAAAGTAGTCACTGGGTACCAAGTCTGGACTGTACGGTGGATGCGGAATTTCCACGAAGCCGCAGCCCTTTAATGCAGCTTGAGCAATATTAGCCTTGTGCACTGGTGCATTGTCGTGAAGAAGCAAGATTTTTTTCCTAACTTTCCTTGGCCGTTTTTCCCGGATCGCTTTTTTCAATTTTCGCAAAACTTCTGCGTAATATATGCCTGCGTGATTGTGGTTTTCGGTGCAATATAATCGATTATCAAAATTCCTTCAGCATCCCAAAAACTGTTGCCACAACCTTACAAGTAGACGGTTGAGTTTTGAATTTCTTTGGTGGTGGTTCACTACGTTTAATCCATTGCATCGATTCTTGTTTGGATTCCGGATCCCAATGATAAAGTCATGTTTCATCGCCTGTTATTATGTTATCCAAGAAATTTTCTGGATCTTCTTTGTACATATCTAAAATCGCCTTTGAAGTTTGAACACGCATTTTTTTTTTGTTCTGCATTCAACAAACGGGGAACCCATCGCGCACTTACTTTCGACATGTGAAGGTGGTCATGTAATATACTATATGTGGTACCGTATGAAAGAGAAAGTCTCCACGCTAACCGCGGAACAGAAATACGCCGGTCCTCCAATACAATAGATTCGGCCAAAATTACGTTTTCATGGCTAATAGCATCTGCTGGCCGATCCGAGCGGTTGTCGTCTTCAAATGACTCCCGGCCACTTTTGAATAATTTTACCCACCTTGTTACTGTGGCATATGATGGTGCAGATTCGCCGTAAACTTTTGATATATAGTTGAATATATAAATTGCATTTCGTCCATCTTTATAGAAAAATTTAATAAGGGCGCGATATTCAATTTCATTCATTTTAAGAAAAATTCAAAACACGTGTTACTAAATTGACAAAAACAAACGAACTGTAAAATTTACATCGAAATGTTCTTCTAGAAGTTTCATCGCGACAAAAAATGGTTTTGAAAAATATATTGTTGTCTCACTCACTCTTTTTTTTCATATGATATTGCAAGACTTTTTGATATACCCTCGTATCTCCAAGGTGAAAATAAAAATTTAAATACATTGCTTTACAGATTGGGTAGACTCTGAGATTTATCTACAATATTTCTGTTATTTGACTTTGGAAAGAAATCAAAACGTGAAGCTGTTAAATGAAAACATAGCTCATATCAGTCAAAATACTTAGCTCAAGTGGGAAACGGGGTTTATAAAAGTTTTTTATATACAACCAAGAACGATGAACATAGGTCAGTTCGCTTGTCTTTGTTCAGCTGAAACAGGCCTTATTGTCTTATTAGTAGCCATCGTTCATGAGTATGCATAATCATCCGAATTGATTCAAAGCGATTCAAGATGGCTGACTTTTAACCAACAAGCGCGCATAATTTTTATGCCTTAATGTCGAGTTCACGTATGCGATCAAAAAATGATTCGCGAATCAAAGGAAAATTAAATCATTGAAAACATATACAAATTTCCCCGTCCGAGATGAAATAATTTTAACTTTGGGAAAGTTTTGATCGGAAGCATACAACATAATAAAAAAAAATTACAAATTATGAGTAATAATGCGAAATAATTACGCTCAAAGATTGGCTTGATTCGCGAATCATTTTTTGATCGCATACGTGAACTCGACATAAAGGGAAAATCTGTACATGTATCATCACCTTCACAGAGCTCTCACAATAGACAATTTTTTCTCTAAAGTAAATTTTTTTCTAAAGTTTGATTTTCAAACAAACTTCTAAGGCAAAATAAAAATTGTTTTATTGTGAAAGCTGTTTAAAGTCTCCACAAATAAATATTCGTTTCGGAAAGGTAATTAAGTATTAAAACGGTGTAAGACTAAATACAAATTAAGGTTAATTAATTAAATTAAGACATAAAAATAAAATTTTACAATTTAGAGGAAATTAAAAACTGATTTTTTTTATTCAAAATAAAATACACAACGCATTTTTTATTTAAAAAAAATAATTTGTATGGTACATCAAACTAAACAATTTAAAATTAGCGTTCGAATAAAGACGGAACTTAAAAGTAAGCCATTATTTATCCTGCCATAAAGAACTGAAACGTTTTCTTTCAGACAATGCTGACCAATCTCTAGCTTAACTACTATTTAAAAATAATTTTAATTACAAAATAGTGAGCGGCAACCTAAACTCGTAAGCTATTCACTTCTATATTGAATTTATAAAAAATATCTTATATACTTCCTTATATCCGTTTTTCAACTAAGAAAAATAAAAAATTTTCAATTTTAGTCCAACCCACACAAATGTGTGAGTAAAAAATTAACGTATGTAACGGCGTTGTTCATTAAAAATTTCGCTTGATTTGAAGTAAAACCAACACAACGTGCATTGTAGAGATCTTCTGACATACCATCATCTGATGATTGATCCATTGAAATGTGGTGATTTATTGACATGGAAAGAGGTTTTCTTTTATTATGATGTTGAAGAATGCGTAAAAATTTAGTACAGTGCAAATTCGATTTCCTATTCAAACAAAATTAAATAAATAAATGTTTAGTGGCAGCGATCGAAAATAGAGCGAAAGGGTTGGTTATTTTATTCGTCGACATTGAACAAAATCGACTTTATTTTAATTAAACTGTTTACTGTTTTAATTACGGGTATAAAATAGAATAAGTACATCGTACCTAAAAATAAAAACAAAAAGCCGCTGTCTAAAAATTGATTGTCAATTTTAAACAATAAACTTTTTTAATTAAAATACAATTATTATTTTTGCGTTAACTTTTTTCTATTCCTACTTTTCGTTTAAATAATTTTCTAAGATGGTTTGATTACGGACAACACCAACCAAACAAAACACAAAAACAACGTAAGCAAACAAATTTAATAATAATAAAAAAATTAAACAACAACAAAAGAGAGATTTTACAGCATCACTAATTAAAAATTATAATTAGAAATTTACTCTCGTAAATAAAAAAAAATAGCAAGAAAAAAATAAACAAATTCTGTTCTAACCCATTCTTTGATACGGTTAAATACCAAAACAAATATTTGGAGGATGGGGTTCATAGATTCTTTTGTTTGTTTGTTAAGACGATAGTGGTGTTGGTGGTGTTGCTGGTGAACGAACACCCACCATTGGTATGAAAAAAAAAAATTCTCCCAACAATATCAAAAAACCAAAAAAAAACTTTGGAGTAATTAGATAAATTTGGCTTCATAATTATTTTAATAAATGCAATAAATTTAATTTTGGATCGTAAAAAGTAATTTGGGTTATCGTGCGAGGTTTTCATTTTAATATTTTGTTAAATAGTTCGACATTTTATATTTTTTGGGGCTCCCAAAAATTTTGGGTTAACCACTCTCATAAAACTAAAACTGTATCGTTTTCCAACATGTGTGCGGGTCGCCTTGACAGTATTTTGCTCAGATTAAGATTTATCCCAATATGTTTGAGTACGTCCACAAGGCTAGCTATTAAAAAATATGTAGGTTTAATCCATTGGAGCATTAAATTATTAATTGGTGATTTAATTACATGTGCTGTGCTTTTAATTATTTTTATTTATTGATTGCCCAAAAAGAAATAATATAAAATTATTCTATTTGTCTTTTAGTTACACAATTAGTGAGGGTAGCTTAGAACCTCAGTGGATTTCGTAAGCACACTGTGCCATCATATTTCACAAAATGTAAGTTGCACGCTGTTTGTACCATTTCGGTTCGTACTACAATCAACAAAATCAACAAAATTTCAGAATTTTATTTATTTATTTATTTATTACAATTTCCTAAAAAGTCTAATAGACTGTGGCAGGCAATCCATAGCTGTTGAGTTCAACATCAACAAGGTATCGATCTGCACAAATATTATAATTGTAATGTAGTATGTATATAAGTGTAAGCATGCTTGTAGCATGCATAATGTATAAGCTTACTTATCAAATTATCGTTTAAATTGGCTAGTGATATATAATACAACATTTTTGCACTAACATAAATTTTAATGATGAGCACTTATTTTTGCCCGTGTGGAGATGCCGAACTCCCATCATGGCGCGTCCCCAGGTGGCGGATAGAGGAATGCTCTTAAACCGGCTTGCCGAGGGTAGGTGGGAAATAAAATACCATCTGCGGACCAAATCTGGCTAGGGCAAGGAACCCCGAATAATAAACCAATGAGTGTACAACAAAATGGAATGTATACCCCAGGTGGTACGTCAACTTTACAGTTGGCCAATCCACCCTCGCACGAGGCAGGCTCAACGGATTCTGGGGTGAGCCAACCATTGCGTAACCCACTTATACCAAGCACAAGTATCTCTAGATCACCAACTAGACAAATGCTTCCCACTACTCAGAAGGAGAATGAAAATGCTGAACGTAGAGAGAACGGTAACCAAGAAAATCACCACGATGTCGCTAGAGAAAACTATGATTTAAAGAAATCGATAGAAAACTTAATGAAAATCAATGAACAGCTTTTCTAGGAAGTCCAACATCTTAAAGAAGAAATTGCTGTAATCAAAAATGATAATCAAGCCAAAGAAAATACTGTAGCTATCTATGAAGCAGATGAAGATGAATTGGCATATGAAACGAGTTTTATACGAAGGCAAATTAAAACTAAACGTCAAAACAACAAAAGAAAAGCAGAATCTTCGCCTGAAGTGGAAAAATCCACACAGAGCGTCAAAAAACCACAACCCCAACGACCTGAACGGTCATCTACGGACATAGTGAAGGTACCTAAGAACGTATCATTGATACCGAAAGAGAGACCACTGCAACCGGTTAAAACATCCAATGTAACTAACCAAGGGGAAATGCAGAAAAATCAAACAATACATAAAGAGATACCACATCCACCCATTAACATACTTAATGTTAGTGAATACGAAACAATTAAAAAAATAGTGAAGTTCGTTCCAAACGATAAATATAAAGTCACTGCACTAAACAATAACGTTTGGAAAGTGAATGCACTTGACTCAGAAACCTACAGAATATTATCAAATGTAATCACCGCTCAAAACATCGAATGGTTCACCTATGAAAACAAAGCTGAGCAACTAATTAAAGTCATGGCCAGAGGGCTACATCATACATGCCCCAACGAAGAAATAATTGAGGAACTTCGCCAGAAATGATTCAAAATTCTAAACGCTGTAAACATATTAAAGAGAAAGATAACTATAAACGCAAACGGCAAACGAGAAACAACCAAAGTTGGCCTCCCAATTTTCATGGGTATATGGAATCAAAACAATCCTTAATATGAAAGTTAAGATTGAAGCATTAAAAAAGAACCATAGTAGAATGCCACAATGTTACAATTGTCAGGCGTATAACCACACACGCAAATACTATAAAAGGGAGCCCACATGCGTAAAGTGCGCTGGGAAACATCTAACAAAAGAATGCAATAAAAGTAAGAACGAACCAGTGAAATGCATACACTGTGGTAATCATCACCCAGCAAATTACAGAGGCTGCGAGGTAGCGAAAGAGCTGCAAAGAATGAGAGGCAACAAGAGAAATCAAACAGGTCAGAATTCTCAACCTAGGATGCAATCCTACTCAAAACAAATCCCCCTAAATAGCAGCAAAGTAAGAGAAGGCATATCATATGCACAAATGGCTAAGCAGAACGAAAATATCAGGAACGCTCCGGGTCAGGAAACCCATGTCCTGCAAGAAATACTTCAGAAGCTAAACTATATCAATTTGCATCTGGCTGGGCAGGACCAAAGACTAGAATCTATGGGCGAGTTACTGAACAATAAGCACTAGACTAGGAAGAATAGACTAGGAACACTGGAAAATACATCGATGAGCCAAGATAAAAGAATAACGGATGCGTCAAGTAAAACTAGAGAAGCTATTGACTACCTTCATTCTAGTCCATACAAACTTAACAAGAAAAAATAATGACACCCTATTTAAGAATTGCTACCTGGAATGCAAATGGGCTAGCGCAACGCATTTCAGAATTAGAAGTATTTTTAAACACAAAAAAAAATTGATATATGCCTAATCTCAGAAAGTCATTTTACCAGAACCTCGTATGCCAAAATACGTGGATACCAGTGCTATCAAGCTCTACATCCAGCAGAAAGAGCTAGAGGCAGGACAGCAATCTTTATTAAGGATAATATAAAACACCACGAAGAATTAAAAATAGAGGAGGAAGCTGTGCAAGTAGCTACTGTATCTATTGAAACCAAAAATAACAAGAGGTATAGTATATCAGCAATCTACTGTCCACCCAGATATAACCCAAAAAAAGAAGACTATATCAAACTTCTTAAATCGCTTGGCAATAATTTTATTATTGGAGGCGACTTTAACGCGAAACACATATTCTGGGGATCAAACAGAACTAGTCCCAAAGGAAGGGAGCTATTTGAAGCAGGCAGGACATTAAAATGTGAGTTTCACTCCAGTAGAAAGCCAACCTACTGGCTTATGGACCCAAATAAAATTCCCGACCTTCTGGATTTCTATATATCAAGAGGTATCTCCGAAAACTATACTTAGCAGTTGAAAATGAAGAAGGGCTATCGTCAGACCATTCTCCAGTTTTAATGACAATAAGTGACACGGTAATAAGGAAAGCAAGCCCCCAAGACTAACAAGTAACAAAACCAACTGGGAATACTTTCGACAGCTAGTCGAAGAAAGCATCAACCTACAGGTGCAGATCTCGAATGCTTATACGATAGAAGAAGAACTAGAAAACCTCATTGAAAGTGTGTAAAAAGCGGCTTGGGAAAGTACTCCTGATCAGCCAGAAATATTACAAAAAAGCATTTACTATCTAGTTGAAGTGAGAGAGTTGATTAACGAAAAAAGAAGAGCTCGTAAGACTTGGCAGAGAACCAGAGCCCCTAAAGACAAAACAATCCTAAACAACTTGTGCAAAAAACTTAAACTACTTATAAAGGAGATTAAGAATGAGCCAGTTGCAAGCTTCCTAAGTAATCTGACAGGTAAATCTGACACAGACTATTCCCTGTGGAAAGCTACCAAAGGTTTAAAATGGCCTAAAATGCAAGTGCCATCCATTAGAATGGTTGATGGAACCTGGGCTCGCAGCGGAAAACAAAAAGCTGATCTGTTTGCCGAACACCTAGAAAATACCTTCAAACCACCAACTGGACAAGCGGATAATGAATATCTAACACCTATAAGCAAAGTAGACGAGGCATCTGTGCTATCAGTTACTCTGAAAGAACTCAAACAAGAAGTAAAAATCTCAAAGATAAAAAAGCTCCTGGATGCGACTTGATAACGGGGCAAATAATCAAAGCTTTAACAGAAAAAGTACTAAGGAAACTACAGCACATAATCAATGCTATCTTTAGACTATGTTATGTTCCGAGACAGTGGAAAGTAGCGGAAATCATAATGATCCCAAAGCCTAATAAATCACTAAATGACAAAACAAAAAATTTTAGAGAGACTGTTTCTCAAGAGATTAAAGCCAATTATGGAGAGTAGAAGTCTTATACCTGAACATCAATTTGGGTTTCGAGAAAGGCACTCAACGATAGAACAGGTACATAGGATTACTGATACAATTGAGGAGGCGCTGGCGAAAAAGGAAGTATGCTCAGCAATATTCTTAGACGTAGCCCAAGCATTTGATAAGGTTTGGCACCGTGGTCTAGAATTTAAGCTCCAACGAGATTTGCCAAAACAACAGTCTGAATTGCTAAAGTCTTATATCAACGACCGTTACTTTCGGGTGAGACAGGAAGGGGAATACTCTAAACTGAAGAAAATATTGGCAGGGGTTCCACAAGGCAGTGCTCTAGGTCCCGTTTTATACCTCCTGTATACAAATGATCTACCAAACATAGAAGAAGCTCGAATAGGAACGTTTGCTGATGACACAGCTGTTATGACCACCGATGTTAGTATAGTTGAGTCCACGAGAAAACTTCAAAATGCTGTTGATATAATAAATAACTGTACAAAACAATGGAGAATAACACTTAACGAATCAAAATCAACACACATAAACTTTACAAATAGGAAATTAGAATATATTCCGATTAGACTGAATTCACAACAAATACCATATTTTGAAAATGCTAAGTACCTCGGCATGACGCTAGACTCTAAGCTCAGGTGGAAAGCGCATATTAAAACGAAAAGGAAAGAACTGAATTTAAAATTCAGAAAAATGCACTGGCTTATTGGAAGAAACTCCGAACTGACAACGCACAACAAACTGCTGTTGTATAAACAAATCCTAAAACCTATATGGACGTATGGTATTCAGCTTTGGGGCTGCGTAAGGAAAACTACAGTGAAGATCATTCAAACATTTCAAAATAAAGTACTACGTAGCATTGTGAATGCTCCTTGGTACATTAGAAACGACAATCTCCATCGAGACTTAAACATGGAAAACGTCAGCGATGAAATACAAAAATTTGCAAGGGGTTATGTACTGCGACTGCAGCAGCATGACAACGAGGAGCTACGGAACCTACTGGATCGCACCAATGGACCAAAGCGCCTAAAAAGAACAAAACCTTTAGAATTAGTGGTTCCTTGAGCCGCTTAAATCAAGAGACTGACAGAGCTGGGATGAACTGATAGGTCTCATCCCACAAGAGTGGACTACTTACCTTATAAAACAATTACTAGATAATCCATATGATTAGTTGTAATATTATACAGAAATAAATATTTCTTAATAAAAAAAAATAAAAATAAAAAAAATAAAAAAAAAAACTCATTTTTGTATATAAAGAACTAAATTTTAAATAATAAAGCAGTACGACATTATATCAGTAGCGTTTTAGTTTTGTTTTCAAAAATAATTTTAATTCAGAAATAGTGAGCCCTCACCAGCAGTAAGCCCGCTATCATCTGAAATTAAACAATAGCATTACTTAAAAACATATACACAATGTACAATTTCATATTTAAAAGAAAATAGAAAAACTAAACATTATCATAATTAGTACTAAGTAGAATTTAACATTAACATTCTCTGAAAACTTATTATAAGATCTTGTCACTTCAAATCTGATCCTTTGATTAATCCGTATTTTTGTAGTTCATGTAGCCAAGTCAGTGGTGGCTACTAATTGAATATTAAATTTGAGCCTACTAGATCTCTCTATAATACATTCAACCATTTTCTGATTAAGTGCTCCTTTTAGAGCCGTTTATATATTATAATATTAGACTCTATTCTAATAGTCTGAGGAAGCTCATTAAATAGAGCATGGTCTATATAAAATGGATTACTTTGGGAGCGGCTTGTACTTACGGTATTTAAATAATATAATGAACTTGTATTGTTTCTTGTATAATGTGAGTGTACTATAGATACGGTTATAGGCGTCCGATTACATTTCATCAAAGCCATCTGAGCTTTCTTACCCAAGCAACAAAATAAAACCAAAGTTTCCAAAAAACCTTTTGGTTAATTTTAAACGCCTTTGAAATATTGTTGTGAACGTTTCACAATAACAAAAAAAAAAAAAAATCAAAATCTGATGATTTTGGTTTGTTTAAAACGATTTAAATGTATTTGAAGTACGTGTTAATAAAACCATTGTAAAACCTTTCTTTCAGTTAATTTAAAACGATTTTATCTCGTATCAGTATATACTTTCACGTTTTTCTAAAACGATTTTAAAACTGCAAAACAAACGCATTTAAAATCGAAAATTTTACAGTACATTTCTGTTTTAAAACGTTTTAAAATGGATTTAAAACTACCATATCATAAAACCCTTTTTGATGCCATTACTCGGGTGGAGAGCGTACAATTTTGAGTTAATATTTGCTGTGTTTTTTTATTAGCGCCCGATAGCTGTATCCGGAGCAGCCAATTTTCTATGTGAAAACTTATATTTAGCGCGCTATTATTGCATTTAATTAATTTATTATACTCTAAACTAAGATTTTTCATTCAACTTTTTAATTAAAAATCGATAAAAAAATATCTTGGCTCACTTATTTATTGGGAGCCGCTATCGGGAGCGCTATCCATTTCAATGGGAAATTTGAAAAGGCTTTTATTTTTGTAAACCCCTGAAACCATTAGAAACTAAATCTTACAATAAAAATTTAAAACGTAGCAAAATGAATTCTTGTTTATAGCGTCATGTCAAAATAAATGTCAATTAATATATTTCAGGTGATAAATGTTTGTTTTATTGATGAATTTAGTTTTAATTTTTATAGTACAGCAGTGAATAATAGCTGCAGTTTCAATAGAAAATTGCCATTTGGCTCCGGATAGTGCTCCAATATTAAAACACAGCAATTGTCATTTGTTTCCTTGCGATCAAACGAGAAGGTGGCTAAAATATTTGTTTCTATAGTGATTAGTGGTGTGAACTTTTTTTTTTTTTAATATAAAATTCATAATTTTTAAAGTGTCAAGTGTTAATAATAATCGGTTGATCTGAATTAAAAATAGAAATTTAATAATTGTATACCTCAATTTTTTCTAGAATATTTTGCAAAAAGTGTGTGCTAGTGTTTTATGAGTAACGGTAAGTTTTGTGAGAGAGGGATAATTTTTAGATAAAATGTGCTAACTCTTCATATGAAAAAGTGTATGTAGTTTAAGTTTAGTATCTGCATGTGTTAGTGTGTGTATTTTGTTTTAATGGGATAGCAGAAATACATATGTATGATACATTGAGAAAGAGAATTTTTAATTGTTAATTATTGTAATGTTAATTTTGTATAATTTTATTCTAAGTTAATGCAAGTGTCATTTCATTATATTATATTATAGACAAATTATTGAAATTACGCTAGTGTTGCTTGTGCATCAATTTGTAAGATACATATTTCCATAAATTCTCTTTAAAAATGTTAAAAATACCGTTAAGTGAGAGAGGTTTAATGTGTTCATTAATGTAAGGAAATTCATGTTTTACTTTTGTAATATTGAATATTATGTGCATGTATTTGTTATTTATATATGTTTAAACATATACTATATATTAGATTTTGGACGAACATGACAGAAGCCGAAACAAATTATACGCACTTTTACAGCCTTATCACAAAAGTATATGCAAATAATTGCTGAGTTTTTTTATTAGCGCCCGATAGCTGTATCCGGAGCAGCCAATTTTCTATGTCAAAACTTATATTTAGCGCGCTATTATTGCATATAAATAATTTAATTAGCTCTAAACTAAGATTTTTCATTCAACTTTTTAGGTAAAAATCGATAAAAAAAATATCTTGCTCTCTTATTTATCGGGAGCCGCTATCGGGAGCGCTATCCATTTCAATGGGAAATTTGAAAAGGCTTTTATTTTGTAAACCCCTGAAACCATTAGAAACTAAATCTTACAATAAAAAATTAAAATGCAGTAAAATGAATTCTTGTTTATAACGTCATGTCAAAATAAATGTCAATTAATATATTTCAGGTGATAAATGTTTGTTTTATTGATGAATTTAGTTTTAATTTTTATAGTACAGCGACACCAGTGAATAATAGCTGCAGTTTCAATAGAAAATTGCCCTTTGGCTCCGGATAGTGCTCCAATATTAAAACACAGCAAATATCTTAATTACATCACATGGATGCTTTGTAAATACTCCTTTTAAATTTTTTTTGTATTGTTAAGATTTGTTTACGATTTGCTTTGCTCATCTAGAATGTATCTTATTACGATTGCGTATTGCATGAATTAGAAGTAACACTAATTAAAATATGTATGAACATAGTTTGTCAGGACATCTTCACAATACTTTTATATTTTATAAAAATAAATAAAATTGTTGCAAGTATGAACAAATTTATTTATTTTTTAGTAGTTTGTCATTGGATCTTAATTTGGCAGGATAATATAACAAATCTTATATTAAATAGAATAAATAAACAGCGTTAATATTGTGAATCGTGTTTTTAAGAGATGTTTAAAAGATGTGGGTGTAAATGAGTTGTAGATTGATGTGCGTGTGTGTGTGTTTATCGTTGCGCTGTTATTATGAAAAATAAATATTTTTTTAGGTTTTACGAATGGAAGAGTTTCAATATTATTAAATATTTTATATTTCAGAAATATACTCAAAATTAAATTCAACTAACGGAGGTAAGCGCGGACGCGTTCATTAATTATCTAAAATGCATAAACGTATTATTTACAATCACATAAATCCAAGGACATTCAAAAGAAAAGTTTCGTATATTCTTAATAACGATTTCAAACCAATTGATTCTGGTAATTCGAATCAATTCAATAATGTTTCAAATATTGATATCGTTAATAAGAATAATTCACAGCCAGAAAGTAATAAATACAGTGTTGATAGTTCATCTCCGTTGAATGCATTTCAACAAAATGATCCTTCAAGTGAAGATTTTGCTGCAAATGTGTCATATTTTTCTGAACCTGAAGCGGTACTAGAATGTTCATCGACCATAGAAAATTCAGATCTTGAAGGTATCCATTCACCAATAATAACTTTTAGAGAAAACCTACAACAATGGGCTCTCGAGTTTAATATAGCGCATACTGCGCTTAATGTATTATTGAAGTTATTAAAAAGCCATGGCAATAATAATCTTCCAGTTGACGCACGGACATTACTAGGAACGGAAAAACGGGTTGGTTTCATTAGTAAATTAGAACCAGGAGATTATTGGCATTATGGCTTACAAAATGCTTTAAATTCCCTTAATTGTTTCGATTGGCCTGAAGAAATAAAACTGGTTTTTTAATATTGATGGTCTTCCAATCAGTAACAGTTCGAAAGAACAATTTTGGCCTATTTTGGGAAGGGCGCCGGATATAACTAGTACGCCATTTGTAGTAGGGGTTTTTAAAGGAAAATCTAAACCAACAAATGTAAATGACTACCTAAAAGAATTTGTAACGGAGATGAACTATTTAATATTAAACGGAATTTTTAAAAATAGAACCAAATATTATATTAAAGTAGAAGCGTTCATTTGCGATGCTCCAGCCAAGGCTTATATCAAATGTATAAAGTCCCATAACGGATATTTTGGATGTGGAAAATATTGCACTGAAGGTGAATATTTCCACGATCGTCATCGAATAGCATTTTCCGCAAAATCGGGTACACTTCGAACTGACTGCTCCTTTCGAAGTAAAATTCAAGACAATCATCATACTGGGCATTCTATTTTGGAAACCTTGCCCATAGATATGGTTAAACACTTTCCTCTAGATTACATGCATTTAATATTTCTAGGCGTCGTAAAAAAGTTATTATTATTTTGGATTAAAGAGCGTAATTTTTCTACTAAATTAAGCTCCAATGAAATGGAAAGAATATCAAATCGACTTATTTCTTATTCTAAAACACAACCTTTATAATTTAACCGTAAATGCAGATCTTTAAATGATATTCACTTTTGGAAAGCAACAGAGATTAGAACTTTCCTTTTATATGTTTCGCCTGTTGCACTTCATGGGATTTTAAAAACTAAAATGTACGATCATTTTATTTCCCTTCATTGTGCTGTTGTAATGTTATCTGATAATCGTTTCGCAAAAAGTTTCATTTTGGCAAACTCTATTTTGCAACATTTTGTCCATCAATGTGCAATGATTTATGGAACATATAGCATTAGTTATAATGTTCATAATTTGCTTCATTTGCACGATGACGTGATTCAATTTGGTCCTTTGGATAATTTTAGTGCCTTTCCGTTTGAAGATAAACTTGGAGGTATAAAGCGGCTTTTAAGATCAGGTTATAAACCACTTGAGCAGCTAGCAAATCGTATAACTGAACAAACTAAATGTGCGAGCTATGTAATAAAACCATCGAAAACAAAAAGTAATTATAGCAATGACAGAGAACTCATTTTTAGCAATTTCAAACTAAATAAATCTGATGCAAATAAATGGTTTTTGGATTCGGTAAACGATATTGTAGCAATGGAGTATATGTTATCAACAGAAACTGAAACCAAAGTTTATGGCAGGAAATTAAAAAACAAAACAGATTTTTATGAATCTCCAATAAAGTCCTCTTTATTAAATATTTATAAGGCGGATCTGAATTTTGAGTCTGTTGCTTTCTGGCTTATTAAAAATATTAAATGTAAACTATTTCGAATTGAAATTAATTCGACTACTTCCGCATTTTTTCCACTTATTCATTCACAAAATTAATTACATTTTTCATAAATCCACAACACTTTCGATTTAAAATCAAACTTGTTGCAGTCATTAATTTTTTTTAATCAAGTCCAAAATTAAGTAGTCAAATCTTGCGAGAATATATGTAACGCAGTTCACCATGTATTGTGTGGTAGAAACCATCGAGGATAACGATCCAAATTGTATAGCAGTTCCCCGAATTTGGGTGGATGATAAAATGATGCTGCACTATCCGTCTAATAGCAAGGATGTTAACAAGGCAAGACGAGCATGCATTTCACCACAGGAGGATTGGATTTACATGGAATGCACGATTTTACGGGATGACATTATTAAGTTTTAATCATGCTACTGAAACCGAATATGTAATTAATCTTATTTTATTTTATTCTTGCGATTTATTAGCCACTCTTAAGGAAGCTTTGGAGAAGGAGAGAGAAACAATGATTGTTTCATGCAGCGAAAATGAAACATTTTCTCAGATTATTTTCCATGAACCTGCTAATTTTAATGAAATTTTTGTACAAAACCTCAAAAATGATCACCGTTCAGTTGTTAGATCACTGGATTCATCACAAACAAATATTAGTAAATCAATTGAATCGACAATACCAGCTGCTCCTGAAAAACAGTCCAGTGATACTTATTGTAATTACATACCATTGTTTAATTTTAGTCTCACTAGGATAATTATACTAAAACGAACTAATTTTGTTATTTTCAGATAACGATTACTATAATAACGACCAGCAAAATGAATTAATGAATAAATTTGATAGTGCTATCAACCTATTTAAATCGCAAACCGAGCAAATTTTGAAAAATCAGGCAGCCCTCCAAGCGTCGGTAGAATTACTTTTCCGAAAACTTTCGTCGACACAAGTCAACCAATATATGCAAGAAAAACCGGATTTTGAATTTCCTATTGAATCTGTGGAACAATTGGACATCTGCGAAAACAAAATAAAAACCGACCATGAATTTAGACGACAAATGGTAAGTTTTTCTAAATGTATTCATCATATTGCGTTACGTTAGCTTTCAATTAGGCGCAGACCGTTCTTTCAGTTTAGGAAATTATTTCGATAATTTGACTTCTTGGTTGTTCCAGAAAATAAACCACATGTGGTTTCCTAATTCTAAGTTCAGTCAGTTTATTCATTAACCTTAAGCCACGGAAGTTCTTCGTGTTATCCTTCAGGGTCCAACGGTTTGTCGTCTTAATTTCAATTTGTGTTTATTATGATAGCACAACTGTAGGATAGTGACAAGGCGATTCCGTAACCCAGACATCAATACTCTATATATGTATGTTTATCCGTTGCACTTGATGCGATTTAAGGAACCTGTTGACTGACTTCAAAAATAAGGAACTTGCGTATTCCATTTTAAATTTTTTTTTATTCGCCAATTTAGAAATATGGATTTGGCCGCCTCAAATGAGATTTCATAATCATATTTTCATTTCGGATAATGAGTGATTAATTCATTGATCCTAAAATAACGTTAATCGATTTAAATAACATTTACTTTGGGTAGATATTATAATAAATGTAAATTTTCTGGTATAATCGTGCAGAGAAAGGCGCGATAAAATTCATTGAAAACATTTAATAAATCTGTCTGCTTGATAAACTTACAAACCAAAATAATTGAATAATATATTATAACGGAAAATTTTATCTTATTCTTATAACATATATCAAATATAAATTTCAAAAAGCAATTCTTTATAAATAACTAATTAAGAAATTTTTTATTTACTTTAGGTGGCATACATTTGGCGGCCCTAACGCAGGGGGATGCGCGAGAAATGTAATGAAAATATTTATCCACGATAAAATCCTTAACGAATTTTCGTGGACTGGAACAGGTGTCAGCCAGAAGAAGCCATTTGTACAATATAAAGAAATTCAATCGGTACTTTTAGCGGCTGTACGTGACAAATTTAAAATTCATGAAAATGTAAGATTTTTGAAGGATTGCTTAAAGTCTGCTAATACCCGATTATTAAGGGCAGCAGAGCGGAATAAATAAATCTTAATTATTATAAAAATAAAATAAAATGAATTACTGTACCTATTATTATTTAGCCATATAATTTAAATAATTTGATTTATTTTAAACTGTTTATTATGTTTTTAGTTTTACTTTTAGTGTTACATTTAATATGTACCGTATATTATATTATGTATAAAATTTAATTTAAATTTATTCTCGTTATACGAATCTATAATCAAATGAAATTGTGATTATTATTATTTAATTATATATTAATGTTATTTTTAATTAATAATAAAAACGAAGAAGAAGTTATATAAGAACAACTTGAATTCCAATGAAATAGCAAATAAAAATAAGTTGAATACATTATATTTCTGGGTTTTAATTTTACTCTACCTACACCAGATTAATTTGCTGTTTATGTGTGATTCCAAAATTGTATTTCTACATAGTTTTCAAATCGTTACATAAAACTTGATATAATTATAATAATCGATTTCAACTATTAACTAACACGTTTTTAATAAACTAGTTTTTTTGAATCGGAAAACGTTAAAATTTATAACTGTTTTTGAAACGTTTCAAGTAATGTCTGGTTTAAAAATTACGTTTTTATCGTAGTTTAAAACCCATTTATGAAAGCTTTATTTAAATGTTTCAGTTTGTCGAATGTTTCAAAAACGTGTTAAAATAACGTGATTGTAGTACCAGAAAAATCATGAAACTGCAAAACCATATAAAAACGTTTTAGGGGGGTTTTGAAATTTTTTAAAGGTTTTATTGAACCTGGACATAGTTGGGTGTCAGGAGGTTTCTAAAACGTGTTTATGCGGGATCTGCGACAAATTTGAAAACCAGATGGTTTTGAAACCAAAGTTTCAACACCAGATTAATACTGGTTTGATACCAAAAATTGTTGTTTGGGATAATAAATATCAATAATTCAAATGTTCCTAGAATCTCTGAAGGAAGTGTTTTGGGAGAGTACATGAGATTTAATCGGCGTTGAGTTGATATAAGCGTCATAGAATAACCAAGCTATTCTTTCATCAATGAGACTTCTTATTCTCTTCAACGCAAATGCGTAAGGCCAGATTGATTTTTTTAACTTTCAGTGCCTGTTCCTTCCATTTCAGGTTTTGGTCAATGATAAGCCCAAAGTAAGTAGAAGCTGCAACTTGCAGTATTTTATTATCATTTATTTCCAAATTACGGGGAAAATGCGCAGGAAATTTTTTGTTTTGGAAAATTATGTAGTTTGTCTTTAACATGTTCATGGGCATTTTATTAGCAGTCAGCCAGTATTCTACTTTAATAATATCTTGCGCAATTTGATCAAGAAGGTTCAGAGCGTCTGTAGATTTATACACTAGAACAGAATCATCAGCATACATAAAAAGTTTACCAAGCAAGTCTATATTGAACATGACATAAACGAAGAAGTTAATGAGAATTGGACCAAGAATAGAACCCTGCGGCGCCCCAGATACCATAGCCAGTGGCTCGCTCTTTATGCCATTTACAATCGTGTATTGGACACGGCTAGTGAAATATGATGAAAGGGTGGCTTCAGAGGGATTAAACTTTGCAATTTTTGAAAGTAGAATTTTATATGGCACAGTGTCGAAAGCTTTTTTAAGGTCAATAGAGAGCATCAATACATATTCCTTGCGCTCTAATCCCAAATAGATTTCATTGAGAGAACAGACACTGTTGCAGACTGTGTGCTAGATGCTTCGATAAATCCAAATTGGTTAACATGTATAATTTTATTGCACTTAAAATATTCATTTAATAGCTACAATTATTTTCTCAAATATTTTTGAGAAAACATTCAGGATTCAGATTGGCCGATAGTTAGATAGAAGCATTTTATTTTCCGCTTTAAAAACAGGGTGAACTATTGAAGTCTTGAGACAATCTGAAAAGTGGCCAATATGTACTGATCCATTGATTAATTTAACGGTTAAGGGGAGGAGAAAACTCTTACATTTTCCTATAAATTTCGCTGAAATTGAATCATATACTGATGCAGCAGTTCCATTAAGATTATTTATTATTGTAGTAACTTCCAAATAATCAGTGGCTGAGAAATTGAGTTCCGGGAGCCCTTCATATTTTAAGTAACTGGAAAAATGGGGTATTGTAGTGTGGTTAGTTGTTCCGTCAGCTACGCTTCCAATGTTTATAAAGTATTCGTTAAAAGTATTAGCAATGTCATATGAGTCATGTTTAACTTCAGACAAATCGTTAGTCAGCGCAATAATTGGATTCCCAGAGTACTTATCATCTTTGTTAAATATCAGTTTTTTTAGAACCGTCCAAGTCGCTTTGGAATTTTCTATAGATTGTTGGAGCACACCAAGGTTGAACGCTGATTTGAGCCCTCTTTTAGTATAAATTACTTGGTTCCAAAAATGCTTGAATTTTTCTTTATAGTAACAGTTACTAGGATATTTGTTTTTCAGACGATAAAAGATATTTCTTATTTTTAAAATAGATACAAATTCTTTGGTAACCCAGGTTTTAGTGACATCCTTCTTTAATGATTTGGTATTAGAGGTAATGAGTTGCGATAGCTCATCACACAGTTCTTTAAAAGTACTTATACAAAAATCATTATTGCATATATAGGGAAGACAAGGGTAGACTCTATCGTAGTCAATGACCCTAAACTGACGAGATTTATGTTTAGCCATAACTATAGAATCGGATTTATCTACCAGAATAGTTTGATGATCGAAATCAGAGGAGTCGATTAGGCTCACGTTAAATTTTGATAGGATTAGGTCAATGATGACATGGTCAAGTACCGAGAGCGTTGAAGAAAATTGAGTGTAAAACTCGGGATTTAAGTTGTTGAATATCGTGTATCCACTACTAGAGACCACCGAATTCATCCAAGTCGTTTTATATTCACTTGAGCTAAACAAATTAATATTAATGTCACCCAATACCATTGATTTGGGGTATTTTTGTAAAAAATTGTCAAGGGTGTGAAAAAAAACACTATCTGGGTATTGTTTGGTGCGATATATACCAATCACTGTGCTATGACAAAGTGGCAGATTAATCACAAGGAAACTAGTACCATGCAAAGTTAATTGTTCTTCCTCTATTGCAACAATAGAGTCAACAATGTACGTTGCAATGCCACCACCCCTATCTGCGTCCCTACAACAGAAAAAAGATTCATACCCAGGTAGTGTGTAAAATGGCACTTCATTACAATAAATCCATATCTCCGTAATTACAATAATGTGAGGTGGTGTGTTTAATGTTTTTAGGAAGATACCAATATTTTCAAAGTTTTCGCTGAGAGATCTAACATTTATCAATAGATACCTCAGACAATCATGACGATTCCATAGTATAAAACGAAACAAATTTGAAATAACAAAATCCAGAATGAATCTAAAAATATAAAAAACAATAATTTGATAGGCTTTTCGTCACAAATAAACAACTGGGACCGTATTCTTGAAATCGGTGAAAATTTCCCCAATCGGAATACAATTTGCTTTGAAATACACTATATTATTCGAATTTTTCGCCGACTACTTTAATCATTTTTTCAAATTTGTTTTCAAGTTTACTAATATTTGTCTCCAAACTAAGGGAATAATATCGAATCGATTTACCCAGTCGGAATTTTTCCCTTAGTAGGGAGAAAAAATAGGTTTTTTAATTTAGAAAATCAAAAGAAATTTAAATAAATGATTAAAGAGAGTGTAAAATAGAAAATTTATTGGGAAAGAATATAAAGAACGTGATGCTACTTCTGTCAAGTTACCTTGTTAAAGTTAGCCGAAAGTTGTAAGCCGAAAGTGAAAAAATCGATAATGCAGATAGTGTCTCGACTACACCAGCCGAAAGTAAAAAAAATGTGTATTACATATACTGTTAAAGTTAGCCGAAAGTTTCCAGCCGAAAGATAATGCAGGTATACTGTTAAAGTTGGCCGAAAGTTTCCAGCCGAAAGATAATGCAGATAGTGTCTTGAATACAGCAAAAATCAGTCATGAACTCGAATTTAGGATAATTTAGGATCGGGTTACATCATTCGGGTGAAGGAGAAATTATTTCAGTTTATAGGAATTTAAAAATCGATAGGAGCGAGAGTATAAAGAGAGTTTAAAAATAGTCAAGACACTATCTGCATTATCTTTCGGCTGGAAACTTTCGGCTAACTTTAACAGTATACTCTCAACATAAAATTTGGCCTGGAAAATTTTCCAGCGATAACCATTGACAAACCGATTTAAACGAGACCTTCTGCAGTCATAACACTTTAAACGTTAAGGATTTACGAATTTTTGAAGTTTGCACGTGTATTTCACTCCCCCCAATTTTCCCGGACTCTCAACATAAAATTTGACCTGGAAAATTTTCCAGCGATAACCATCAACAAACTGATTCAAACGAGACCTTTTGCAGACATAACACTTTAAACGTTAAGTTTTTACGAATTTTTGAAGTTTGCACGTGTATTTCACTCCCCCCAATTTTCCCGGACTCTCAACATAAAATTTGACCTGGAAAATTTTCCAGCGATAACCATCAACAAACTGATTCAAACGAGACCTTTTGCAGACATAACACTTTAAACGTTAAGTTTTTACGAATTTTTGAAGTTTGCACGTGTATTTCACTCCCCCCAATTTTCCCGGACTCTCAACATAAAATTTGACCTGGAAAATTTTCCAACGATAACCATCGACAAACCGATTCAAACGAGACCTTTTGCAGACATAACACTTTAAACGTTAAGTTTTTACGAATTTTTGAAGTTTGCACGTGTATTTCACTCCCCCCCAATTTTCCCGGACTCTCAACATAAAATTTGACCTGGAAAATTTTCCAGCGATAACCATCAACAAACCGATTCAAACGAGACCTTTTGCAGATATAACACTTTAAACGTTAAGTTTTTACGAATTTTTGAAGTTTGCGCGTGTATTTCACTCCCCCCAATTTTCCCGGACTCTCAACATAAAATTTGACCTGGAAAATTTTCCAGCGATAACCATCAACAAACTGATTCAAACGAGACCTTTTGCAGACATAACACTTTAAACGTTAAGTTTTTACGAATTTTTGAAGTTTGCACGTGTATTTCACTCCCCCCAATTTTCCCGGACTCTCAACATAAAATTTGACCTGGAAAATTTTCCAGCGATAACCATCAACAAACTGATTCAAACGAGATCTTTTGCAGACATAACACTTTAAACGTTAAGTTTTTACGAATTTTTGAAGTTTGCACGTGTATTTCACTCCCCCCAATTTTCCCGGACTCTCAACATAAAATTTGACCTGGAAAATGTTCCAGCGATAACCATCGACAAACCGATTCAAACGAGACCTTTTCCAGACATAACACTTTAAACGTTAAGTTTTTACGAATTTTTGAAATTTTCTTATATACGTTTCATATACTTTATAGTATATTCATATAAATTATTGTCGGTATTTAAATTTGGTTTTTTCTTATGAAACATTTGTTTTCGGCTGATTTTTTAGGTTATTACTTTCGGCTGGGATATTTCATAATAAATTCCTTGTTAAAGTTAGCCGAAAGTTGCCAGCCGAAAGATAATGCAGATAGTGTCTTGACTATTTCAACAGAAAGTTAAACTCTCTTTATACTCTCGCTCCAATCGATTTTTAAATTCCTATAAACTGAAATAATTTCCCCTTCACCCGAAGGATATAACCCGATCCTAAATTCATCCTAAATTCGAGTTTGTGATTGATTTTTGCTGTATTCAAGACACTATCTGCATTATCTTTCGGCTGGAAACTTTGGGCTAACTTTAACAGTATATAATAAATACATGTTTTTTAACTTTCGGCTGATGTAGTCGAGACACAATCTGCATTATCGATTTTTCTTCACTTTCGGCTGACAACTTTCGGCTAACTTTAACAGTATTGTCAAGTTGATGTTTTGTTTTTTATTGTTTTGTGTCTACCGTGTTTACATAAAATACAGCTTATTTCGTTTTGAAAGATATTAGTGAAAAGTTCTAGGTGACTTAAATGCCTAAAGTAATTAAATGTACTGTTGATACGATGCTGTTAAAGTTATCCGAAAATTTCCAGCCAAAAGATAATGCAGATAGTGTCTTTGCTATCCCAGCAGAAATATGGTAATAATGCAGATAGTGTCTTTGCTATCCCAGCCGAAAAAATAAATTATGGCCGAAACATACATTACTTGGTATACCTAGTCCTATATTATTTATACTATGTTTATTTTTTAGATCATAATCCTAATCCCCGAAATTGTGGGCAATCCTGAAGGGGATAGAGGGCCCACCTATTCCCTACAGACTTGCCCCATATTTAGGGGATTAGGATTATGATCTAACCAATAAACATAGTATAAATAATATAGAACTAGGTATATCAAGTGGGGGGGGGGGGGGGGGTTAATTTGGTATAATGTACCAAAAACTTCGAAATTTTTGAAATTAAATTAATGAAATGTTTTGTAACTTTTGAGTAACCGACTTTACTATCGATCCTCCTAGTATGTTTATTAGAAAGATCATAGTCCTAGGTAAGCCCACGCGAAATTTGGAGCAATTCTGAAGGAGATAGGGGTGTGTAATTTGATTTAATGTACCAGAACTTATGTAATGTAACTTTCCTACGTAAGCCCACTCGATATTTGCATGATGGGGATCGGGGGGATAGATGGGGGCTGTAGTTAGGTATAATGTACAAGAAAGTCTGAAATAAATACCACGGACTACTTTTTAATAATGTCGGTAATAATTAATTAATTGACCTAAAATGATTAACTGATATTACGATTCGCAGTGTTCATACGATGATATGATTTGGTTAAATATTTACGATGATGTGGTCTCAATTAAATGTAGAACAATATGAAGATAAAACCATATTCCTAAATAATACCAGGTGGAGTTTGAGGCAAGTCTGATTGGAATAGAGTGGTGTACTGTTAAAAGTGTTCTATAATATTTGAATAGGTCCTAATGCTACATAGAGTTGATAGGAGTTGTAATGTCTCCAAATACATCTAAGATGTATATAAGCATCTTAAATTACTATTTTTTCAATTTTCATAAAATATAACACACCTTATCCCTTTCAGAATTGTTCCAAATTTTGCGTGGGTTTACCTAGGCCTATGATCTTTCTAATAAACATAGTGGGATCAATGGTAAAGTGGGTTACTCAAAAGTTACAGAACATTTCATTAATTTAGTTTCGAAAATTTCTGATACATTATACTAAATTACACCCCCTTATCCCTTAAAGGCTTGACCCAAATTTTGGGGGATTTTGATTATGACCTAACCAATAAACATTGTATAAATAATATAGAACTAGTTATATCAAGTAATGTATCTTTCGGCTATAATTTATTTTTTCTGCTGAGATAGCAAAGACACTATCTGCATTACCATATTTCGGCTGGAAACTTTCGGCTAACTCTACAATTTTAATAAAGTGGATATTAATAACCCAGTATGCGATTTTTCTACTGTGTGGAAAAAATTATTTTAATTGTATACTAAATTCCGTACTACAAAATATCAAAGACACAAAAATATCGATTTTGGAGAAAAATAATTGTCTTTCTCTTTCACGGTAATATTATTTTTTTTATAAGTTTCGATTGTATCTTTTATTTTCAGTTTCTTCGGACAACATAATTAGTTTCTTTCCTTTAAAGTGTTGTGTTTCATTATAATGTTTTCTATTTGTGAAAGTAAATAATTTTAAATTTAAGTATTTAATAATAATTATTAACTAAGTTAGTGATCGCGATGTATAAATTTGGACTAAAAAGGTAATAAAGATCTGTCTCACAATGGCCTCGTCGCAAAATGCATTTACCTTGTAAATTTTCGATGAATTTTTTTTTCAAGGTCAATATGCTGAAGATTAATAATTGAGTAGCATGTAAGTTTAATTAAATAAAAAATAATAATTACCTTCACAAAAACAAATGATAATAAAATCTTTTATTTCGAAATCAAATTTCATGTGAACAATACTAACGAAATCTGCTCTTTTTCACGCAGAAACGTATTGGGAATCAGTATAGAAAAGTGTATGGAAAAATCCCGATTTTCCGACGAAATTCCACCTTCTTTCCAATTTGATTTTTTCTCTTTTTAGTCGAGATTCAGACCCACGAATTTTTGTGACACTTTTCTTTGGCGAGTAGTACGGTTTTCCGTGTACATAACATGGTTCTTTCCATAGAAAGAGTGTGGTTTTTGCACGCGAAAGTAATCTTTAAGAATATTATGAATACTTATTGAGGAAGATTTCAAAACATAAGGCAGATTAAGAATATTGAATATTAAAATATTGAATAAAACTAAAGCGAACTGTATGCAGCGAATTTGTTCATCCCATTTTGAACAAAAATTTATTTGTTTGAGGGGCATATGCAATGTTTAACTGAAAATGCCGTACCTACCATTAGAGGTTAACATTAAACCCATAACAATAGTTCCAACAAAACGATCCTTTATCTCAGAGGTGCCCAAAATATTCGATTAGAATGGTTTTCTCAAGTATTACTTTAAGAAAACTATTGTTTCAACAGTCATGAATAAGAGGACTGTCAGGTAATGAAGAACTACCTGAGGAAAAGAAGAAAAAATCAATTCATGCATGGGTTTTGTGTTGCATCGGAATTAGCTTACGCAACAGTGGTTTACTGCAAGGTGACCGTAGCAGGAGAATCAACAATTACACTTATGTTCGGGAAAACTAAGGTGGCTCCAATAAATCAGATAAGGAAAGTCTTCCAAGACTAGAAGTTTGTGGCGCTGAGACTACAGAGACAAATGGCAGAGACCATGAAAATGCAAGTGGCACAAACAAACCGCTCCGAGTCCGTCTAACTCCACAATTTATCTGGCCTGTCAGATTCATGCAGTCCTCAGTCCTGACTGTAAAATCAAAAGAAAATCAAAACATGTAAAATCAAAAGAAAATCACGCCGATTGTGCAAGTTGTCGGGGAGATCCTGACAAGCTGGGTGATAATAAATTATGGTGGTCAGGCCGAGTTTGGCTTAGGAATAGTATCGAGCCTTCATCTATTAACCTAATAACGAAGACTGATTTAGAAAAAAAAGGCAAAATACTGTCTGCAGCAAAAAAACACACAAAGAGTGGGGAGTTTCTATTGCAAAAACCACCATAAAGATGCAAAACGGAAGGAAGATCTAACAGTTAAAGAACTAGTTGCTTCTACTATCTAAAATTAAGATTGCAAAGTTGGCACAATTGTAAGATTCTCTCCATACATCCATTTCTGGAAAAAGGCCGCGTAATTTGAATGAAAGGACAATTGAAATACTCAAGTATAATGAAAAATATCCAATCATCCTACCACCAAAGGGTGATCTAACGATTGTGATCCTTGATTGGGCACATAAAATGAAGTAATTTTGGATTCTCTAATGCAAAAGAGCAACAAAATAACACAGTTGCCAATGCCACAAGTGTCTTAGGTCAGTGATTTAACAACACAAGGATTTCTCGCTACCCGCAAACGATCCTAAATGTAGATAACATTCAACAACCTTTAGAGGTCATATTAAGCCCTCGCTTCCGATACTGATCTGATTATTGCTTTGCGCGCCTACATCACTGCGATTTTCAGAAAAAATGTAATATTTAGATACATCGTGAGAATAACAACACGTTTAACCTATTTTTGATATTTACAGAATTTTGGATTATTTTTGTTGATAGCATTACTTATCAAAAATTCTTTTAGTGCCGTAAACACCAAAAACAACCATGATGGCTGTTGAAATTTGGATACCATAGTATGACCAAGCTTTTTTAACAACAGATTTTTTACGTGTGATTTTCATGCAAATTTCTTTTGTGTACCCCCAAAAAATACCTGCAAAAATTTTTAGTTATCACTGTTATCATCATTAAAATGATTTGGGTACCGCACACCTGTGATATAACTAATCCCACCTTTAATTTATACTACACAAATTACACATTTTACAACATTTTCAATTTAAATCGACATGTTCTTTTATACTCGTGCACGAGTAGATTGCCACGTGAACGGGAAACTTTATATATATTGGTAGAATAAAACAAAATACGAGACGTTATTCTGCGCACCCCCCGCATCGCTATAAGGGTGGGGGGTATTATACATTCGCAGACGCAAATTCTAAAAAAAAAAATATTCCAAAAATATCTTATCATAATCGAAAGGTCACTGAATATAATTGCGATTGAAAATAAGACACAAAATTGAGATGAGTTTGCTTCAAAAATATTTATTCGAATCTAGAATAGCACAAAAGAATATTTAAACAGGTAAATAAAGTTTCAATTTAACAGTAAAGAAGTCTTTAAAATTACAATTCAATGGCTCTTTGTATTTTTATAATAAATCAGTAGAATAGAATAAAATTATGCTTGATTTATTCACGATGCTGTATATGGGGTGAAACGGTATTGTGAGGTGACCTGTAAATTTATTTTTTGTAAAAGTTTTAATCTTTATTTCATGTGACGTTTTTTATGAAAAACTTAACGAGTTTTAAGGTTTTGGATAATGTTTTATAGAGGCCAAACAAAGTTGATTTCAATTTGATTTTATACAAATGTCATAACCTTTAAAATGTTTTTGTATAAATTTGTAATATCCTTCCAAGAAGAAAATTAAATTTACAAAGTATTTTGATTTTGAACTAGTGTCGAATCGGGAAGTAGTGGGTTCGAACCCCACCAAATATGCACGATAAAAAAAAACTGATATTTCTCATATGGCCACGACCATTGATATAATAAACACTACTAAACGACCCTCTGGTGGATGACAGTTTTGTGTATAGATAAGATGACAATTCCACGTCAGCAGCAACTTTTGGATGGTATACATGTGCTAGAAGGTGAATGGGTGATTACTGATACCGTTATACCTAACAACCACTATATTTGTAATCCCATTTGAACTCAAATGTTTCAATCGAAAATATCGACGAAAAATCAGATAAGTTGACGATTGATTTTAATTGGAAATAATCCGTTTTGAAAACTGTAGAATTTTTAGATCCCAAACGTACGAATTATAAGATTGCATAACATTTTATTGTGAAAGGCTTTTATAGGATTTTATTATATTTCTCATAGTACACTCCGTGTCACTTAAATAGGGCCAACATATTTTTTTTTTTTCATTTTTCCAATTTATTATTTTCCTTTTTTCTCGAGTTATTCTCTTGTATGCGTTGCTGGGAAGAGAATCAATTACAAAAACAATTAATGAGATTCGTTCATCTCTGAGAGTAAAAATGTTACTTTTTTAATTTTTTTTTTAAATAAGAAATAAAATTTGTATGTTTTTAGTTGCTCACTTGAATAGTGGAAGGGGTTGAACAGTTGGTTGTTTGAACTCTCCGATAATTTGATTTTCTTTAAATCAATTTTTTTTTTACTGTTACAGAGAAGGTTTTTTTTTAATTAATAAATTTATTTATTTATTAAATATTACAACTAAGATCTTTATTATTTAAAATCGTTGCAACGTGAATAATAAAAGGCGATTAAAATTAAATTTGTAATTATATTTATTTATTAAAGGGAGATCGTAGTTGCAACATTTTTGATCAAAAGGTCTCTTTATTTACAATTTTACCATTTAAATGAACTCATTTCAACGGTCTTTTGCAATAGAATGTTGTTTTCAGACACGAATGTTGTATTCTTAATCCGAGAGTATTTAATGATTGATTTAATGTTATTACTAAAGGCAGCTAAATATATGACAATACGGATTTAAAATGTAATATTTGACAATTAGCCTTAGAATTGTAAGATCATCATATTATGTAAAAGATAATGACATTGCTGCATGGCACGCTAGTCGTTTCTGTGACTCACTAACTCTTTCCTTATATTACCTTCAATGTGAGGATGCAGGCAGGGCCTGGGCCGCATAATTCTGGAGTACGATTCGTTTTTCAAATGTGATTTTGATATTGAACTACGCTTACTCCAGAAATCTTATATCTATAAAAATGGTGTAAAAATGTATGTGCGCGCATCAGTTGAGAACGGCTTAACCGATTTGGCTCAATCTTTTTTTGTTGTGTTCGCAATTACCAGGAGATGGTTCTTACGAAACAAATAATTGAAAAAATCCACCGGAAAAGTTGGAATATCCGAAAAATTAAATAAAAAGCTATTTTCATATGAATTTTGTGTGCACATTTTTTATGAGTTACGTGGTGCAGTGGTTAAAGCTTCGGCGCTAGGGTTGGGAGGTACTGGATTCGAATCCCACCGTAGGCTGCATGCAAATTAATATATTTTTTTCCGATCTATTTATCTGAATCTTCTATATAAATAAAAACGACTAAAATGATTTGGCTTAATCTTTTTTTTATTGTGTTCGGAATAGTCAGGAGATGGATGGTTCTTACGAAAGAAAATTTTGGGAAAATCCACCGGAAAAGTTGAAAAATCGAACAATGATGTTTTTGTACAGGATGTCGCACGTATCCGAGATTTTACAATTTTTCTCTTCTAAAAGATGGTCTTTTAGAAGAGAAAAATTGTAAAATCTGAGTGAAAAACTCGGAAACTTCCAGAAAAACCCGAAGAAAATTGAATTTTTTTTTCTTGCGCATATGTAGTTGAGAACAGCTGTACCGATTTGGTTCAATCTTTTTTTTTTGCTGTGTTAACAATTTCCAGAAGATGGTTCTTACGAAAGAAAATTGGAAAGTTAATCGAAAAAGTCGGAAAATTCGGAAAATCGAAAAATGATGTTTTTAATGTTAGTATCGGATCCAGGTGGTCTTTTAGAAGAGAAAAATTGGAAAATCTTAGCGGAAAGCTCGAAAATTTCCGGAAAAAACCGAAAAAGAAAATTGAATTTTACCTTTCTTGCGCATCAATTGAGAACAGCTGAACCGATTTGGCTCAATCTTTTTTTGTTGTATTCGCAATTGCCAGGAGACGGTTGATATGAGAGATTGCATTGCTATGTATGTTAAGATCGAAACGAAACGTTATAATTACATCCGCTTCGATCAATACAATCATCTGCGCAATGCCATTGCTTCGGACGGGGATGCAACCAACGTTGGTTAATTGACCATTCTCCCAGCAACATATGGTTGCCGCCCACGGCATTTCATGAATATGCGCAGAATACTATGACGTATGTGCGGCATTACGGAGTGCCAGTAATTGAAATTGCCGGTAATCTACTGCCAGCACAAACTTCCAGCGATCACCACGACATCACCACACGTATGTTTGAAGAAAAACTCAGAACGCTAATGGACATCATAGTTCAACAGGTGGTTTTCGAAGAGCCACGTTGTTGGATGTACTCAGTAGAGTGGCAGAAGCGCGGATTACCACATGCACACATTCTGCTATTGTTAATTGAGAAAATCAGACCAGATCAACTCGAATCAATCATCAGCGCCGAAATACCAGATCAAGAAGCAGACCCGGAGTTGTTCGCGGTAGTTGCAACAAACATGATTCACTATCCGTGCGGAGATCATAATCCAGATTCATCGTGTATGACCTATGCTGGAAAATGCACAAAACAATATCCGAGTCCGTTGGTGACATACACAATTAGTGGAAACGTCGGTTATCCAATATATCGGCATCGTTCACCCGAAGATGGTGCCACAACAGTCACAATGAGGTGATAGGAAAAGATATCGTGATCGATAATCACTGTATTGTTCCGTGTTGCATCTATCGAAAATATTTGCAACACACGCAGCAATGTTGAGTACTGTAATTTCATTTAATTTGTCTAGAAATACGTGAACAAAGGCAGCAACCTAGCAATGTTCGGGATTGCTGCTCCGGATGTAAATGACGAAGTGTTAAGATTCCAATTGTTGTACTGTTCAAAATTTGTGGGTGCACTTGGAGAATGGACAACGTGTCTATTTCACGGAAGCTAAGGCAGCACAACGACCAGAGCGACCATCAGCTACAACACTCACGAATTTCTTCGAAATTTGCCAAAGCGATCCGTTCGCACGAGCATTATTTTACGGGGAAATATCATACGCTATTATACTTGGAACCAGTCGACGAAGAAGTTTTAACGACGAAAGAAAGGTGAACCTGTTACAGGTTACGTCGATGGTTATTTGACTGATGCACTTGGCCGTGTGTACACCGTTCATCCACGACAAGACGAAGGCTTCTATCTTTCGTTTGCTTTTGTTCCATGTTCGTTCTCCTACTTCGTTCGAATCGCTTCGTCTTATAGAACGTGTGTTGTGCGCCACTTATCGAGAAGCTTGAGAACCTCTGAATTTGCTGGAAAACGACTCACATTGGGACCCAACAGTCGTCGATGCCACTGTTTCTGCGCCGGCAAATAAAATTCGTACATTGTTTGCGATCATCATAGCGACGTATCATCCATCGAACGCATTGGAATTGTGGAACAAATACATACAAGGATGAGATGACTGATGACATTTTGCATGAATGACGAGATTTTGCTAAAGTTGCAGTTGACCACGAACATGAGAGTCGCGTTACAGAACGACTCATCAACTGCTGATTTTTCCAAAGAACTGTTGGTGCTTAACAATGGTCAAATTCCTGTTGATGTTTTGATAGGATTGATTTCGTTTCCATCGAATTTTTGCATTTTCACGACGTCGAAGGAAGAATTTATCACGAATCTGTTTCCGCACATCCACTGAAATTGTTTATGAATCATAATTGGCTCAGCAAACGAGCGGAACAGTCTGAATTACTTGATTCAAAACCAAATTGCTGGGAAAATGCATTGTTACAAACCCGTTGACCGTGTGACCAATCAAGACGAGAAAACCTTCGACCGAGTTTTTTAAGGCGCTTGATTTGCCTGGAATACCACTATATAACTTGATACTCAAGGTAGGATCTGTGATAATCATGCTACGTAATCTGAACCATCCGAAATTGTGTAACGGAACGTGATTGGCTGAGATTAAACTGATGAACAACGTGATTCAAGCGACGATCATTAATGGCAAATTTAAAGGAGAAGATGTTCAATAATTCCGAGAATTCTTCTGATTCCAATTGACATTTCGTTCGACTTCAAGAGCATTCAGTTCCCCATTCGCGGAATAAATCTGGAATTTCCGTGTTTTTCTCATGCGTTTTCTCATTGTATTGATTTCATTTAATTTCACTCGAATAAAATACAATTGTTGTTGTGTATGAATTATCCTGAATTCCAACTGACTTCAATTCATTTCCACACTGAGAGAAAAAATCGGAAAACAACTCAAATTTCTATATAGACGCCTGAGTTTGAATCGACATTTCATTCACTTTTCAATACATTATGCCGTCTTTATGGTTGCGTTCGTTCATTCGTTCTGACAATTTTTACGACCAATCATATTGCTCAAAAATGATGATTTTTTTTCTTCTTGATTTTTCCACAAGAGATGCGAACGAACGCAACATAAACTTGCCTTAAGTGTTGAATTCGATGAACATAGAATGGAATGCCACTCAACTCAATATTCTATTGTGAATTGAGTTGAGTTGTTTGATTTTATCTCTCATCAAAATCAATTTTCGTGAAGCACAAAACTATTTGCTCGGAGCGAAAAAATTTGGGGCGAAACGAGGTTCGTCGTGTCAGCTACTGTGCTATACATACGTATACTGGCGATCGAGTAACCTATTGGTTACTCATTTTGCTATAATTTCTTATTCTAGGACGGATATCTTATACGACTAATATCTGCATTTAAATGTTGACATAATCACTGCACGTGTTTCCTGGCTTGGTTTTTTATTTCATCGGTGACATATTCCAACTTCAAGTCCCTATGAAGGTTGTCGTTCCGAATGTACAAGGGGCATTTGCAATCCCTCTGATCCACTTGGCACAACCCAAAAGTTGGATACCGTAAATTCATACAGGTTTTAGCATTTGCCTGTATAGATGCAATTTGTTGTGTATTGTTAGCTCAGAATTTCTACCCATGAACCAGTACATTTTCCTATATTTGACGTTTAACTTTTCTTTTTTCTTCTTGATATATTCTTTCCTTCTTAGTTTAGCATCGAGGGTCATGCGAAGGTATTTGGCTGTATTTGCATATTGAATTTGTAAAGTTAACGTGTAGTGATTTGTCTTCATTTAATAAAATGTGCAATTTTTTAGTTCAGTTGCTCACAGAGTTGACTGCATTTTGAAGCTTTTCTGATACTGATTTAAGACCATCTACGTTTAGGACCGTTGTATTTCCATTTGCTGTTTGTCTCGGCAACAGTTGAAAGATCTCTTCTAATTAAGGAGCAAATAGGGAATGAAATTATAGGTGACAGTTGTTGGCGAGTGTCGTTGGTTTGTTTGTTGTGGTGTTGGGAGCTACGCCTTAGCGTCAATCTGCTTTTTTAAAAGCAAAACTTTACTGCTTAACTTTATCCTCTGATTATTATAATAGTGAGAATTATCATTAAAGGTTTACCTTTTTTGATATTTTACTGACTCTTAGGAGCAGTATTTACTATCTGTAAATGTAGACAGTTTATTCTCTTAAAGGCTTGCTTTTGGAAATTTACTTGCCCTTAGGGGAATTATACACATACATAAAACGTACCGCTGAGGCTAACAATAAAGCTCACGCAAAAACTGCACGAAAACAGAGAGCAAATTGTTGTGATGAGCGATTAGCTCAAATTCGTGGTCAAGACGCACAACGACATTCTCATAGAGAAGATCCAATCTAACTGATGAGCAATTACCTCAAATTCGTGCCCAAGAGGTGCAATGAAATGCTCAAAGTAGAGCAAATGAACCTACTGAGCAAAGAACTCGGAAAAATGCTACGTTCAATGCAGGAAAACCGCAAAGAGTAGCAAAAATTCGTAATGCCACTTTAAAGGTTGCTCTAACATAGAAAGATGGTAGTGTTGATGTAGATCTTCACGATTTGGGTTCAACGACTTTCGACAAGGAAGTGTGATGACAATCCTCCTACTTACTGTTGCCATAAAGGTAAAGTTAATTCCGTATGCACTGAATTTCCCAACGTTCTCCCAGTTGCCACAGAAGTTAGAAAAAAACTTCATGGACTATATTCGAAATTACAATTACGCTTTAGCATTTGTCCCTACGGGAGGCAAGTATACATCTGGCAATAATACTCAGCTTGGCCCTAGAGTTTCTTATTTTTTAGAGTCCAAGATGCAATACAGTATGTGACTTCCACGGCTGCCCACCCTGCAGATGGTTAAACACCGGGTATGCCCAACTGTACATGTTGGACACTGCATAATTGGCTGCAGATGCACAAATGAGTAATTCATTCAATAAAAAGTGCAATAAAGATACCATATTACATTTATCTACCTACATGGGTCAGAGAAGTATCCTGACCGAGTCATTTAAAATGGTAAGGGAATTATATAGAGAGAGAGCTTGAATGATCTGGATCAAGCGTTCCTGATATGGTACTTTCCTTTTCAACCGATCGCCTCAATGATCAGAGGCAATAAAATCTCCCGACAGCTGATGAAATAGCTGTTGTATTCGAAGCAAATGCGGATAGTGATCCACCATATAATAGAGAGAGTGTACAACAAAAGATCAAGAGAGACTAAACAACTCTCATGGGACGACTTAATGGCTACATGGCAGTTCATTTAAAACACCTTTGACTTTTCGATCTGCGGCACTTTTCTGGCTTTCCCTGTGAATTGGGAATTGCGAAAAATATTTTCATAGCATTTTTGGCCAAATTATATTTTTCTGGCCTACTGAGCGTGCAAAAATTTTCAAAACAGAGTTGATTGGGAAACTTTTGTTCCCCAAAATTTTTCTAGGGAAAAATATTTTCCCATTTAACTATGTTTCGAAAATATTTACACCAAACTTTTCCCTCAGTAGACCAGAAAAATACAATATTGAATCGTAGGAATTCTAACGCGCGTCAGTATTTATATACGGAAATACCGCAACATTATACCTTCCACAGAGAACGTGGAGAAATAAACAATTGGGAACCCCGACGAAGGGGTGACAATAAAGCAATAACAAGAATGTATAGCGTTCACTTTAATGACACTGAGCGATATTGCCTCAGAATGCTGCTTCTTCATACTAGAGATTGCATAAGATTGGGGTGACATGTATAAAGATCCCGAAGGCGTAATTTGTCCTGCATTCGAAGAGAATTGTAGACGCAGACATCTACTTGCAGATGACAAAGAGTGGGATACCACTCTTACAGAAGCGTATTTTACGACGTTTCCTAAGTAAATGAGATTTCTTTTTGCATGGATTTGCATTTTTGGCAATCCACAAGATGCGGGAAAGCTATTTGCTATCCATAAAGCTGCACTAACGGAAGATTTCGTTCATGCAACGTTGTCCGACCCAGAAAGTTGGACATTACACGATATAATGGACACATTCCGTTTACATGGAACTGATTGGCGTGCGTTGAAATTGTCTACTCCTAGTGCAATTCATTTTAATGTTCCATCTGAATATGTCCCTGTTTCGCAAGCAGAAAAGAGACTTGTGTGTTTTTCTAAGCTGAATGTTAGACAAAAAGAAGAAAACTATTGATGATTTAAAAGAAACAGGGAATGGCAACCATTCTTCTTGAGGCATTGCAACTGGAATTGCAACCATTCTTCTTGAGGAAGGGAGAAATTACCACCCCCAATTTATGGTTCCAGCCCCAACAAAAGCGGACTCGGTATCTAATATGAAGTAGACGTCAGACGACGCTGTGAAAGTCAGGAATGCCAAACTTATCGTTTGGGATGACGCTGGAATGACTCCAAGGAAAGCCCTGACATGTGTTGACCGACTTTTGAAAGAAATCAAAAGAGCTGTTGATGTGTCAAATGGTTATAGGCCATTTGGCAATATCGTCATTCTTTTTGGAGGCGATTTTCGATACAATTTCAATCGTAATAGATGAAGGTCGAGTACAAAACGTGGAAGACATACTCTTAAGAGATCTCAATGTAAATGATGAGCTGTAAATGACTCTCAATATGCTGAGTGGCTATTGTCCCTCGGTTCCCTGATTTTTTTTCTCCGGCAGAGGCAGAAACATATGCCTTGACAACAATCCTGTGTCCCTTAAATGAAAACACTTTCGCCAATAATGACCAAGTTTTGGGTCGTTTAGTTACACCTGAAGAGAGACGTCAGAATGAAAGAGTTTACGTAAGTGTAGACAGTATCGTCACCGACGATGAAGAGGAAAAAATGCACTTTTCAGTTGAGTTTTTATAAATTAATTCTTTAAGTAGGAGCAATACTAATGTGCTCCGAAATTTGAATTGGAAACGAGATCTTTGTAACGGTAAAAAACTCATTATCACGAAGTTGTTAAGCAACGTATGTTTGCCAAACTAATTTTTGAAGGCAAGTCAAAGGAAGAAATTGTGTTCATTCCATGAATGGCGGTGTTATTGCTGAAACTCCTTTCCACTTTGAGTTACAGAGAAAGCAATTTCCTGCAACAGTGGCTTTTGCCATAACTATTAATAAAGCTCAAGGACGGACTTTGATGGAAATGGACTGTGTTTGTAGGACTTGCTCATGGGCAATTATACATTGCCTTTTCAAGAAGAAAACTTTTGAAAGTATCAAAGTTACAGTCAAAGAGCGTGAAGAGCAGGGAAAATTAGTGCCCAATTGTGATAAAGAATTCAAGCGAAATGTCATTTACACAGAAGCTCTTTAAATTTTAAAGAACATTGGGCGTGGTCCAGAACACCAGGGCCGAGTGAGTAGTGGGAGCCCTTCGACACAAAAATGTGTCGAATTTTCGCTTTAAAGAAATTCTTGGAATACGTTTTTTGTTTTGATATTCCAAAACATCAAATTTTTCATTTGTTCGAATTTTTCAAACTTTATAATTTTAAAACAAACATGTTACTTTTCCGTTTGCAGAACGGGTCAATTTAAGTATGTAGTTTAAGTTTTAAACTAAAGGGAAACCATCAAAATTTCCATGACCTAGTAAATGTTTACTGATATAAGTTCATCGATCCATAATTCTAATAATTTTGTGAAAGTTTAGTAGAAGGCTCATTGGATATTTCAGGCAACAACTACATAAATAGCCAAAATCATTTTGAATGAATTTTTTGGCCAAATGTAAACCACAGTTGATCAGACGAAAATGGATATCGATTACATTATAAAATGAAATCAACGTCTGGTTAAATTTTCTATGTAGTCTCAGTATAACCTTAGCTATTTGAAAAACTCACCGAAAATACTGCTTACTATTTTAAGGAAATTTTTGAAATTTAGGCAAAAACTGTAAATAACTTATATGGCTGTAGAAAATCAAAAAATTATAGAGAAAATTATAATCAATAAATTTTGTCTGAACTGTCTCTGTATGCGATGCGAACTTTAAAAATATTAATTATGAAATAGCCATTTCTCCAGTTTAAAATCTATTTAAATCGTGTAGAATGTAGAGCTACCAAGTTTTCCTAAAATTTATATATTAATAAAAGATGAATCCAGAAAACAATTTTCATAAGGATTGGTGATGAAATGGCCTAGTTTACTCCAACATGATCAGATCCTTAGCAAATGGCCTAGTTTACTCCAACATGATCAGATCCTTAGCATATGTGATACAAAGGTCGATAGAAAAGACTTAAAAATTGAGTGTAATGATTGTAACAAACTGTTTCATGGAAGTTGTGTTAACATTAATGACGGTGACATTGATTTTATGTTAAAAAACAAAAAAATTAAGGCGATGCAAAAGGTGTGAGTGTTAAAACCGTAAACTGTTGTCATCCAATTTAGCATCACCATCAACATCGGTAAACAAAAAATCGAACGATCAAAACGATAATAATCAATCCAAGGTCAATTCAAATGTCATTGAGATACAGCAAAATATAACAATAGAACTGGTATATGCAGAAATTGTCAATCTAAAAAAAGGTGTTCACTAACAAAGTGCTTAACGATTACAAATGGAAACCACGGCGGCTTCGCAATACAATAATAAGTACCAACATTCTTTGCGTAAAATTTAAATCATCTACCATTCGGCAAAACATCTTGCTTACAAAACGAAGAAATAAAACGAAGCTTACTACTCAGATCTTTGGAACCAGCAACCATACTAGGAATATTTATATAAATGAAAGCTTATCTCCCTATACACGCCAGCTTTTTAACGCCGCTCGAAAATTGAAAGTTGCTAAACAGTTTAAGTATGTTTGGGTGTGGGATTCAGTGGTGCTGATGCGCAGGGCTGAAGGTGAAGAGGTTGTCCGCTTAAGGCGAACTGAAGATTTATTGAACTTATATAGTTCAATTCATGTCAATACTCTCTTTTATAGATGAGTCTTACAACTAATATATATAACTTAAATAGTGACAACACTTCATCTTTAAACCCTGCTCTTAGCGCTTCTCTTCCTAGTAAATCTCAATCAAAATTCGTTATACTGCTTCAAAATATACGTAGCTTGCGTAGCAACTTTCATTCACTAGTAGCACATCTAAATAGTTTTACATATTTTCCGGATTTAATATTTCTTACAGAAATTTGGATATATGATGCGGAGTTGAAAGATTATAGTTTGCCAGGTTACAATCTCTATGGGTGTTGCAATAATTCGTACGCTTCAGGTGGTGTGGCTGTTTTTTCTAAATCAATCTATACTTGCACGTCAAATAATTATAGCCTTTTAACTGCCGATGATTTAAAATTAGAACTAACCTGGGAGAATGAGAATTACACTGTGCTTTGTATATTCTGTGGAAACAACTAAAAACCACTTAAGTCAACTTAGACGTAAGTTGACTTAAGTGGTTTTTAGTTGCTTCCACAGATATAGGTTTCATGAGTATGACCTCCATAGGAAATTTTTTTTAGATGAGTTAAGTAAACTTTTACAAAATATCAATGCTAAAAATCTCCTGGTTTTAGGTGACATAAACTTAGACTTATTAAATAAATGTTCCGATAATGATAATTATTTGTTATTGTTAGCTTCTCATGGTTTAAAATCATATATCAGCGAGCCTACCCGTGTTACAGTTAACACAAAAACTTGCATTGACCATGTTTTTATTCGTCATCAAAAAAAAAGCAAATCGCTAATTGAATGTACAATATTAGACCACGGTATCACTGATCATTGCATGATCAATATTACGTTGACAAATAACGCTTCTACATTAAAACACAAAGACAAATATATTCCATTTAAAGTTCGGCAAACCTTTAATTATTCAAAACTAAGTTGTCAACTCAAATTTGAATTTTGGGAACCGGTGTACTCTGTGAATGACCCATCAATAGCTTATGACCATTTTTCTAGTATTCTTTGTCAACTGTTAAATAATTGTAAAGAGGAAGTTCAAGTAAATAATAAACAATTTAAGCGTTTACAACCTTGGATGTCCATTGCCTTGCTTAAGGAGATTAATATCAAAAATTCAGTACGAAAAAAACTTAAAAAACATCCATCGAATGTTAAGCTCCAAAAATATTATAATAAACTACGTGCTAAAGTAAAAAATGACATTGCACTAACACGAGACAAATACTTCTTTACCGAGCTTGAGAAAAGTTCAGGGGACATCAGACGTGAGTGGAAAGCAGTCAACAAAATATTGAACAAACCATCCAAAACCATTACAATTACTGAACTTGAGATTAATGGAAATGTGATAGATAATGTAACCGATATGGCTAATCAATTTAATAATTATTTTGTTAATTGCGCTATTAATTCTCTACCACTAGCTCACAATAGACCATGTTTGTGTGATAGTTACGATCTTTTAACTACTAAAACAAATCAAACAAAAAGCTTTTTTTTGAGCCTTTCACAGCTTCAGAAGTTTTTAGAATGATTCAAACTCTAGATAATAAAAATTCAAGTACCTCGGATCTCGTTACCAATACAATACTCAAACAGAATTCTTATTTCCTTATCGATGTATTGTGTCACATATTCAATTTAAGCGTGAAAAGTGGCATTTTCCCAGCAAGTCTCAAGTCTGCAGAAGTTATTCCTTTATTTAAAAAGGGCAATCCTAGATTGATGCCTAACTATAGACCAATATCTTTATTATCTTCCATTGCTAAGTTGTTTGAGAAACTAATGAAAAAGCGTGTTTTATTGTTTTTAAATAAAATTAACCTTTTTAGTAGCTTTCAATTTGGTTTTAGGGAAGGCCGTTCTACTGAAGATGCCTTATTAAAAGTTTGTGAGAGATTATACGGTGGCCTAAATGCAAACAAGTGTAGTGTTGGCTTATTTGTAGACATGACGAAAGCTTTTGATATGGTTGACCATCAAATACTGCTAAAAAAGTTAAATTTAATTGGTTTTAGAGGTATGATTCTTAAATGGTTTTCGTCCTACCTAGTAGGTAGGCAACAAAGGGTTGTACTAAATGGGTTTTTTAGTAAAGAGCAGGTCGTAGTTTCCGGAGTACCTCAAGGTTCCGTATTAGGCCCGATCCTATTTTTGATCTATATAAATTCAATTTTTAAACAAAAATTTCATGGTAGTGTAACAACTTTTGCTGATGATCTAGCTTTCACTTATACCAATGATAATCATTTTTTGACAGCTATAAACATTAATTATGATTTACATGTTATGAGACAATGGTTTGCAAAACACAAGTTGCTAGTAAGTGAAAAAACTAAATTAATTAATTTCACGTTATCTGGATCTACTGTTTATGATTTTGATATATTCTATCATTCGGCTGACTGTTTAAAACATACCTTGGGTATTGTAAACTGTGACAAATGTGTCATTACAAATCGTTTAAATTATCCTTGCTCTGCAAACTGTTTTAAAATTGAATCTGTGATGAGTATCAAATATTTGGGTCTTGTCATCGATATTAATCTAAACTGGAAAGAGCATACAAGCAATCTAAGCGAATATATGGTATTTGCAATACGTAAACTATATCAATTGAAAAATTATTGCTCCCTGAAAGTTGTAAAACGCATATACTATGGAATTGTTCATTCAAAGCTCCAGTATGGTATTGTTTGTTGGGGTGGTACCTACTTCAATACTTTTGAACCTATTCTATTGGCTCAAAAACACATAATTAGAATAATATGTCATAAAAATAAAAGAACCAGTAGCTGGCTGTTATTTTGTAAATTACGCGTACTACCACTGAGACATTTATATATATACAAAGTACTGAAAATGTTTTTTGTTAGAAGTGGCAATTTATCTTTTCGGTATTCACACTGAGAAAAATTTTGGTTTGTAAAATTAAAAAACGAAGTTTTTTAATTTCTCAAAGATATAAATTTTTTTGAATTTCAAAAGTATTTTTTTGAAATTAAATGAAATTTTTGCAAACTAATAAAAAACTTCTTTATTTTAAAAACATATTTTGTAAAATGATTTAAAAAATACTTTTTAAATTTAAAAAGTTTATTTATTTAAACATAATAATTTATTTCAAAGAAGTGTTTTAGCATTTAAAAACAATTTTTTTAATAATAATGACAACTTATGAAAATTTTTATATTTATTGTTTTGCCAGAAATCCCGTTGTATTATTTTTCAATTCGTCTATATTTTATTTATTTCAAAGTTTTTTCAGCTATTTATATAATTCGCCAAATTGATACGTTCTTGTCTTATACTAAAGGTATGAAGGTTTGAATTTTTGCAGCTTGGTCGTTGCAACCTAACGAGTACTGACCAGCGCTGCCGAAAGGGGCACTATAGTGCCTTTCGGGCACTTCTATAAACAGTAGGGCACTTTCTACCGTAAGGGCACTAAGAAGCACCGAAAAAAATATTAAAAACATTTTTTGATTTTCTATGAATACAAAAATATTTTCTATGAATAAAAAAATAATAAATCGCTTTATTCCGTTTAATACCGTGCTGAGTGCGGACTTGCTGAGCTGAATCTTTCAATCGGTTTGTTTCATGTGAATTTATATTTTAGGGTTTCTAGGGGTTTTCATGGTGTCGTTTTTGAGATGTCAAATAAAACCATAAAATAAATTTTAAAAATATGGGATTTCGACGTGGTTTTACTATCCGGTAATTAAAATTTATTTTTGTAGAATTTTGTCATAGAAAATTAACACAAATAAAATGGCCAAACAAATGCTTTTGAAGTAAGTACATTTTATAAATAAAGCAAAAGCAATGATTTGATTTTTTTTTTTTTTACTAAGTCAATTAATGTTACATTACAGTTTTCCAAAAATTAGTAAGATCGATGTTTGTTGTTTATCTAGATCCTCAACAGACTCGATTCCTTATGCAACTGAAAATACTTTGGTTCTAAATATTCCAGATAATATTTTAAAATCGCATGAGCCTATTCAAAAAAATGAAACTGCTTCTTCACATGCAAGTAAAGTATTCGATGTCGATGAGTGCATGGAAATAGATGACGTATCAGATCCACCTATAAAAAAGAAAGACGGAGGGTAAGTTTCAAAGCAGCTCATTTTTGCAAGAAGTCGATGTTTTTCATACTTATAAACTTTTCTAGGTCTAATAAGCGCAACTGTAATTCTACAGCTGACCGAAAGTTTTATGCAAACTGGCTTACAACATTTCCATGGCTAACTGAAAAAAGAGCCCGGGCATATTGTAAATTTTGTGGTCAATCATTACCTAACAACTATTCTTTACTGAAACGGCACAACGATTGCAAATCCCATTTAAGTGTAATGATGTCTTTGAGAAATCAAACGCTTATTAATGAACCAGATGACGAACGAAATGCTAGAACAAAGAAAAAAATTGCAGATTTTAAAATCTTGATGTTCTTAATACAAAATAACCTGCCGTTTACGCTAATTGATCCACTGGTGGATTTAATCAAATCTATTGATCCCGAATCTAAAATTTGCTAGAAATTGAAGTTTGACCGGACTAAAGGAACAGATACAATCACGAGGTTATTTGCAGAAGAAGGTATTCAAAATTTAACATATATTTTACGAAATCAACCTATTTCGCTTATAATTGATGAAACAACGGACGTGAGCTCCAAAAAATGTTTGGCGTTAATCGCGCGATATTTTGATAAAGAAACGAACTTAACGAAAGATAAATTTCTTGCGATGCTCGAACTTCAGAATTCTGATGCCCAATCTGTATTCGATAGTATTACTAAATTTTTTGAAAGTCATCAAATTCCTTTCAATAATTTGATTGGTTTTGGTGCAGATAATGCAAGTGTCATGATGGGAAAACATGCTGGTGTTCAGGCATTGCTCAAAGTAAAAAATCCCTATTTATATTCGATTGGTTGTACTTGCCACTCGTTGCATTTGTGTTCGTCAAAGGCAGCCAAACAACTTCCAGATACGATCGAACAATTAGCTCGAAATGTTTATTACTATTTCTCACATAGCTCCAAACGGCAAAATGATTTCAAATCATTTCAAGAATGTTTTAATGTACCAATCCACAAAATAATTAAAACTTCCATAACTCGATGGCTGGCCTTAGAAGGAGTAATTTCGCGTCTTATAGAGCAGTGGCAACCTTTAAAACATTACTTTTTACTTGAAAAATTCGAAAATAAAAGCTTATATAAGGACTTAGCTTGTGACATTTCGAATCAATTAACTAATGATAATTTAATTTATTTTTATTTTTTATCATATATATTAAAATTAACCAATAATTTAAAAAAGGAATTTCAGAGTGAAAGACCTAAAATATACAAACTGCTTCCGTCTGTAAAAAGTTTTCTATTGCTAGTTCTACATAATTTTGTTTTAAAAGAATATATTGACGAAAATAGTTTAAATTTTATTAATTTTCAAAATAACGCTTCTATTTTTATTAATTTGAGTTCGATTTATTTAGGACCTAAAGCTGAATTGTATATCAAAAAATGTGACTTACCTATAGACAGTATCCTTACAATAAAAGAAAATTGTAAACTTTACTACGAAAAACTCTGCCAACAAATTATTAGTCGATTTGACTTTAATGACGAAACCCTCACTCAAATTCAAATAATAGATCCTGAACATCTAGGAGAAACCCTCACGCCTTTAATAAATTTATTTCCGCAATTGGGTGAAGAAAACTTTGAGGTAATTGAAGAAGAATTTAGATCAGTAATACATCAAAAGTATGTGCCAGTTTCTTCAAACTTAGAGGAGTTTTGGACCAAAACTTTTGAGTTGAAAAACGGTTTAGGTGAACTGAGATTTCCGAATTTAAAACAATTTGTTGGCGGTCTTTTAAGTTTACCTCATAGTTCCTTATTTGATTGGATTCCTTCCGAAAATTTAGTTAATAAATATAAACTCGCTTATTGAGTTATGTTCTTTACAATATTTTTTTGTTAAATTGAAAATAATAAAAATAATTAATAATTCAAATATTAAAATTATACAAAATCTATTGTAATTTTGTATAATTTTAATATTTGAATTATTGATTATAGATTAGGTATTTCTGTTAAGTATTTTGTTTTTATTTTATTTTATTTTATATAAATAAATATTTTATATTTATGACTTACTAATAAATAAACCTGTGATTGAATTTATGGACCTATATGTAAATCTAAGTACCTGAAGTATTATGTATTTAGCTGAATTACCAAAATAAATAAAAAAATCGTAAAAATTTGAGTTTTATTAAAACCGGGCTTGATTTGCATAGAAAGAAACGACCAGGCCTTTTTATCCGTTTTCCAAACATATCAATTCAATCATTTTCGATCAACATGTGACAAGGAGACAACACTTCCTTGTTTGTTTAGAGCTCGGGTACAAACGTAGGGTATTATTTCATCCTCTCAAACTAAGAATAAAAATTTTTTAATTGGGGCACCGAAAGGCACTCAACAAGAACTTCAGTGGCACCAAAAATTATTGCAGCGCGGCAGCGCTGGACTGACTGAGTTAGAACAACTTTTTATCAGTACGAAACGAAACCAAACTGCCAAAAAAGAATTTGAGGAGGTTCTCAATTTCTCATTATATTTTTTTAAGGGTTGGGCTTGTGTGTATTCTACCAATGCCTCCTAAACTACAGGCCGCATACACCAAATGATGACGACACGCTATGTCTACGTTGTTGTTGCTTTCTCTAGTTGTTTTGTTAGTGTAAATATCTTAATATTATTAATGTGCAGTCTCAGTTTAGACATAAATTGACGTCATGTGCAAAAAGTGAGAGTAGTAAGAGGCCTGTAGTTTAGGAGGCATTGATTCTACACAATGGCCCTGGGGGTTAAAAATTGGGGAGGGGGAGTTAATACGTTTCGTGGTAGATATGTTATGTTCTTATGAGTAGATGACCCTTTGGTTTTGCTGACTTATCAATGTTTGCGTGCGTCACTGACGCTGTTCAAGTCACTGACGAATTATTTAAAAATTAAAATAGATCTTTTAAAACTAACCAATAGTTTTTTTATTCTTAAAAAACAATCTCTTAAAATTTAAGAAAACTATTTGACATAAGTAAGGAAAGTATTTTTGAAAATAAAAACAATTTTTTTAGTTTTATAAACAAATTTGGTGAAAAAATTTATTTTAAAATAAAAAGATTATCCTTTTGATTTTAAAAACGAGACTTTTCGCCTAAAAAATATATGTATATTTTTTTGATTTTATATGTACATTTTTTTATTTTAATGGTTTTTTTTCTCAGTGCATATAACTACAATCTAAGAAATAACACTAAATCACTAGTAACCGTGCCTAGCCATAACAAAAAACATTTTTTTAACTTTTACACAATCTTAGCTCCACTCATATTTAATTCCTTGCCTCAGTTCATTCGAAATACGAAAAAATTATCTGCATTCTTAAAAAGTACTGTAACCTGGCTTCATAATTTTAATATTGCAAAAATTGAATGTTTGTTTAAAGTAAACACGTGATCGTGTTAAACTCACATATCCAGTTTTATTCTTATTTCTTTATCTTTTATTTATTATGATAGAATTATTACAATTTTTTAACCATTTTTAAGACTGTATATTTATTTTTTTCTTTGTATATTTTTTGTTGTGTAACTTTTTAATAATAATAAGTTAAACCCCATTATCATTATATATCATATATATTAATTTATCATAAGGGATCATTCGCCTCTAGTTTTTAACTACAGAATGTATCCTATTCATCTCTTCCAATCGGTTTCTTTTTTCAACAAATTAAATTTTTCAAATTTTACATATTGTATTGTAGTTCTTTTATATATACTTGTTAGTTTTTAAAATTAATTATCTAATTTGTCATTAATTATATATGTATCCAAATGGAATTTGATGAAATAAATAAATAATAAATAAATAATAAATAAATATTGTTAAATTTCAAGATTTCATTTACCGAGTTCGTATACTTCGAAGATCAATTAATTTGCTATTTTAAGGATCACCATCACAAAAGAGATGCAAAATGAATAAAAAATATCCGCTAAATATAACAATGTAATATTATATGTATAACAAAAAAATTATCTTTTGTGGTAGTGCTGCCACTTGTGGCGAGTAGCGTAATCCCTTATTTTCATCTTCTCGCCACCACTTTATGGAGGCCGAATACTGCTATCTGAGTTTTTCTGTATCCTTTTCGCAACGACTTGGTTATTATACTAATTTGGAGAACATTTTCGACATCACAGTTTGCTACCACTGACTGGGAAACCTCCTCCTTTGTATATAAATTATTTTATTAAATGTTGTTGAGTTCAACATCAACAGGGCATCGATCTGCACAAATATTATAATTGTAATGTAATGTGTATATAAGTAAGAATGCTTGTAACATACATAATGTATAAGCTTATTCATCAAACTATCGTGTAAATTGTCTAGTGACATATAATACAACATTTTTTGCACTAACATAAATTTTAATGATGAGCACTTATTTTTGTATATAAAGAACTAAATTCTCAATAATAAAGCAGAACGAAATTATATCAGTAACGTTTTAGTTTTGTTTTCAAAAATAATTTTAATTCAGAAATAGTGAGCCCTCACCAGCGGTAAGCTCGCTATCATTTGAAATTAAACATTGGTCCTTCGAGCCATTAAAACAACTGGCATCGCTAAGTTAAACGCGATAAGTTTACATTAAAAACAGTAACAAAAAACGAAAACTTAAGAATAACAACAAATCTGAAGTTAAGTTAAGGCACCTGTACACATCAAAATAACAACAAAAATGGAAAGCATACTGCAGCAACAAGATGAAGCAGGTGAGAAAATCGTCCAAATGGAAACAAACTACCGCAAAGACGGGGAGGATAGGAAAACGAAGATATATTTGGAAAAAAGGTTGGCATCTCTAAAGGTGATTTATAACGACTACGTCGATAATGATACGAAAATCTAGAACATGACCCCACCTCTAGAAGAGGACAATGCATATCTGGAAAGACGGAAGAAAGTCACAGACGCATACCAAAAATTAATAACGGATATGCGTGAACGCCTAAATACCGCATCAACGAGTTCAACAGGGCAAACTGCGCAGCTAGAAACTAGTTCAAAAGAAATCAAACCAAAAAGTTATTCAAACGGCAAGATGTCCTCATGCGCCAAATGTATCAAAAATTGGCGTCAATCAATCATTCATTGGAGACTAACAACATATCCAAGGAATACATAAATATAAAATTAAAACAACTAGAAAAAGACATCCAAGAAGTAGCAAACCAACACACTGCAATCTTAATAGAAACAGAAGAAGACGAGCAAACGTCTGACTACTTCAAAAAAGATTATTTTGGCCAGCTACAAGAAAAAGTAGAAACCACGATGATCGAGTTACAACGATTTCACGGCGATAATATAACTACGGCAGAATCAGTCCAGATGAAACTGCCAAAAATAGAACTACCAAACTTTTACGGTGAATATGACCGATGGGAAACATTTAACGATATATTCACCGAAATGATTCATCAAAACAACAAAATATCTGACACGGTGAAGATGACATATTTAAAATCACACCTACAAAAAGGAGCAGCTCAACTCATAAGTCATCTAACAACAACAGGTGACAATTACCAAACAGCCTGGAGCATAATACAAAATAGATATAACAACGCGAGGTTACTCGCCAACCATCAATTCAGTGCGTTATTATCACTAACAACAATTCAAATGGCGTCAGCACAAGCGGTAAGGAACTTGCACGATACAGCAAAAGAAATTCTGCATAACATAAATCGGCTCAACATAAGTTCATCTTTTGAAGCATTCGTAAGCTTCATATTAATGAAAAAACTGGACCCAGAATCCATCAGGCTCTATGAATCATCCATAGATAAATCCAGAGATATTCCACAACTAGAAGAAGTTTTCAGATTTCAATCACTGGAAGCCATGGGCAGCAACAAACAAACGACAAGCCGACCACAGTATATACCACCGCTAAAACGGGCCTATACAACCACAGCAAGCAGAACATGTTGGGTAAATAGTTGCAAGGAATGACACAACTTGGATCAATGTCAACAGTTCAAAAGTATGTCAACATTAGATAGATCAAGACTAATAAATGCAGCAAGCCTTTGTGTACGTTGCCTAAACCATCACCAAAGTAAATATTGTCAGTCAGAACCATGCGTCGTATGTAAAGGGTCACATAACACCCTACTACACTGCAATAACGCATTACCAAATGGCGGAACTGGAATTAAAAACGCGAAAACCCTTATAGTAAATCAACAGGGACAAGTTTTGCTACCAACCGCAGTAGTTAAAGCCATAACTTGCACGGGAAATCAAATCTTGCTAAGAGCATTAGTAGATCCTGGATCACAGGTGACATTAATCTCATCAAAAGCCGCTAACCTACTCAACCTTAAGAAGAAGAAGGTCAACGTTTCTATCTCCGGTATAGGAGGAGGGAAAGCAGGTGGTTGTAAACATACAATCAATATACAAATCTTGCCAAGATTCGAAACCGATTTTCAACTAAATATCGAAGCGTTGATATTTGATAAACTCAACCAACAGTTACCGGAGGTGGACTTTGATGCAAGATGTTGGACCCATCTCAAACAAATACAACTCGCCGATCCTAATTATAACAAGTCACAACCAATTGATCTCATACTTGGTGCCGACTATTATCCAGCAATCATAAACAACAACATCATAAAAGGAGGTGAATTAGAACCAATGGCACAACAAACCGAAATCGGGTGGATAATAATAGGCAGCAGAGGCGGCACCAGAACAAACCAGCCAACAACAATGATAGCTACTAAAGGCATTGAAGATCAATTGAAATTACTCATAGAGGTAGATTCGATACCAGAAAACAGAATTAATACGGAAGAGGAAGACATGGTTGAACAACATTTCCAGTTAACCTCAAGAAAGGGATCAGATGGAAGATATGTGGTAAGAATTCCATTCAAGGATAATCATATCAAATTAGGAGAATCCAAGAAAAAAGCCGCTGCCAGGCTAATACAAATTGAAAATCGGTTCAAGAGAGATCCGTCTTTCAAACAGTTATATCATCAATTTATGCAGGAATACATAAATCTAAAGCACATGGAACTTGTGCAGGAAGAGGTTGAAGATCACAATATAGCAAGTAACACCTATTACATACCGCATCATGGTGTAATCAAACAGGATAGCACCACTACAAAACTTAGAGTAGTGTTTGATGCTTCAGCTAAAACTACGACAGGAGTATCTTTAAACGATTGCATGATGAATGGTCCCAAATTACAAGATGACCTAACGGATATATTATTGCGATGGCGAAAATACAAAATCGTAATGACGGCGGACATAGAGAAAATGTATCGCCAAATCTGGATAAACGAACAATACCAGAATTACCAACGAATATTATGGAGAACTCACCCGTCTAAACCAATGACAACTTATAAACTCAAGACAGTCACATATGGGACAACAGCGCAGTTTCTTGGCGATAAGAGCATTGAGACAGTTAGCTCTTGATGGAGCCAATGAGTATCCAATAGCAGCATACATCATATTGAAAGATTTTTATGTAGACGATTTGCTGACCGGATGCCACAATATAAGGGAGGCATGTCAATCAGTTCGCGAATTAAAATTGCTAACAGATCGAGGTGGATTTAACTTACGAAAATGGTTCTCTAGCTCAAGTGAATTATTAAAACATATACCAAGAGAGCTGCACGGTAAGGGTAATATGGAAATCAAGTTAAACGATTGCACCCTAGGCATTTTGTACGATCCACAAGAAGACAACTTTAAATTTGATGTTGCAAAACTTCAGTTATCCAGCAACCAAGCTACAAAGCGTTCATTATTATCCGAATCTTCGAAACTATTTGATCCAGTTGGATGGCTCTCTCCACTAACAATTACAGCAAAAATTATGATGCAACAATTATGGCTAAGGGGAATAAAATGGGATGAATATCTACCAGAACATATCAACACAAAATGGATAAAATATAAGGCAGAATTAAGTGATATCAAAAACATAAAGGTTCAAAGGTGGATCAACACAACTGAAAATACCGACATAGAGCTTCACGGTTTCGCTGATGCTTCGGAATACGCATATGCCGCTGCTATATACTGTCGAATAGTAAACGAAGATGGAACAATTACAACATAACTTTTAACATCGAAGACAAGAGTCGCTCCAACTAAAGTGAGGTTGTCAATTCCTCGACTAGAGCTAAATGCAGCTTTATTATTATCAAAACTGCTCAAACACGTCCAAGAAGCCTTAAATTTAAACAAATGCAGGATGTATGCGTGGTCAGACTCAACCATTGCACTATGTTGGATCACAGGCGAGCCAAACAAATTTAAGGCATTCGTGGCAAACAGAATTTCTGCTATAAAATCCTTCATACCGACTACAACATGGCATCACGCAAAATCTGGCGACAACCCAGCTGATATAGCTTCACGAGGCATACCACCATCCGCATTAACAAACAACAAATTATGGTGGGAAGGACCGGACTTTCTGGGACAAAATATAACTAGTTGGAAGGAAATCTATAGTTCCTCACTTACTCATACACATCATCGTGAAGAATTAGAAGAAAAACATTCAAAACTAATGACAATAAGCAGCGAAGAGCACGTATTTAATGAATTATTTGAGCGATGTTCGAATTACAACAGATTAAAACGCATAGTTGCGTACTGTAAACGATTTATCAACAATGCCAAGCATGGCAACAATAATCATAAGCAGCTAATAGGTATAGAACTCCGGGATGCGGAAACAACAATTCTCAAGGCACTACAAAAGCAAGATTTTTCTAATGAAATTAGCTGCCTTAACCAGGCTAAACAAATTAGCAAAAGAAGCAAGCTACTATCATTGAATCCAACTTTAGATGAAAATGGCTTGTTACGACTAAATGGACGACTTCAAAATTCAACATTATCAAGGTACAGCAAAAACCCCATCATCCTGGATAAACACAATCTTGTAACACAAAGAATTATAGAAAATGCTCATGTCAGTACCCTACATGGGGGTGCCCAACTAACATTGTCGCATTTGAGAAATAAATATTGGATTATTGACGGTAAACGTGCCGTACGTCGAGTAATTCAAAAATGCATTATTTGCTTTCGTAACAAAAAGCATCTTGCACAACAACAAATGGGAAACTTACCATCTGCTAGAGTACGGCCGGGAAGACCGTTCGCAAAAACGGGTATCGATTATGCTGGCCCCATTCAAGTGAGAACAACCTAGAGAAGAGGTCACAAAACTCACAAAGGTTACATTGCACTGTTCATCTGCATGGTAACAAAAGCTACACATATTGAAATTGTAAGCGATTTAACAACCGAATCATTTATTGCTGCTTACAAGCGATTTACATCCAGGAGAGGATTATGCACGGATATCTACTCTGACAATGGGATATACTTTGTTGGAGCGAACAAGGTAATGTTAAAAGAACACCATCGCGCAATAACCACATTACCGGACGAGATCGCTACTATGATAGCCAACGACGAAAACAATTGGCATTTCATACCGCCCATGACACCCCATTTCGGTGGCATATGGGAAGCGGGCATTAAATCTATCAAGTTCCATTTAAAACGAATCATAGGAGAAGCAACCCTCACCTTTGAGGATCTTTACACAGTAGTTACACAAATCGAGGCGTGTCTAAATTCTCGACCGCTAACTCCACTGACCAATAATCCAACAGATTTATCAGCTTTAACACCAGGACATTTTTTGATAGGTGATTCTCTCAAGTCACTGCCGGTCGCTGATACAGATAACATCTCTTTAAAAACAAGATGGCACCTTGTTGAGAAAATGGTGCAAGGCTTTTGGAAAAGATGGTCCTCTGAATATCTCCATCAACTACAACAACGAACTAAATGGAAATGTAGCCAAGCGATCCTAAAAATCAACGACTTGGTGTTAATAAAGGATGACCAACAACCAACCACACGTTGGAAACTAGGAAACTAGGGCGAATTATCGAGGCACATGTCGGAAGCGATGATTTAGTTAGAGTAGCTACAGTGAAATGCGAGAACAATATCTTCAAGCGGCCAATTGTGAAATTGTGCAAACTACCAATTGAGGAAAATTTAAAGGATCTAATGCCCATGAAAGCCAACAAGAGTGAAGAGGAGAAGGAGTCGCAAATATCCAAGAATTCCGAGAGGTTTCTGCGGCAGCAACCTCATCGACAAGTGAAAAACCAGAGCAAATTGAAACATCCGATGCTTGCGACGTTGTCCATATGTTGCATTTTGGGACTTGCTCAGGCCAACATAGACATTACTCCATCCAACCATTCTACAGGCATACACTTTGAATCAATAGGCAGACTCGAGGTAGTAGCCATGAAATGGTCACTAATAATCTATTATAATATGAGTAATTACTGGGAGGAAATTGAAGCATTCAAGACCGCGCAAAGTCAACTGAAGAAGTCCTGCATAGACGTTGTCGAAATAAATTGCGAATTAATTCTTCAACAAATTCAAAGGCAGTTCAATAATTTGGAAGCAGATAATGAATTATTATTAGACAGCAACAAGGAAGTGCGCAGACCAAAACGAGGTTTAGGCGACACAATAGGCGTTGTGTTAGGCGACATGTTTGGGATTCTTACAGAGCTTGAAGCAAGAGAATATGAAAGTCAATTTGAAGCCATAAACGATGATCAGCATCAATTAGAGGCACTGATAAGGAATCATACCACAATAATAGACAACACAGTTAAGCTAATAAAGCACAACTCAATTCTTACTATGAAATCATTAAACAAACTGATAAATGATCATGGAATGCTAAAGGCTGAACTAGGACAATTGAACGAGTACTTCATACGAGAAAAGCAAATTCGTTTAATATTAACTTCAAGCATTGAATTGATATTAATATTGAAAAATTTGGAGGACACGCAACAAGCCTTACTTGACGTAATCCATAATGCACACAAGAACATTTTGCATCCTTCATTACTCTCCCCGGCTCAATTGGATCAAGAGCTGGAAATGATTAAAAGACATATACCATCAACGATCACCATACCTGGGCATGACATTCCGGATCTTCTTCACATATATCATAGCATGAAGATACGCAGTAGAGTAACTCCAAGGAACATTATAGTAGAACTCCTAATTCCAGTGCCTAATATCGAACACAGGAATTCGCAGTCTTACATCGACACCAAGGCAGAATTTTTAGCAATAGATGCTCACCGGGAACAGCTCGCATTAATGACTAGAGAGCAAGTAAAAAATTGTCAATCATTTCAAGGAAGAAGATTTTTGTGTGAAATATCGCCAATATATAACATCATGAGCAGCCAAGCTCAGTGCGAGGTAGCAATCCTACAACGGAAGAGGAATCTTGAGGAATTATGTTCCATCGGAACCGTAAATGCATCAAATCACTGGATAAAACTTAATGCCAACAATCAGTGGGTATATGCCATTCACAATGAAACAACAATCGATGTAATATGCGGTCATGAAAGCAAATCGTATAACCTTCAAGGATCAGGCATAGTAAAAATCAAAGCTGGTTGTGTGCTACGGGATGCAAATTTTTATATCGTTGCAATCGGATCCTATTCTAACCATTTGGAAAAGGGATTCAATAGATCGGTTAATACGTTAGCTGAATCTATTCACTTAAAGAAGTTCATCACCCGGATCAAAGATAGCCCAGTCCGACATAATCATCCACAGTATGTAACGCTTCAAGATACCAACAAATTAGAACAAGAGATAAAGACGCTCGAAAATATGAAGATCCAACTACATGAGGGAAAGAATCATCATATCCACCATTATACCATGACTCATGTCATTTCTGGGATCCTTTTAGTTTTAGGTGTCATTTGGGCCATCAAATATTTAAGACAGAGACGAGCGAATCCTCGCCGACCACCTACGCCACTTCAACGTGCAGAAGTCTAATCATCCCAAGTAGGCGGCCCGGAATATGTTGAGTTCAACATCAACAGGGCATCGATCTGCACAAATATTATAATTGTAATGTAATATGTATATAAGTAAGAATGCTTGTAACATACATAATGTATAAGCTTACTCATCAAATTATCGTGTAAATTGTCTAGTGACATATAATACAACATTTTTTGCACTAACATAAATTTTAATGATGAGCACTTATTTTTGTATATAAAGAACTAAATTCTCAATAATAAAGCAGAACGAAATTATATCAGTAGCGTTTTAGTTTTGTTTTCAAAATTAATTTTAATTCAGAAATAGTGAGCCCTCACCAGCGGTAAGCCCGCTATCATTTGAAATTAAACAAATGTTATTCTCATTTCACAAACGCTAGTTCGTTTTTATTTTTAAATGTCGCCTTAATTTTGTTTTCTACTAATAATATTTTGTTAAATTTGATGCCAATTTAAAAATTTTGATATAGTCGCCACAAAATTTTAATTGTTCCACATTATCAAAAACATTATTTTAGGTCCCATTTTGACCAAACTTGATGGTGCCATAATAAAATTAATTTTGTTCCACAAAATCCAGTCCATTTTATGTTCCAAAATATTAAAAAAGTTTCCAATTATGATTTTTTATAGTACGGTGCCATAATATTGTTTATTGTCGTGCAAACTAATTATTAAATTTTTTTGGTGCCAGAAAATAGTTTTTTAGTGCTCTTTAATTGCATTCAAATTTTTTTTTGTGTCATTCATATACTAACCATTAAGATTTAATCCTGAGCTTGAGATTATTTTAATCTTGTTTTTAAGCAAAAGAATACCTTTTTATTTCTTATAACCAATAAATACATCGGCTTCCAATTTAATGGTACACCTGCTATATATCGAAAATTTGAAGGACGGTTAAAATCTTCACCTTCAGCAATACTTATCAGCAAAAAAAAAAATCCGATGAATTTCATATTAGAAAAGTCATCACACTTATGTGGAAATAAATGTAACATGTTGAACATAAATATCCACTTTACAAAATCATTATAACCTTTAATCGTATGTTAAACTTTAGCAGTATTCGTATTATAACACTTGGTATATTTTTTTTAAGTATTATTTTATGTTTTGTGCCTGTTGACATATGAAACGGTTACAACAAAATATCGATAAAATTCACATACAAAACCTTAATCGATATAGGTTATAAATCGTAGAAATACACCGAAAGTATAAAATAAAATTAAAATCAACCAAATGTCAAGAAATTGAATTTCTAATAAATTATTATGGTAGAATAAATCACAAGACAATCTGATTGTGAAATCTATTCGAAAATAGATGATACACAATAGGCGAAAGCGTCACAATGCTTTTTCGATAAAATAATACTAAAAGCTTTCCGGAATCATTCCTTAAATACACCACAAAGCAAATTTTTTTTTTTAATCTTCAACGACTGGATAATGTCATGATTGATCGCATTTAAAAAAATTTATTTTATAATTTCAATACTATTATTCAAATTCGGTTGTCTGTAATTGAACATGAGAGTGGGAGGTGGTTTTTTATGACATTTTCCTTAATACGTATACGTTTATCTGTCATACAATAAACAAAAAAAAATAAAATACAAATGAGATTTGGGGCATACAAAATATATCACAAAAAGCTCTATTTCATGTTTAGCTTTTTTGTTTATAAAATCAATGAAAATGTTCGAAATATATTGAATCAAAAAAAAATCCGCCTTGAATAATAGATATTAGATCGATAAATTTTGAAAAGTTTAGATTTCGTGTCGTATCATATTGTGCCAATAAATGTTGTGTAAGGATTATATTGTGAGAGCTTTGTTGTCATTATGAATTATTATATTGAATTACGATGTATGAGTGCGTGTCTATCTGCATAACGAAACATAAAATATATTACTTTGCATATTTCATGGTTTTAGGATTTTATATATTTTTTTTAAATACGTTCAGGCTGCTACCTGCTACACAGTAGATAACAAATATTACTTTACAGTTACGGAGTAAACAAAGTAATTTATTGAACCGTTTTTCTGCTCCAATGGCCAAGAGAGTCCAAAAGAGTTATGTTAATGTATTTTCAAAATGTGAGTTTATGAAAATATTTACCATACCCCCTTTTTACACATAACAATACTGAAGGATTAATTAGATTTATTACATGGGCCGTAATCGGCCCGGTTACAGACAGGTAAATGACAATACAGTTCTAATCTACTTAATAACGACTAGTTTAGTTTGAATATTTTATTTAAAGAAGTATGTCAGAATCGTCCGTGATATTAATTTGTTTAAAATTTTCTTCGGCTATTCGGACAAAATATTACTTTTAATGGCACCCAACCCATACAATGTTTACAAATTTTCTAGTCGTAGAAAACAAAGAGGCCATTTACTCACAATATTTCCACCACAAAAGTAGAAAATGCACTACCACCCCCGCCCCTCCCCCTCAATTTTAAGCCCAGGGTACTAATGTACACAAAGATACACAAACCCTTACAAAAATGACAACTTTCTTAGGTCTCTTCTTGGCAGATTGGTTTCACACTCATAACAAAGTAAAAAATAATATTTTGTTCAAAAGCGTATTAATATCACGGACGGTTTGAAATACTTCTTAATTATATGTGTTGGCTTAGTAAACATATATAGTGAGAATTTCCTGAAGTTTCTGATTTGATGATATAATTCGCCAAATCGATAAGTTCTTGTTTTGTACTTTCGATACAAAGTAAGAGTTGAATTGTTGCCGTTTGGTCGTTGCAACCTGATGAGTAGATCAACTTTTTATCAGTGCGAAACCAAGCAGCCAAAAAGAGACCTAAGGAAGTTCTCATTTTTAGATTCTCATTTTTAGACTCCTAGATATCAAGGAGCAGAATACTAAGCTTAGGCTCTGGTTGTACAATGAAGGGAAGAACCATAAGCATACCAGCGAAGCGATCGTACTCTCACAAAGTATACTCTTCCATATTACAAACATTTAACCTCTCAATAGAAATGACCAAGCAACCACAACGTTACTCCTATCACTTTCAAAATTTGACAAAGGTACAAGGAATCGAAGTACTACAGCAAAGAATAAAGGCAGTAACGATGAATACAGGAGAAAGCTTATCTCATCACCACGTGCACCACTATGCACTTACGTATGGGCTCCTTGCGCTCGTACTCATAGGCATAATCTGTGTGGCTATCAAAAGGAGAATTTATGCAAGGAAAAATAAACCAGCCAGAGTCACTCCTCTATTGGCGCTAGTATAAGGCACGATAATTTTCACATCTTGGCCGGGGAGAATGTTATAACAACAACACTTATGCTATCAAATTATGACATTGAATATATCAATTTTCCCATATAGATGTACATCCGTTAAATTATGATGACATGGAATATATCAGTTTTTATATTGACTAGGGCATTTACATTTATTTTTACATAGTCAATAGCTTTATAAATGATATTTTTTGTATATAAATCAAATAAATTATGGAATAATTATTAGTTCTTACACAACAGTCAACGTGTTTCTGTCCAGCCCAGACCAACAGCAAGCGAGAAACATTTTAAGTAATTGTCAACTATCAAATTTGTGAATTGACCAAAATACTGTCAAGCAGTATTGGCTCGTGTTAACTTTCGCTGCATATGGTGGTGGTCAAAGAAAGTTGTTCAAACTGGTTGCATAGAGCTTGATTTAATGCAGCATTCGATGATTTCAATACGCGTTCCTCTTTCACCGACTGGTAGCGTCTGACGAAAATCACCGCCAAGGACCAAAACTTTACCTATAAAGCTAATGCCATTTACCATCACCTCTAGCAACAGCTTATCAACGCAGTGGAGACTGCGTGGTGATGTTCACTGTTCTGGTGATGTTATTCGTATTAAACAGATTGAATTATCAAGAAGTGGCACTGAAGTTTAGATGCATTATGAATCGTGCGTCCTCCCTTAAGCAAAGTGGCTGCTATTCCGGTTGTTGCAAATGGCAGCACAATTTTCCCTTCTCACCTCGAAAGTTTGTCATTAAGGTTGTATATAAGAAGGTCTTGCCTGAGCCACCAGGACCATCGATAAAAAAGATCTTACATTGTGCATAAATATTTTCAACTGCAATCAAAATGTTGATGGATGTCGCAAGCTGTGCTTTATTCAGCTTTCCAATTAGTTCGACTGCCAATCGTGCTTCTTCTTCTTGATATGTATGTGAAGATAGCTCAAAGTCCATACCCGAAAAATGCGATGGCAACACTAATTTTTGCTAACATGACATTTTTTTTAATCTCAACCCAAAAAATCACGACATTTTTACTGTCAGTCCCGAAAATTTACTGTCATGACAGCTAAAAGTATCATGACACAAACATTTTTCTGGGGAAAATTTTTCACTTTTTTCACAATATTATTTGCTTCGTCAACCTTGCAGACACAGATCAAAGAGTTTTTATCGCTCTTATCACTTCTTCTGATAGTGCCACAAATGTTAAAAAATCAACTATCAGTATATACAAAATATTTTTTAATGTAATTTTAATACGTTGTATACCTTAGAAGATGGGGGGTGCCGCCCCCAAACCCCCGGTTTTTCACAATTTATACAATTCTTCAAGTGTCTAATTAAGTAAAAAAAAAAAACATTTCAAAAATTTTCTGGAATAATTGCCAAATTTAGATTTGTTGCTATAATTAATAATTAAATGTCGCAATAGTATACATAAAAATGTATAGTATTGCCATAAGCAACTTTTTCGATTTTCGGGGATAAAAATTTGGGCTATCTTCACAGGGGGCTTCTTGATCATAAATTTGATCTTCTTCGGGTTGGTTTTCACTTGGAACAGGCAAACCAACTGAACCGTATGACATTCCGTGCTGTTTGAGAACAAAATTGATATCATGAAGAGCCGAGTTGATCGATATAGATTCACCGTGTCATCGCATGTAGTCGAATACAAAATCTCCTGCCATAATTTGAGGGGTTGAGCGGATTGGAAAAAAATACAAATGTAAGCGATTATCTCTCGCAATTGCTTAGGCATCAAGCATGTTCCACCGTCTATCAAGCATCACTACCATTCTTCATCCGACTCAAGTAAACCTCTTGCCACCGCTGCCGCTTTAAATGTTTCGCATAAGTTTTCATCTGCCGTACGCAAAATCTCAAAACTTATTGCACCAGGAACATGTGTTACGAATCCCTTGGATCGTCTCAAATTCTTATTAAAAATATTTGTTAAAGTTGTTCCTACTCCGTATAAAAATTATTATTAATTTTACATTTGTTAGTTTTGGGTGTTCGCGGCGCGTTAATTTGGGTCCATATAACATACGATATGTGTGTAACCCTGAAAGTGGTTTACGATGCGATTCGTTAATAGTAGTAAGTATATATGTAACCAAAAGTACGCTTTCCACAGGTTAGCATAAAACAAACAAAAAACAAAAAAAAACTGTACAATACAAACTTAATTATATAAATGATTATGTATAATGGTAATACGGGATAAATTGTGGATGACCGGGAGAAAAAAGTAATTTTTTGGACAGTCGATTTTTGGAGATGAAACGATAAACGTTTTAATTATAAATATTTATAACTAAATAAATTTAAAAGATATAATAAAAAAAAATGTATAATACTAAAATCTAAATCTATAATGTGTTAAAAAATATATGTAAATTCAAAATTTAATAAATAATAATAATTATAATAAGTGCCTAATAAAAAAATGGTAAAATTATAAGAATATGGACAATTTGTGGAAGTACAATAGTGAAAATTTTTAAATTACCATATATGGAATAGGAAAACGTGGTGAAAACTAAACTATAAAGTTAAGTCTATAGTTAGTGAAAAAAAAAAACGGTAAAATTCCGTTGATTAAAATAAAACGTGGTGAAAATCGAACGTAAAATTTTCCGTACTTAATGCTGATATAAATAAAAGAAGTTCTAGTTCTACAATTAAGACATTCAATAATAATAAATAGTGAATTCATAGTCATAATAAATAAAATAATACAATTATAAATAATATACATAATATTATAATAAATAATTAATAAATATAATACATAATTTATAAAAATAAAAATCCGCTCGATTAATAAAATGGTATCCAGCGTTATGTAAACGTTATCCAAAATTAAGATTCGGACGTCACGACAATTTGATTACGTATATATTCTGGATTATTTCTAAGGCGCCCAACGAGTACTAGTTAAGATTAGATGTAAGTGATTCTTTTACCATATAAATTCTTATAATTTGCACTATTTCATGTTTTTTAATTTTATATGCTATTAAAGTATTTTGTTGTACTAGTCGTAATCCCGGAGTTAATACGGCTTCGTTTTTTTGTGGTAAATTAGGTATTGCAAATTATAGGATGTCATATGTTTTTAGTTATTTATAATAATAAATAATTTTTTTAGTTTAGTAAATTAATACATTTTTCCTTTTGATTCATGCTATCATATGTTCTTTATAATATTGATATATATTTTTCTTTAATTTTAAATAATTATGTTGGCAAAATTAAATTTAAATCACTTTTATTTTATACAATAATATAACATGAGACAATAAACGCAGATTTGCTACGGGAGATGTGATGAATGGTAGGTGTCCATGAGTGAAATACGTGTGTTCTTTGCCGTATCGGAACATGTGCAGTGTTAACGGTTTTCCGTGATCTATCTTAATTCTTTCAATTGGTTTAGCTTGTTTTCTGCTTTGTTTCTTTTACTATTTCGTTATGCGGTCTATCAAGATCAGAAGATATCTTGACAACCCCACCCCACCACCGGCGAGTCTTAGCCAGGCTATCGTTGACCGCGTCAAGATCCCTCTTCCGATACAAATATTTCCGTAACAACGCTAGTTGTTACACATGTAGTAGCAGTAATCGAAGATAGAAGCGTTCTTCATCCTTAATGCTCACCACGTACAGTCGTGCTATTGTCCTTTCGCCTTCTCTATATCGCTCTTGCCATTGACCTCACTGATAAACAAAAAGGTAAAAGATATCAGTGTAAAGGTGAACTCGTGCAGTTGTGTCTTTCGTGTTAACCTGAAACCAAGATTCAAGCTTGGTCTTTTTAGTACGCGCAGCCAAAAGTGCTTTTTCTTCATGACCAACTTCAAAAACAACTCGGTCTTGATTTGGAAGGTGAAATGGCAGTGTGAATGTTAAAAAATTCCATTGCGAGAAAAAAAAACGCAAAATGTTTTACTTTAGTAGCAAGTATAGTATAAAAGATTTGTTTGAATAGCAGTAGTCAGTGAGTGCATGACATACACGTTATAATATAAAAAAAAACGATTTTTTGGTCACCCTGTGCGTTTTCAAGTGAGTCAGTGACATAGACGTTTATAATATATATTACGAAATACGAGCTCGATCATGAACTGGATTTACTGTTCATTTAAATCCTGGCTGGTGGGATTATGGGGATTTTTCTTTTGGGTCCTACCTCTACGTTTTTCAAAAAGTAATTCATATTCGTAGATTTCTAGCTCTCACTGTGGATCTTGACTATTAGATAAAAAATATCCATTTGTGTTGGAATGGAAATCACACAGCCAAAATTCTTTTGATGATATTTTGCTTGGAATTGTATGAAAAATGTTTTGTTTTACTTTGTTTCGATTTCTGTGCAATTATTTATTTTGGAACGGATCTAGGGCCAAAATCGGGTACTTAGGCTGTGTGCCAAACTTAAGGTAAATCATTTACTATGGTAAAAATCGGATTTAGTACAGATTATTCGATCAGTTTGCCATAGAGTTTTTGAAAAATAAATGAAATTACCGAAAAATTTACTTAAAATTGACTATTACCCCACTATTGGCCCGCAGCCTTAGTGTATGTTTTTTTTTTCAACAAAAAAGCAAAAATTTTTAATTTTCGACATTTTCTACGGCACAATCTACTGTATATCCTATTTTGACACCAACATCTAGGCAATTCCTAAGTACGTGTAAACGCACAACAATGGACATCCTGGAAAAAAGGCGTCATCATGGAAAATACTGGAACTAATAAAGACGTTAACATAACTGGAGGAGTTAATGGCTTGGAATATTCGCGAATACAACTAAATACAAGTATTTTACAATTGCTATACGCATTCATCAACGGTACAATAAATGGAATGATCTCGATCACCGATGTACAAGTATATAAGCGCGAGCAATTTGGAACGTCCACAGTTATAATTTAACAGTGTACGCAGGATAGAGTGAATAACAGTGAAACAAAGTGATAAATAACAAAATAGTGAATTTGTTAAAGAAGTTGATTGCATTTGTTGCAATCTGTTCTGTGGCCGAAGCACTCCCAACTGTTTCGTGGTTCGTTTTTCCCGTTCTACCTTACGCAGTTCCCTGCCAAGGTTAAAGAAGTTAATGATGTTGATAAAATATACAATTCATTATATTAGCGTGTATATAGACGAACTAAATAAAACGGAATCCAGATCAATGCTATTAATCATAACACAGTTGATGAATCTTCCGATTATTTACTTTGAATGTCAAACATTTATGAATGTTTATGGGATCATTGCCAAACGCAGGGTGGAGAAAAATATAACACTTGTTGTCTTCTTTCAAAGATCGAAAGCTACCAGAGAATGTTTTTTGCTTTGTAATTACCCGATGTTTATATGATTTGTGCAATGTGATATGTATAACTTTTGGAATTTTCAGTGAAACTAAAAATAGTTAACGTCATAATAATATAACAAAATAATTTACTGATATTGTTTATTCTATATGTTATAGCCTTAATTAATCATTAAATAAACAAACATTTATTCTTAAGTAAATCATTATAAAATTGAATATCGGTAGAATATTAACACATATGTTAATTTAAGATTAACAAAATCGTTGCCAGTTGAGGGAATTAAGGTGACATATTCCAATACTTGTACTTAGGGTGTGTGTAAATGAACCTATTACCTGTTATGAGTCTTATCAATCAGTGAATGAATTTATCAAATTTTATAATTATGACTTTTAACACTATTTGTCCTAAATAAAAGATTAATGGCCAAGCTCTGAACTACGGGAAGCGCATTAATCTCAAAATAAAGTTCAATACACATCTACTTGAACCACATTCAACTAACATCTAAGTTGAATTATCGCAGAGCGCGATTTCGGCGGTACATCTAAAGGCCGGACACAAACATTGGGCCTTCGAGAGAACTAAAACAAATCAGCAATCACAGTTCAAAACTTTGGAAGTTAGTTATTACCGGAAGGAAGTGTGTAATAATCTAAATTCTAATTTAAAAGAAAAGCGGTTACAATGCGGTTTAATCCCGAGAAATTAGCAGATCCAGCAACACATATACTAAGGTTCAACACCATATTCAACCGGAAAACTCAAGAAACTATTTAACAACCAATTAGGAAAACTTTGGTGGCTTAATTCATCATCAACTTAAATTTTAACATTATGTAGAACAATTTTTTAGTCTTAATTAGTTTAATTTAAATTTTAAAATAACATAATCGGCCAGTTTTCAAGTAAGCAAGTTTTAGGCCAACTTACACAATGAAATTGTAATGAATTTTTTTTGAAAAAAATTTAAAGAAAAAAACAAAAAATCGAAAAAAAAACATATACAATAATATAATTTGCCTGAGAATTCTACAAAAGGAGCAGAGGTTACAATCTAACTAAAGGGAGCATGACTTTTTTAAATATATTCTTTTGTCAAACTATGTATCATGAAATATTAATGCTAGAAATAAAGAATAAATATTTTATAAAAAAAAGTGGGTAAATCTTCGGCACTTGGATCAGGAGGTACTTGGTTCGAATCATACGAGAGACTGGATGCAAATTATTATTTTGCTTTTTATCTAATGTATTTATTTTATCTGTCTATCTCTATCTCTATATATATATGTATAAAAGAGTTTAACTAAAGTGTCCGTAAGGTTTAGTTGAAATCAGCTCAACGAAAGTGGCAGCATCCATAGAAGATTACACTGTGCTAGTTGAAAAACATGTCAAGCTGGGCACCCAGGGGATAAACATAATTCGAGTACGATGAATTCAATGGTGCTAGTCCCATTTCAAAGTTAGTCCTCATTTTTGAGATATCGCTTTCTACATGTTTTGGCTCTAAGTCAAAATATACCCTCATTTTCACGTTGTTAGCTCTTGAACCATTAAGATTTTCGTTATGCTATCTTCAGCAAAGTTATTACGCAAGTCAAGACCAAGAACTTTGGCGAACATATCAAGACCGAAAAGCTACATCCACAATATATGTGTGTTTTACTTAGGCCAAGGTTAAGTTTGAGTGGCTGCTTCCGCACACTTAGATCAGTGGTGACCCGTTGTGATACCACAGGAACCTATTTCCCCTTTACCCCTGTTCAAAACCATCGGAGATACGTACGTAGCGCAAAATACCTTGTACTCCACAGTCAGCGAGATCTGAAAAGCTCCCCAGCATAGGAAATTATCTAAAGTTTCTTCCTCCTCTTCGTGCATGTAACTTCTACAAAGTAATTCGTCTGTATAGACCCAGCCTTCTCGCATAATCCCCAAAAAGGCAGGGCCTTGTCAGTTTTGGCAAAAGCTTCTGACAGAAGACTCCGGCTCCTAGCTTGCCGTCTAGAGAAACATGGCTCCACCAGTGCAGAGATCCGCACACACAGGTAAGGCTAAATACAACTTGAGGTCGGCATACTTAGGCGAACCAGGATGCTCATTTCAAATAAGATACAAAGAACACAACAGTGACATAACCAAATTTAAAAAAATCTACATAAAATCAAGTTTCGCACAATAAAAACGCATATATGAAAATCAATCGCACTGAAAATCAAAGGTATACTAAATCCAATAAAAACGTAACCATTTTGTACAGGATCAAAAAGGGCCAAATTAGACAGGTTACAAAATTTTGGTATTTTTTGGACATAATTTGACTCATGAGTCATGAGACGTTTGTATACTGAACGTATACAAATTTCTCATGAGTCGTGAGTCAAATTACGGCCAAAATTCGCAACCTGAAAATATACAAAAAAAAAATACCAACTATTTACTTAACGATAAAATCAACTTAATAAAATTTACGACTTATTATCCATAACTTAATAACAAAGGAGGTACCAAACAGCAGCGCCTAGCAACAGTAAATAAAAAGCTTCAAAATAAATTATGTAATAGTAGTAAAAAATAAACCGTAGAAGAGATTATTCTCTAAATCGATATTTCTAAAAAAGTTAAAAATGTTCACAATAAAAAAAAAATGGAAAAAAAATGAAAATCGGCTTGTAAAATTTGGGCTGGGATGTTCTAACATCACCTCACCATGTTGGGACAATTTATCGAAGTTTATTTCTCGATTCTGTAGCATAAAATTTATCTCTGTTTTAATTTTTATATCATTTACCAGCCTGCTAGATTGCAACATTGTGATGTTTCTACTGTGTTTCTATCACCAAATAATTTTTTTTCGATTGTAGAACGAAAATAAGTGAAATAGATACTATTCAAATATATTCTAGTAGGCTGTGATATAAATAAAGAAAAAATAAATGATAATTGAAACAGAAGTCAAATTAATTCTAGCTGAAAGAGACGTCGATAAAATATTATAAAATGCGATGTTAGAACATCTAAGCACTGGTGAAATATTTAATATGGACAGGTGTTTTAAACTCAAGTGATTTTGTTATGTGTGTGGAAAATTTGTTTGTACGGCATGTATTTTCCATCTGCATAGATGGCAAAAAACTGGAGTCGCAATGTCATTCCGATGATATAGATAGACCCACAAAGACGTGCATGATCCAGTTCAATATTATGCGTACATGAATTATATTCTCGGTACAAAAAGAAACAAAATTGGTTTTTTGACATACACTGCAACGACAAATGCTCAACTTACCGCTGCCGCATTCACATGAAATTCTTGTTCCGGAATGATCACACAATGTAGATGTAGTTTTTCGGTCTTGATATGTTCGGTAAAGTTGTTAGTCTTGGCTTGCGCAACAACTTTGCTGAAGATAGCATAACGAAAATCTTAATGGTTCAAGAGCTAACAACGTGAAAATGAGGGTAAATTTTGACTCATAGCCAAAACATGCCGAAAGCGATATCCCAAAAATGGGGACTAACTTTGAAATGGGGCTAGCACCATATTGAATTCAGCGTACTCGAATTATGTTTATCCCCTGGGTGCCCAACTCGTCACAAAAAAAAAGGTTTGCAATTCAAGCACACTGTATCAGTGATATGACTTTGATAAAAATTTACGCTAATTCGATTAATTGATGGTCGTGAGAAATTTTGGGTTAAATTTTTAAATATTTTAAATTTTAAATTTCTATGCCATTGACATACAAAATATTTGATCGTGTATATACCGACCGTCACACATTACTTTTCACAAATTCCGTTGAAATACAAATTAAATTTTTTTTTTTAATAAACACGACTCGAATTGCATTAGTTGCATATGTTCATAGTTAGTTTTTTCACATAAACAAACAAACTACGTACGTACATTACGGTCACAACAAACATCAGAGGAACGAGCAGCACAAATAGAAGGATCTCGACGAGGGATGTCACTTCCCCGTGCTAATTTAAACGAAGAAAGGCGCGAAATATTACAAAATAAAGAACAACGCAATAGACAAATGCAAGTACTTGCCGCAAGACCAGCGTTGTGCGTCTTTACGTATTTTTGAATTTTCGACGTCATGGCGTCAATAATGCGTCGACAATTGCTTTTGGTTTCGACAATGTAAACAATTGGCGTAGAATATGTCGAGAATGTAGATAATTGTAGAATATTATATTGGTTTATGTTGTACTTATATTTTATAATAATACATTAGTATTATTGTATATTAAAATAAGGAATGGCGTTTGTTATAATTTGGCCGTATGATAATGACAATGCACTGGCATTGCCTGTATTAATTTTATTACTTAAGACCAAGTTAAATTGTTGATGAATTCAGAATACACTAAATTGATGATTGTTTGGCTATTAAGCATTTGGGTCCACATTACAAGTTCAACCTGAGTTTCCTGTTTGCTTCAAGCACAATCAAATTACGATACGATGGTCTAGGACTACAAAGCTATGCTGTTGCTTTGTGCCTAAAACTAGGAAACTTAATACAAAAAGTAGGTTATGGAATAAATAAATAGAGATGGCATGCACATTTTGACTTCAGTTTGAGCCACCGATATCATTAGTGTGATAGTTCACATTTCAAGCGGTCTTCCTTCTTGAAGATAAGGCACCTCGCTGCCTTTCAGCTCATCAAACTTAACTTCGCTTCGCCATGACGAATGAAAAATATGGTCAAAAGTGTGTTCTATTATTTTTCTCTTTCGAATAACAAGAGTGCTGAATTAGGGAATTCATCGTAAGTTGGATCCTCATAATGTTCAGATTTAGTATAGTCTAACAAATTACGCAAATTTCACAACTTCGGTCTTCCACGATTTGCTCTTTTTGATCTACAAAGGACAATGTTAAAAATAAAAAAATGAATTGATTATTGTTAATTAACATTAGAAATGGCCCAGAAATACGTCAGATAGCTGGGGAAATGTCGCTACTACCCCTAAACCTATATAAACTACCCTTAAATAGCTTTAAATGGATAATCATTAATTCTCTCTCTCTCTCTCTCTGGCACTATATATCCCATACAGGGATTTGGCCGCCTCAAATGAGGTTTCATAATCGTATTTTCATTTCGGATAATGAGTGATTAATTCATTGATCATAAACCAGCCGTGAAATTTTTTCCTTGTCACCAACGGGAATCGAACCCGGGACCTCCGGTCGCTGGAGCAAGCATGCTGACCACTTTGCCACCGGGGCGGCATAATCATTAATTATTGTTATAAAATTCGCATAAAATGAAAAAAATACTTGAAAATGATTTGAACAGACAGTACGTCAATATAAAAAGCGATAAATAACTGTAAAAATGTCCATTCCACCCCTAAAAATTAATAAAACTATTTTAAAAAGCTAATAGTGAGCTTACTTCGACATCAGATAATGCTTAAATGTTCAAGGGAACGCTTATTGCTAGAAAAAAATTATAGATTACTGTCAAAAAATGCAAAAAGTGATACTAGAGTACATTAAGTAAGTGGGGAAATATTAATTGCACCCCTAAATCTAAACAAACTACCCTCAAATAGCTTAAAATAGATAATCATTAATTATAAATTGAAAAAAATGAAAAAAATGTTTAAAAATGAATTGAACAGACAGTATGTCAACGTAAAGAGTGATAAATAACTGTAAACATGCCCATTCAACCCCTAATAATTAAAATAACTACTTTTAAAAGCTAATGGTGAGCTTATTTTGACTTCTAAAGTGATGCTTAAATATTTGCGGGAGCGCCTACTGCTAGAAAAAATTATTATATTAATGTCAAAAAACACGAACATTGACTCCTGAGTTCATTAAATAACTCGTGACCCTAAAACTATACAAATCCACCTTTACCGCCTAAAGTATACAATCATTGATAATAATAATTATTGTTGAGAAATTCGTTTAACTGATAAAATTGTTTGGGAAGGATTCAAATAAAAAATACGCCAATCTAAAGAGCAATGAGTAACTGCAAACATCTCCATTAAACCTTAAAAATTAAAAAAGCAATTCTTGCCAGACTAGTATATTAATTATCAAGGGCACTAAAGTTTTGATATTGGCGTGAAAACTAGCACAAGTGCTAGTTTCTAAAGTTTTTCACCCATGTTGCTTACAAAATCTTTTTTTTGCCTGCCTAGACGTAAAAAGAGTAATGAAAATTCCGTGCCAAGTTTACGCCCAAATTTTACGCTCGGGAGTGCAAAAAAATGATAGATTATAGTTGATAACTCTTCAACATAAAATAATATTTTTTAAATCTGAATATTCTTTATCAAAAAATGTTCCATGAAAACAGCATTTAAACATTTAAATGGGCTTTTATATTTTCTATTTATTAGCTTGTTCTTAGAATTTTTGAGAAATTAAGTGTTATGTGTGCTAAGCGCTAATAATTAATTCTAGAATTTTTTTGTTGTATTTTGTTTTAGAAATAATAAAATAAGCTTTATTATACAAAAAATTGGTTTGATTAAAAAAACAATCCTTCGAGTTGTTATTAAGTCAAACTTGCAAAAACTATTTTTATAACATTTTCTTTAACATTTTCTCAATAGATATTTATTTTTACCTTTAAATTTTTTTTTAATTAGGTTTTCGGAAAATAATAATTGATGGAAAATAAAAAATATTTTTGTCTTTAATCATAATTTATAAAGTGATTCGCAAAATATACACTACATTATTATCAAAAAATAAAAATAAAAATATTTAAAACTTTTCCTTTTTTTTAATAAACTCAATTATTTTTAATTTACTTAAGATTTTACTTAGCTTTTGAATACGAATGCACAAAGTGCTACAAGAAAAGAAAACGTCAGGATAGTACCAAAAACTATAATACTATAAAGACTTTCCGTACCATATAACTTGCAAAATTAAATTCTGGGGACAATCGATTTCAATTTGGGGACGATCCCTACGCAGAAACCCTAAAATCTAAAACATTATACAAAAATTAATTCTCTTGATTATTGTTATTCTCTCTTTGTATTCTCGTTGTTTTATGTTACTATAATTGTAGATGAGAAATTGAGAAAATAAAATCAAGCTTAAAAAAACATCGTACACGAAATAAAAACGATCGATCTTTTTACTTTTTTATTATTCGCTCACTATTCAGTGAATGGAATACAAAAATAAAAATTTTGTTTTGTTACTCTCGGTTGACGAATAGAAAATAATTCCATAAGAAATGAGTATTACTGGTATTACAAAGAAACATGATGAATAGTTGTAAATCGAAGAGTAATTTCGATCCCTAGAAAAGTGATTTATAGCATATTTTGCATATTTAAATTAATTTTGTAACAATTAAAACTACAAAATTTATTCGCAAACTCAAATATGTATATACTGGGAATCGTTCATATAGTAACATGTGTTTTTTTATTAGCGCCCGATAGCTGTATCCGGAGCAGCCAATTTTCTATGTCAAAACTTATATTTAGCGCGCTATTATTGTATATAATTAATTTATTTAACTCTAAACTAAGATTTTTCATTCCATTTTTTAGGTAAAAATCGATAAAAAAATATCTTGCTCTACTTATTTATCGGGAGCCGCTATCGGGAGCGCTATCCATTTCAATGGGAAATTTGAAAAGGCTTTTATTTTGTAAACCCCTGAAACCATTAGAAACTAAATCTTACAATAAAAATTCAAAACGCAGCAAAATGAATTTTTGTTTATAACGTTATGTCAAAATAAATGTCAATTAGTATATTTCAGGTGATAAATGTTTGTTTTATTGATGAATTTAGTTTTAATTGTTACGGTGACACCTAGAATAGAATAGAATAAGTTAATTTCATTAATTGTTCGATTACATTTATAATTTATACTCAACATTTAGGCGTATTTCTATACTAACATATTTGCTGCGCATTTAGGATTATTCTAGAAACAAATATTTTGGTATATAAGGGCGCGCGTTGACGTGGAATGCTGAGTCTTATTTTAAACGTGATACAGTGAAGGTTAAATAGAAAGATTATTAAAGTGATTATTAAAGCGATTATTAAAGTGATAATTAAAAAGTGTGTTATAATTATAATAATTAATTGTGAAAATTGTGTTGTATAATAAATTGTGTTGTGTAAATAAAATTGTGTGAGTTAAAATTGAAGCAGTGTATTTATTCACAATCCAGTGATTCGAACCTTGATTGACAAGGCAAAATCGTAACATAATTTTTATAGTACAGCGACACCAGTGAATAATAGCTGCAGTTTCAATAGAAAATTGCCATTTGGCTCCGAATAGTGCTCCAATATTAAAACACAGTAATTATTTCGTTATTTTTTTATTCTAAAAAGTTTAAAGTAATAATAAGTAAGTAAGTTGTTATAATCATGACAAGTATAAACTCTCGTGTTTTGTGTGCTGTGAAAACTTGTACAGCATCTCGTATAATAAATCCCGAACGATATTTTTTTGTTTTTCCTTCGAATAAAGATATGTTTGACGTATGGGTACATAAATGTGGATTGCAGAAGCGGAATTTGCCGAAAAAGCTGTTGGTTTGCGAAAGCATTTTGATCCGAAATCTATAGGTAAACGGCGGTTAAAAAAAATTGTGTTCCTGAATATTACTTGACGTATCCAGATTTAAAAACTGATAATCAAATACCTACTCGTTATGAAAACATTAAAATTTATACAAGGACTTCAGCGAATGTTGAGTCGAATATTTCTGTGGATATTTCTGCTGATTTTAATTTACCCTGTGATAATTATCTTTCTCAAAATGACGAGGCCGATTATTCCTGTAGTAACTGCTTTAATCAATTAAAAAAATCGTTTTATTATAAAGCTAAGTTTGAAAAAGCGGCAAAGCGTTTAGAATTATTACGAGATAAAAACATATTGTTACGAAAAGCATTATTAAATATCAAAAAGCAAATCAAATTAAGGAAACAAAAATCAAAAGTTCATTCAAAAAGGTTTGCAAAGAAATTGAAAGGTTGCCAAATTTGAGCCCTGATGCAAAGAAGTTTGCTAAGATGATTATAGATCGAATAAAGCAATGGCCACAATATCAGCGAAATATCGCCCAACAGATGTATTTCAAATCACCGGCATATTACAACTATCTACGAGACAATTTAAACTTGCATATGCCATCCAAGACTTCACTGTTTTGCTGGGTTCCGATTAAAAATTTAAAGCCAGGATTAAACGATTCGGTCTTGATAGGTTTAAAAGAAAAAGCTGATGTGATGATTAATGAAGAAAAGTATGTTGTATTGATGTTTGATGAAATGTCTATCAGACCTAACTTGGAGTACGATCGCGTGAATGATGAAGTCGTTGGGTTTTCACAAACAAATAAACGAACTCCAGATATTGCGAAATATGTAACAATGTTTTTAATTCGCGGACTGATGAAACAATTTAAATATGTCATATCTTTTTACGCAAGTCAACATAACATGGAAAGTTCCAATCTAAAAGATATTTTATTAGAAAATGTGAGAGTATTGTTCAACCTTGGATTTAAGGTTGTGGCGGTCGTTTGTGACCAGGGACCGAATAATCGGAAATGCTACACTTTACTTAATGCTGATAAAAATTCCCCATTTTTTTATTTCAATGAACACAAAATATTTGCCTTATATGACGCTCCGCACTTAATAAAATCTACGAGAAACGTTTTAATGAATGGCAGTTTAAACACAACTGACGGGATCGTTTCGTGGGATATTGTAAAAAAGTTATTTGAAACAGAAAAACTCAGAACTACAAAGTTTTGTCCAAAGCTTACAAACTGGCATATTTACCCAAATTCATTCGAAATTTGCTACTCAAATTTTTAGTCGTACAGTGGCAGCTGGAGTAAGAAAAATGGCCGATTTTAACAAATTTTCTACAAATGCTAAGCCGTTCGCTTCATCTACTGATAATTTCATCCGGAAAGTCGATATGCTCTTTGATAATTTAAATAGCAAATTGGTTTTTGACCCGAATCCTCAGAAATGTGCTCTAAAAATAGATAATCAAGTTCATCAAAATCTTAAAAATATGTTAAGTTATTTTTCTCAAGTAAAGACCATAAATAAATCTACCGTTTATTGTTTGAATGGAATAATCCAAACTGTAGGTGGAATTTTATCAATGTTAGATCATTTAAAACAAAATAACAATAAGATTGACTTTATTCTAACAGCTCGTTTGAATCAAGATCCAATAGAAAGTGTCTATAGTGCAAATCCATCGCCCTATGAATTCAATCATTCCATAGGAAAAATAATGGCCTTAAAATTTTTGGAAAATGCTGGAAATGCTTTGGAAAATTTTTGGAAAACCAATACAGTTTTAAAAGACACTTTTAACGAGCCGCAAGCTCATGAATCTCAACTTAGCAAACAAAACATCTCAAGAGATAATGAAGATTTGGAAATCTTGATAGAAACAGACGTGGATGATGGACTTGTATGCCAAGACGATTTTGATGATTCTTCCAAAAGATATTTTATCGGTTTCGTCGCATTCAAAAATTTTAAAAAATCAAAATGCGTCATTTGCAATAAAATTTTGATAAAGAGTAATGATATTTTAGAAGCGAAAAGTGAGCGTTTTATAATGTATAAAAATTATACTAGCAAAAATAACTTTGGAGCCCTTCACGCACCGAGTGATACATTTTTTAATATTTCAAAATTGCACATTGATATTTTCAAAAGTTTGTTTATAATGCAGCCTCATATGGAAGACATCAAGAGCTGCATGAGAGATGTCTGCGTGGCACAAACAGCTAAAAACAAGGAGTACCAACATTGGTTTAATGAAAAAGCCCTTGTTATCAGCATCATTTAGATGTATTAGATTATATATTACTTATTATGGTCAGGAAACATTCGAAATGTATAGTACAAAGAAATTTATAGCCACCGAAAAGCCGAGAAAATATAACGACTCCAACACAAAAATGCAAAATAAATCGATCACAATTACTAAAGATCCGAAATTGAAAATTTTAAACGCTTAATAGCACAAACAAGAGACTGCAGATGTTAACCTTCATAGATGGGAGCGGGGTGAATCATAACTGAATTAATGTTTAAAATGAAATTTTCTTTATCTGCTAAAGTAATATCAGAAATAAAAAATATGTTTTTTAATTATGACTTGTGTAATTCTTAATTTTAAATAGCTATATTTCATTATTAAATATTCGTATAACATTAGGCTAGTTTTTAATTTAAAGTTTTGTATCTGAAATAAAATAAATTTAAGATTTATATAAAACTGACTCGAATTTCATTATACTTCCGAAAAACAACGCCAACTATGATGAAAAATTTTCTTCCGCTATGATAAATTCATATACAAAACTTCTAAATCAAAAACTGGCCTCGAATATTTTATTTCCCAATGAAATGCAGTTATTGTGAACCGAGTTTGATCATAAACAGGTAGGAAATTTAATTAGTCAGACTGAAACTGAAATTCTAAAATGCATTCTCTATATTGAGTTCTTGCTAAAAAAGCTGTGCCTAAAAAAGCTCATTAGACACAATTATATTTAACATGTTAATCTAAAATCCATGTTTGAACTCAATTTTTTCTGAATATTTAATTTAAATTTAATTCGATTAAGCAATTAATGGCCGTGAGTTCCATTCATAGCGACATAAACTAAAATTTCGTATCATCAAGTCCTCCAGTGTTTTTGCTGAATTTTCTAGAGCTAAGGAAATAAGAAAAAATTTTAAATTAGATTAATTTCAAAATTATTTGTCTGGGTTCATAAAGTAAAAAGTTTGCAACCACTTTTTAGAAAGCATAATTAAGTAGAAATTAATTTGTCTAACACATACAGAGGTATTTCTTACTAAAATTTACAACAAAATTTATGATAGCAGCAAACATTGTAAGGCTCCTTGCACACAAAAGCTCAGTTTCAAGGCTGATACCAGCTTTTTTCTCACTGTTTCCCATTTTGGTAGGTAAAGCTCAAATAAATCAAACATTATATATCATACATGGCAAAATAGTCAACGCCTTCTATACTCCCAGAGATTTAAATGTTTTATTTCCGTTTAGGAGATAAATGATCAGCTTACATCGCTAACAATATGAAACGATGTTTCTATCTTGCTATTTTAAATAAAGCATTTAAATAAATCACTGTTACGAGCGTGTTGAGCTAAGCTCTGTGAGAACGGTTTCACTTATTTCTGTTTTGCAAAGTAAAATGGAAAGCTGTAATCTCACGACATAGCTTGCTTCGCTCAAAAAAGCTCAAGTGTGCAATGGCCTTAAGTTTTTCAAGTACACCGTTACTAAGGAAAGCCAAAATATTTTGATTTGGCATTAACGTTATTTTCGATGAACAATTGGGAAATACACAATAAATTTGTTAAATTACTTCAACAGTTTATAGTTAGAAACATCCTTCCGAACTTTGTTTACCATGAACATTTTATTTTCAGATTGTATTTAGAATTTTTTTTTGGTTTTAATTGATTTATTCGATGCCGTTTTATTTTTAAGAAACTGGGTACACGATAAAGTTTTAACGATAAATGTAATTTTAATCAATACTGCGATAAATTCATTTTCAATAACTGAAACACATGAACAACCCCTAGGGCCCAAAATGCCTTTGAGTGGACGAAAATATTCGTTTTCATTATTATTCCAATTTACATTACACATAATAGCACACAGCTATATTTTATTGAAAATAAAAAAAAACATACAAAAAAACTCTGAAAATGAGAACTGAGAGTTTTATTATTTTGCTTTCTTTACTTATTCTCTTCGAATCGTAAGCGATTATTCAAGTTCCACTCCAAATCATCATTTTGAATCTAATTACCGTTTTTTCACCATATGGCTTGTCTTTGTATTTCTTATTGTTTTTGATAGTACTGATAATAATCATCCTGATGACGAAAGATCAGAAGCTTGCTCAATTGAATCAGTTAATGATGACGTTGCAAGGATTCAGTTAGTTGACAATAATAAAATAGTTGTAGACATTAAAAAGACGAGCAAAAATCATAAAGCCCGTTTATTTGGTTGTGAAAATAAAATAAATCTTAGACGGCTCAGTAAAGAAGAATGTGTTAACATTTTTGTAAAAACCGATATATATGTACCCGTATGGTAACAGAATCTGTAATGGTCATGAAACTAATCATGGAATAAAAATTTCTGAAGTTAAATCTCTTTTATACACCTTAAAAATATGGTTGTTGAGGAGCGTGAAGCAAAACTGGAGCCTCGATCTTTTTTAAAAATGCAACCAACAGAATTACATTTTGAAACTGGCGTAAATAATGATACTTTTAAAATACTATTAGATTTCATTAAAGATATACGAACCCATAATAATGAGATGGCTCTAGGATTATACTTATCTCGAATTAGAAGAAGATACACTTTTGAAGAGTTGCAAAATAAATACAATTTTACCAGGCAAACAGTAAGTAACTACTGTGCAACCATTCGAAATGTTTTATTGCAGGCTTTCGGAAAAAAATATTTAACTTTTGCTGAGTCTAGAGATTCTATAACTTCTAATCAAACAGAAGTTTCAAAGATTCTTCAAACAGGATCTGCTGATAAAGGAGCCATCACATTTGATGGAACTTATTTGAAAATTGAAAAGAGTTTCGATTTCCAGTTTCAGCGAAAAAGTTGGTCTGTTTATAAACATTATAATCTTTTAAAGCCAATGGTGGCGGTTTATCCTAATGGAAGAATCGCAGGTGTAGGGGGACCATTTCCTGGTAGTGAAAATGATGCCACGATCCTTAACAGACTATTAGAACGGCCAATTTGGACACAATTTCAGAATGAAGATGTTTTTATCGTTGACAGAGGCTTTCGTGACTCAGTGGAAGAAATACAAAAAAAAAGGTTTTGTAGCTAGGATTCCAGCATTCTCTGATCATAAGAAGCCACTTACAGTTGAACAAGCAAATATGTATATCCAGAATAGTGACAAAAAATCGTTAAATAACTGAAGTGGTGAATGGTAGAGTAAATAGGAAAAATCTTTATTTCGAAAATGCAATACGGAATACTGTTGTAGAAACAGCGTATGATGATTTTATAATTGCATGTGCCATCTATAACCTAACATTCACTCCAGTTGTTAGTAGCGATTTTGAATGATGAGCGAAAAGAATGATCACCTTGTTAAATCAGGATAATATGCTTTCAAAACTAGTAACAGATTTGAATTTGCATTTGCGCACATCATCATTTGAGCGAATGGAACCTACTTCTTTTGATGAGTTTCCGCGTCTTGAAAAGCAAGACCTTGAATTTTATGGTTGCGGTACATACCAATTGATAAATATTGATGATTATGATTGAAAAATATGATGAAATATTTTGTTTTTATTTTGATTGATAAAACGAAACAATCAGTAGATGCCATAATAGGACATACTTGTGGTTGTAAAGTAGGGAAAAGAGTTGTTGGATGCTGTTCTCACGTAATGCTACTTTTATGGTTCTTTGGATTCACAAGATATTTGCAGCATATTCCAACAGCACCAGATCATTCAGAAGTTTTTGACTTAAGTGATGATGAACATCCTAGTGAACCAGAAGGGAAATCTGAATAATAAAAGTTTAAGTTTAAACGTCTTTAAATTAGAATAAAATCGAAGTGTACATAGAAAAAAAAAACTTAAAGAATAAAAATAAAGTGGAACGTAAAAAGGATCGCCTCCTCGTGGTGCGTTCTGGAAAACACAATAAGTGCCGAATGGTCCTTTTTACTAATTTTTAATATAATTTTTTTTTTTGTTAACAGATGTATACTTTGAAATACACTATACTAAGGTTACTTTAATTCGACGATTTTCAGGTACTAATCACTTTTAAGGTTCATTTATACTATTGCGACCTGAAAAATCGGCGCAAGGATAAATTGCCATTTTTTCACTACGCGCTCGCAAAGTGAGAAAAATTGGCGCTATTTCGCTATTGAATGGGCACTTTTACAGTCATTTATCACTTTTTACGTTGATATACGATCTGTTCAAATCATTTTTAAGCATTTTTTTTCATTTTACACGAATTTTATAACAATAATTAATGATTATCCATTTAAAGCTATTTAAGGGTAGTTTATATATGGTTTAGGGGTAGTAGCGACATTTCCCCAGCTATTTGACGTATTTCTGGGCCATTTCTAATGTTAATTAACAATAATCAATTAACTTTGTTATGATTTTTGCGTTCCCTCGGATAAGCCAAAAATCGGCTATTTTTAACATTATCTTTTGCGTTGCTGCTCTAGCGAGTACAGCCTTTCAAGCTTAACTTTACCAGCGATTGTAAATTGGTTTGGAACGTCAATATGAGCTATATTCTGTTGCTCAATAGAAAGAGGCTTCTCTTGTAATGCCACACATTGACATCATTCGCGTTGCAATACACTTTGCATTTCGAAATAAGTACACGCGAAAAATATTTAATGATTTGAGAAATTGCATGAAATTGTATTTTGTTAAATAAACATATTTTATATTTCAAAATTTATTTTGCTTTATCATGATTTAATAACAAAAATAAAATATGTTTATTAGGCATTACGAAATATTATAATAATTAATATTAAGTTTTAGATATTAATTAAATCGATTGAGTTGAAAGACGTTATAGTTTGAGGAGCCGTCGATTGATATTCAAACAACAAAGCTTATAAAAAGATAAACATTTAAAATAAAATATAAAAGCCTAAATAAATCTATACATAAAAAAGTTAAAAGTGAGTTTTAATGAATGTAAATAATAACATTACACTCTCTCGCCTAATCAGCAGCACGTATTAGAAAAATTTTGTCGGTTGCAGATGCAGCGTATGTGTGAATTACATTCGATATGCTTTTAGAATTGTAATTCATCGACGTTAAGTCGTTGTAATTCCGGGAGTATTTAACGTAACCAAATAGATATCAGTGTATATTTAACTCGTCAATTCTGTACCGATACAATTATTTTACTTATCTCATCACAATTGCTTGCGACATACTTCTAAGCTAAATTAACCAATATTGTTTTCAAATCAATTGAGCCTTGTGTAAGGCACCAGCAGGAGCAGGCAACATTTGCACAACATGGGTGAAATGGTGGCAACCCGCTGAATCATAATTCGAAACATCGAAGAAAAGAATGTGGTATCACACAAATCTACGAAAGAAGGTCTCGTTTTTCCACAATTGTTGTCACAGTCGTTCTTCCTATATAGAGTATGTTATTACTGAAAATCACCAGAAATCATCATAACTTCTGTTCTAAATGCAATTAAGACATTCTGTTTTTCTTGTAACTAACAATACTCTATAGGAATAAAGGCAAAATTGACTCGTAATAAAAACAGTTACATACATAACTCAGATCGGATACTGACGTGAAATAATTACTAAAAAAATCCTAAGTAAAAATTGCGTATGTGCATTAGTGGTTATACACGAAAAACAAACATTTAGGCGTAAATAATTTTTTAAAAATGTTTAGAAAATTCCACCATAAAGTAAACATATTGTAAATTTTCAATACGTATATCTTCAAATTCTACCGTACCAATATGTTTAAAATACCATTAATTATAAAACAATTAATAATGTGATATAAAAACATTAAGCTATATATCGTAACAAGATAAACTTAAAATTAAATTGAAGTTTGTTGAATTTTTAGATTTCATAGATACAATAGTCAAAATTTAGAGAAATGCTCATCAATCTCGCAATGCATTTATGATACTAAAATCCAATAAACGTAATGATTTTCAGAATTTTGTCATAGTTCTGGCATGGGCAAATATGCCCTCGAAACGTGTGAGTTATAATTTACAGTATTTTTGCCATTCAAACGATTACTAATCGAGATTTTCCCCGGTTCTTATCAAAGATTTTATATTAGGTGTGCGAGTAGAAACTCTGCTTTTTTGTTTAAATTCAGCTTTATTGAAAATGTAATTGTTAGTGTTACAAAGATTAATTATCGATATTACTATCTAAAGTTTTTTGCCTTTTTTTATGTTATTGTTCCGCACATTGGTATATTTTTTGAGTCAAAAATTCGAAAAAGTCCTTTGCCATTTATCATTTAGATGAAGAATGAATTCGCGATGCTTTTTCGTTCTAATTATGAAAATCGAACGAGCCTAAGCTGGGAACCCCGACGATCCATATAGACTTGTTTCGTAATATTCGAAATTGGATAGCAATTATCTATTGCGCTGTATATATGACTTTTGGGCCAGATTCTTATTATTTCATACATTTTTTTATTTATCTGTTACCATCTTACTTAGAGTAATTTTGGTCACATTAATTAAACATTAATTATTATATTAAATACATAATATGACTAATTAAATCAATTGAGATTTGAAATAAATCAAATCAATTTTTTTAAATTTGTTGAATATGACTTAAGTTTCGTCTTGTACAGGTAATAACACTAAACATATGCAACTGAAACAAGTCGCAAACGATTCGTAAAAACTTAGATCGGTGCTAATTTTGAGATATGAAAGTTCTAAGAATCAAGATTACTTGGAAATGCCGGATTTCACAAGAATGTTGTTTGGGGGTTTTTAATTTTATTTTGGTTCGCACTATAGTATTGTACTTTTTATTGAAATTTAAATAATCTTTCTTTTTTTAATTTTGAGTACTTAGTAGGAATAAATCCTGAATAACTTAGCGGTTATTGTTTCCCGAAAATTTATCCTGTTTATTGACCCTACTTTGATTTTTTTTTAATAAAATCTGTGAACGATGCTAATATGGACTTTCCACCTGCTATTGCTAGCTAGTTATGCTAGAAAATTTCGATCAAATAGCAATTGGAGACTCGCAATAATATTTATATGCTATCTGTATGCTATGAAGACATGCTATGTCGACAGAACTAGATATAGCATATATTTATATAGCATGGATATTTTGACGTTTCTTCTATTTCAATATGACGTCTACTACATTTTTTAATCGCTTTCATACAAAAAATGATGACAAAAGATGACAAAAGAATGATTTATTAACGTCAAATTATAGCAAGTTTACCACACCAGACTCCATGTGGGCAATTTTTGATAGAAAGAGAAAATAGATTGCAATAGTATTCAGATAGCAGTTGTTAGTTACGTCTAGCCGTGTTAGTTACGTCTAGCTTAACATAAATTCTCCACAATTATTAGAATAATGAATTTTAATCAAATTGATCCTAAATAAGCATTGTGAAATTTAATTATTTGAAAACCTAACAAGGTCGTAAAAACGCCTAAATGTTCGCAAATCACTAATACATCTTCACATTTTCTTCCCATTCTAAGTTCAAGAGGGTGTGCTGGTTCACGTGAGCTACGTGACGTCTAGCGTTTTCATAAAGCAGTATGTCTTGCCTGCTACCTTGCCAAGTAAATGACCTTTTCTGACCATATTCTTCGCTCAGTTTATTCAAATGTCAGCTGCAGTATTTTGCAGTCACCGTCTGATCAGTTTGCAGTAGTTCGTAATAAAACACACGTTCCACCAGCTGTCCTATTGTGTCTTTCCCTGGGAATAGGGAATTGGGAAAAATATTTTCATAGCATTGTTGTCAAAATTATATTTTTCTGGCATACTGAAAGAGTAAGTTTATTGCAAAATTTTTCAAAACAAAGTGGGTAGCTTTTGTTCCACAAAACTTTTATAGGGAAAAATATTTTCTTATTTAACTTTGTTTCTAAAATATTAACACCAAACATGTTCCGTCAGTAGGCCAGAAAAATACAATTTAGGCAAAAATGCTATGAAAATATTTTTCCCAATTCTCTATTCCCAGGGAAAGACAGAATAGGGCCACAGATATACAAAAGAACCATCTTTAAGTGGATGTTCTGTTTCGTCGTCGATGTACTGGGTTGCCCTGGATCTATCCACGACTTTTTACGTTTGGTACTCTCTTTTTTTTGTTACAGGACAAGCAGTAAAAAGCACGTGTTCATACGTTGACCAAAGTTGTGGTAGGAACCTTCCAAGTTTTTGATTTTTTTCCATTGGAAAAAGCTGTTTGGGTGTTCTATTTGATTTATTGTTCTACTTTATCCGAAAAGGATAAAGGAGGAAATGGCAAGATTTTATTGACACTTGCATAAGAACTAATAATGTAAAATGTCTCAAAATTTAAGCAAAATTTAGTAGTACAACCAAAAAAAATAATTAATTTGACAGCTGACAATTTAGGGTCAGTAAACCAGCAACAGTACACGAAAGAACAACGCGTTTTTATTATTGAACAATATTTCAAAAAATTCTGAAAGTTTGAATGGTGATTTTTCGAGCAAATTCATCCAAAACGATGAAATTCATTTTCACTTTGATGGCTTCGTTAATCGCGAGGATGGCCGCGTTTAGGGTTCAAAGAACCCACATGTGAATGTCGGAAAACAAATGCATTCACAACTGTTTGGACTGGAGGCGTCGTTGGACCGTATACGTTTTTGAAAATGAGGCTGGTCAAGTAGTTACTGTTACTGGTGCTCGATATCGTGATATGATAACCGAGTTCTTTCTATCTTAATTGGATGATATTGATGTGGACGACATGTGGTTTCAACAAGACGGAACGTCATGCCATACAGTCCGTGACATAATCCAGTTACTGAATTAGACATTTCCTGGTTGTGAGCTCTGATCAGAATTGGCCCCCTGTATTATGTGATTTAACACCGTTCGATTTCTTTCTGTGGGGTTATTTGCAATCAAAGGTCTATGCCAACAAGCCCACATTCACCCGTGCATTGGATGAGGAAATTCAATATTGCATCAATGAAATTTGGCCACATTTATGTAAAATGGTCATTGAAAATGTTGACAAAAGAATGCGTATGCGTCAGTAACGTCGTGGAGGTAATTTTCCCGATGTGCTATTCCTTTATTAAAAATAAATTGTGTTTTCTATTTACTTCAAATCTGGCGTACATTTTAGGACACCCCTTTATAATAAAAGATGTGTGGGGTACTATTTCCGTGCTAAGGGATAGCAGCTCAAAAATCAAACTGACCTAATTAAGGGGTTGTTTATGATTTTAAAAGCGAGCCCGAGCACAAAAAATCAAAGTTCATAAACAGGTTCATAAAAAGCTCATAAACAGGTTATAATTCTACAATCAAGATTTATTTAAATTTTTCTTCTTTTTCTGGATTGTCATTGACTCAGCCCCCCATAACATTTATTTGGATTCCTGTAAACCTAAAGTTTTGATTTGCGGATATCGAGAGGTATACATGGGGGGGAGGGGGTTGGAGGCATTTAAACATTTGACTTTGATTCTATTACATCACATGCGAATAAAAAATGTTGGTAATGACGCCGAAAATTAAAAAAAACGACCAACAAAAACATTTTACGTTTCTATTGGTTTTCAGTTTTGAGTTATCTCGCTCATTTAATGCAACACTGACATAATCGTCACTTTCGTCGATTTTTTTTCTCGTAATTTACTGCACATTACGTCATTTGAGAGTTGCCAAAGAAAAATGTATGAAAAATTGGAAAAATTTATTTCAATCTTATAACTTCAAAATATCATTTTTGATACATTTTGTATGGGAGATTTCTGGAATTCCAACCTTTTATTATAAACATCACTTAAACTGGATGTGCTGAACATACCGACCTAGTTTCATGATAGTGTATACTCCCTCCCAGTGTTGATAATTGGTAGAGTACGTAGATATTTCAAGAATGTATAGAAAGTGGTTTTCGGGATGATCAATAAAGTAGATTTAATTTATTAAAAGAGTGTGAAGCTTCTGTACTGCAAACAGTAATATAATTTTATAATTTTCTCGGGCTGTTAATTTTTTTTTTATTTAATTTAACTATAAAATTTTCGGGATGAAATTATTTGTGATTAACAAAGATCCACACTTTATGAAAGAAAACTTTTTCAGGATGGAAATTGCTGGCCAACTTCTTATACATTTTATCGGGGCCGTTACAACATTGTTGACATTTTTCCTGTGAATGGCCATGTTTCTGAAATTCTGGTTTTCAATTTCTAGACATGATGCATACGCCTTGGGTAATATGGCTGAATTCTGTACGATCATCAATGATATGATTCGACCAAAACATTGATTGTATCCCAATCGTATAAGTCTGTCTTGATTTTAGTCTTCTTTTGATATAGTTTGTCCTTGATTTTATTTATTACTAGCTGACCCGGCGAACTTCGTACCGCCTCAAAATCAATAAATGTTGCTAAAGTTATTATAGCTTAATTAAATTGAGTTTTTTTATTAAGATAAAATGAATTTCTCTCTCACTCTCTCTCTGGCACTATACCCCATTAAGAGATTTGGCCGTCTTAAATGAGGTTTAATAATCATATTTTCATTTCGGATAATGACTAATGAGTGATTAATTCATTGATCCTAAACCAGCCGTCCAATTTTTTCCTTGTCACTACCGGGAATTGAACCCGAGACCTCCGGGGCGGATAAAATGAATACTAAAAATTAATTAAATTCAATCAAAATGAAATATACTTTAATTACATTGAAATGAATGTAATTCACGTGGCAGCAAGGAATTCGTTTTATTGAATTGATTCGAAATGATTCGCGTAGCATTGTTGCACTACTTTCTTTTAAACTATTTCCTGAGTAGGTTGCAATAGGGTCGATTCCCTTCAGTAAAACATCTTGTGATATACGACATTTTTTGTTTTATTGTCAGGTGCGAGAACGAACAAAGCGGATGGTATGTCGACACGTGAACATGCTACGTACAATTGGCCGTGAGAGAAACATTCATTTTCTAGATTCAGGCCACAAACACTCAAGGATGGGCCTTGTGATTTGTTGATCGTCATGGCGAATGCAAGACGAATCGGAAATTGAATTCGTTTAAACTCGAGTGGCATATCGGTTGGGTTAATCAGAATTCTCGGAATGAGAACTTCCTCACCTTTGAACTTTCCTTGAGATTTCTCAAAATAAAACGCGTTCCGTTATATAGTTTTGGTTGATTCAGTTTTCGTAGCATGATGATTCCCGGCAACACACCAAATTTCAGTTGCAAATTGTGCGGGGGCAAGCCAGCCAGATCCAATGAGTTTAAAAATTCAGTTGGACAGTTGGTTGATTCGTCTTTGTTTGTCACACAGTCGATAGGTTTGAAGGAATGAAGTGGACCGACGATTAGATTTTGAATTGTGAAATTTAAGTGATCCCCATTTTTGTTCTTTGCCGCAAGAATTACTCGTTCACTCACCCAATTGTGATTTTTGTGGTTAGTAATATTGTTCGGGAAAACTTTGTTGATGAGCTCGTCCTTCGTTGAGACAAAATTGCAAAATATCAGAGAAAACGATAAAAATAAAATAAAGTAGAAATGTGCATGCAGCCTCCAGTCGGATTCGTAACCAGTACCTTGCGGTCCAAGCGCCGAAGCTTTAACCACTGCACCACTCGTCACATACAAACTACAACTACAAAATTCATATAAAAAAAGGTTTTTTTATTAGATTTTTGGGCTTCCCTTTTGAGTTTTTCCGACTTTTCTGTTTTCCTAAACCACCACTGTATTGAGACGAACAAAATAAAAAAAACAAAATGTACTAAATGTATGAGAAAATGAATTTTCTTGATAACTTTTTTTTTGGTGAATTTTTCCAATGTTTTAATAGTTATTATGCTATTCGGAACGGAGTCAAATCCAACAAAAGAAAGATCATAAAAATCGGTCCAGCCGTTCTTCAGTTATAAATGGTGTAACTAACCCGACTTTGTTTTATATATATAGATTAACGAGAAACGTTGGCATAGAACTTGTTCAACGTCATTTGTTTTTGCGATAGTGTACTCAGTTGGTGCTCCGATGTGCGAAGATTCCCAATTCTTCGTTGAAACTTGGTGGTTTCGAAGTAAAATAGTCATCGAGCCGTTTTTGCGCATTTTAAATTTGTGAACCGGTGGTTTTTCAAATATTATGACATCGATCTGTATAAGTGGTAGTCAGAGGGAGCCAAGAGAAGTTGAGTTTCTGGGTTTATTTTGCGGCATGTGGACGAGCATTTTCATGCAGCTATATCACATTTGGCTTCCTTGGCCCGTAAATGATCTTTTTTCCTCCAGATCATCACTTGATTCGACCAATTGGACTGGTAACGTTCAGATTCTTCCAGAACCTCGTAGTAAATGACTATTTTACAATCCCACCAGTCTCACAGTAACATTTTCTTGGTATGAATATTCATTTTTGCAACTGATGCTGATAACATGGACATTGGCATTTGATATATCTTTCTGGAAAACATAACGGGATCGATGACAACCGGGCAAAATTTCGATTAGTAATCGTTTGAATGACAAAAATACTGTAAATTATAACTCACACGTTTCGGGGCCATATTTGCCCATGCCAGAACTATGACAAAATTCAGAAAATTAACACGGACAGAGACATTGTCATTTTATATATTTTTCTACAGTATTCAATCTGTTGTTAGGGTTTATTTGGAAAAGGAGTTTAAAATCTATCTAAATTACTATCGAATATCATATCTGTGTGAACTTTTACTTCAGTTCTTCTCTTTCACCATCACCATATTTTATTTCCTCATCTGTAATTAGATGGTGGGTGATGATTCAATAAAATTATTATATTGGTAAAACGTAAAGTTGATGGTGGATGGTCAAAAAATTAAATTGATATTTTATACGGCTAACCGAGAAACATACATAGTGGAATTGATGAGTACTTGGCAAAATTTGTAGCAAAGTTTAGTTGTAGATGTTTTTTATGTTTAAATTTAATTTAAATTTTTTAATTCGTTGTATCAGCTAATTTCCATATTTTTTAAAATGAGAGTTTTCCTAAAATATCTTCTTGCCTAAATGTTCGCTTTGAAGACTATTTCACTAACACTAGTATACATAGGATTTCGTTAGGAAATATTTCACGGCTGTGTGTAGGAGTGTGAAATTTTTCCTAAACCTCTCCTAAAAAATTTTTACACTTAGGATTGATTTAGTAAATATTTCACGCGCATGATCGGATCGACACTTATGAAAGTTGTAAATAGGTTGAATCTTCACTCAACATCATATACATATATAACAGTTAAATTTCATTATCAATTAGCAGGTAGGTAAAATAAATTCTAAGTTCTTTATATTAAACGATTTCAGATTTTCCGTATATACAGTGTCTCACAGCTTATTTGATCCAGTCGTATTTTATGAACAAAATCGTAAATATCTCGCGATCTCTTATTTTGATGTTTTTTTTTTTTTTTTTTTTTTTGACAAGGAACTAATCAACAAATACTAATTTAGAAAATATAGGAACTTCGATTGCAGGGTGTTATCGCATTAGAGTGTAATCGCATTACTGTGTTACCTCGCAATATCTTTGTAGCATCAAATTCGCTTGTGTATGACTAGGAATATGATGGAGGTTCGCACATCAATTTCTATAAATTGGAAGCATCGACTACCTATATCACCATTAGTATATTAAGCGACGGATGCTCAGAAACTTTCCTTTCATACTGTATGCAATTTGTTTAACTATATCGTGAAACCAAAATTTGTTACTTTTGTTGTACTCGTAGTGGAAATATTTTTCTTGGTTTTTATTTTTGTTTTGTTTTACTACGTTTTTTTCCTATGCATTATATCGATACCAACAACAATAATGCCATAAAAACAGAATAATAACAAAAGTAATTTGACGAAATTTGATGGTATTAGTATGTTTGTGGCAGTGGATCATTTAAGCTGTGAGTTGGTTTTGATTTGAAATAATGAACTTTTTAATGTAATTTTGATATGCATTAGAATTTTTATTTTATTTTTTGTGTTTTGTAATAAAAATAAATATAGCTTTCATATTACATTTAGTTTTTTAAAAAAAAAATAAGACATCGCGAGATATTTACAATTTTGTTCATAAAATGCGACTGGATCAAATAAGCTGTGAGTCACTGTAGGTCAATGCCCTATTTATATCATAATATCCATATTTAGGAATAGTTTTGATTTCTGAATGTAAATTTGTCCAGTATAATCGATACCAGCCGATAAGAAGGGCCTAAAAAACGTGACCTGACTAAATGGTAGTATTTTCTCTATCAATTACTAATTGTTGAAGGGAAACTCTGTACGTAAAAAAATCTTAGCTGGGTCCGTATTCTTGTAATCGGTGGAAATCTCCCAAATCGGAATACAGTTTGCTTTGAAACTCTCTATATTACTCGAATTTTTTGCCGGCTTTGAGAGGAAAAGATTTAATTGATTTGTTTTTTGGATAAATTTAGGTCACCATAATTTTTAAATCTGAAATTTATTCAAAAAAGAAACTAAAATTTATTCAATATTGGAAAGTTAGATTCTATATGTGTGGCTGAAAATAAATCTTGGCCCCTTTTTGAATCAAAATTGGATTGGAAAGCTACTATTATTTTTAATTAGGAATTATTTGTTTTCTTAATATCTAATGATTATGATTAATTTTCGACATTGTCGACATTTTCAACATTGTTAACGTGAGTTTATTTAATTTTCGACATACATTGTCTACACGTGTAGACAATGTATTTATTACACCGCGTCAACAATACGGCACAACGCCGCGCAAGACACAATGCACTAATCGGATTAATTTTGAACGACTTGCTTTTCGATATGATTCAACAGTTGACTACAATTTACATCGTAACATTGACAATGGTAATATGGATAACTTATGCTTGCATTGCAAAGCACTAAAATACAAAAATGAACAATATGCACAATATATATCATATACACCTCCAGAACCGCTATTAGACAATCTAATTTCCAGTGTATATCCCGATATTGCAAACAGTTTTAAAAATCATCAATGGTTAAGCGACTGTGCAATATTAGCGGCCAAAAATAAAAATGTCACAGAAATTAACAATGACATTCAAACACAATTACAGGCCAAATAAAAACATACAAATCGATTGATAGCGTTATGGGTACAGAAGAAGTTGTTAATTATCCAGTTGAGTTTTTGAACCCTTTGACAATGGCACACCACAATTTCTATAATTATATTTAATTGTTTTCTTAAATGTTCATTTAATTTAGATTCATAAATTTTTTTAATTTTATACTAAAGTTATACTTAAAGCATTTGTCATTAATTAACGGAAGTTCAACCACCCACAAATATAAATATCAGCCTAAAACAACAGTAAAATATAGTATGTCAAAAGTGAAATAAAAAGTGTACAAAATATAAATTATGCGAAACAAAAACATTATTCAAATTTTCCAGAAATAACATTATTATGAAAAATGGTACCAAATTATATAAAAATACAATAATAATAATTACAATTACATAATTTGGTTGGAGAATTCACAATAGGATCAAATTTTATGATAAATTATTTTAAAAGTATTTTTTTAATTCCCTGAACCTAGCTAGGTTTATATACCTGGGTAATAAATTTCTAAAAAAATAAAATTTATGTAAAACACATTTGTGACAAATGTTGCGTTGACAAAAACCAATTTTCCCGTTACATGTAATACCAGTTATTTTAGTAGGTATATATACTAAAATAACTGTTATGTACAACAGAAAAAAAACGCGGTTTGGTCACAAATGGGTTTTAAATTTAATTTGTATTTACCAAATTCACAGAAGTCGAATAATAATTTTCCAGTGTTGTTGTCTTGAGGAATTTTGTTTGATCAAAAATGTAATCAATAAAAACACATTCACTTTGAAAATATAATTACTTATCGAACATATGAATATTGCACACCACCGGAATATTAATTTGAAATTAAATTAATTTTTTTTTCACGACCACATACACATTACACTTATATATATTATATATACAAACACAATATACACTTAATTATATCAACACTCAACATAAGCACAACAAACTTAATTAATTTATCGTGATTTTTAATATTGTAATTAATTTATTTGTATATATGTGTTTACTTAAGACAAAATAAATTATTTGTTGTCGTTGTTGTTGTTGTAAGACACACATAAACTTAAAACTTAATTACTATTTTTTTGTAAAGGAGCAACACTCTATAACTTAATAAATAACAATTTTCAAAGCTCAACACGACCGAAAACTTTTTTTTTACATTCAGCTTAATTTTTTTTTGTGTGTGATGTAAAACAAATATAAAATAAACAATTCACATAGTTGATAAAATAGATAAACAAAAAACCTTTTAGAAGCGAAATAACATTTTCAAAAGCAACAAATATAAACTTTTAAATTATTTTTTTTTTTTTTACTTTTTTCACAAAAACTTTGGGAAAAGTTTTTTTTTTATTTATTTACTTATTTTTTTTTTTTGCTCTAATTTTATTTAACTTTACACAAACAAAACACAATTTTTGATGACACACAAAACTAAGTAACGCGACCAAAGCACATAGATCGACTATTCGGCACAAAGATACGATACGAACTGATTGAAAGACGAGTTGCACGCTCTCTACTTTGTGTGGATCCAATTTGCTTTATCATAAAAACAAGAACACATAACGCTACGGCATGCGTTGAAAATTTACTTTGGTATTGGTAAAATGAAGGAGAAACAATTTTACGAATTGATAGCGCGCCGATAACGAAGACGATGTCGACGTGAAAAACTAAATAATAAAAGAAAATACAAAATAGTAGTAAATTATTTTTGTATATTTTCTAACAAGTTCAATGACGTAATAATGAAAATATTTTTTATTATGTTATACTTTTCGTTTTTCATTTACGTATCTTTTATTTTTGTTGTAGTTATGAATTTTACTTTTGGCTTTTTAAGGAAAATAAATGAGAATTTAATATTTTTTATGTTGTTACTTTTCCAATATTTTCTTTTACTGTGGATGAGAATTTATATCATAGTATTAATAAAAAGGGCTACGTCCCTAACTTGAATTGGTGATTATTATTTGGTTAACGGTGTATGAGATAAATGTTATATTTGAATTGTGATGATCTGGTATTGGTACAGTGTTTGATAATACGGTAAATATTTGTTTTGAGTTTTAACAACAAAAATCTAAAATAATAGAACGAAAATAAAAACTGGTTTTGGTGCGTATACAGGGTACCCGAATTTTATTAAATTTATTAAATTTGTTTCGACTTGGAACTTTTTACTAAAACGATGTGTACCGGATAAGGCGCGGTTGTGAACTGGCTGGTTCGTCAATCACCACTTAGAACTGTTTAAAATCGGTTTTCCACTTTACACCAAAACTTCAATTTATTAATTTTATATTTTTTTTTAATTTTTATTTTTGGTTGATTTGATTGAATTTACGCTGGTGGTTACGATACAAGTAAAGTAAAAAAGATCTGACTTTTTTATAAAACAAAAAAAAATACTACTCGACAATTCCGCTCGAAATAGTATTGCTTGTGCGCAAACCGTATACACCCAAATTTGACATTAAACTTCTGCAGAGGCAAGACCATTTCGAACAAGCACAAATGTCAATCAAATTTTGGAGTATAAAGTTTTAGTATGCTCCAAACATACCGCCGACGTTGAACCGAAAGTTCAAGAAACTGGTAGCAGCACCAATTTGGTTATGGGCCGTTTGAATATTCCAGCCTTTGCCTGGATGGAAGCTACTCGTACTAGTCCATCTTGTCCCGGATGTATTTGTTGGATTTTGCCTAATGGCCACTAGGCTGGCGGTGTATTATCATCACGCAACAACACTATGTCACCTGGTTTTAAATTCGTATGTTTGTGTTGCCACTTGGAACGATTGTGCAAAGTGGTTAAATATTCGTGTCGAAAACGCTTCCAGAAATGCTGCATCATATATTGGATGTGCTGCCAGCGTGTCAATACATTTTGTTTCGTCGTGGTATGATCTTGATCGGGTGGTAACGCCATGGAGTGCCCGATTATAAAATGAGCTGGTGTGAGCATATCGATATCGTCTGCACTCGCTGGTAACGAACAGAGCGGACGAGAATTTAAAATGCCTTCGATTTGCGTCAATAGTGTCGTCATTTCCTCAAAGTTCAATACGGTATTGCCCACGACTCGTCGTAAATGGTACTTCATTGACTTCACCGCTGATTCATATAGCCCGCCGAAATTGGGCCCAGATGGTGGTGAGAAGTGCCATCTTGTTTGGTAATCTAATAAAAAGTTTGAAATAAGATTATTATGTTGTTTTGATCGGTTAAGGTTATGGATTTCATGCAATTGGTTTCTAGCACCGACAAAATTGGTGCCATTGTCACTATACATATCTGAGCATAGTCCTCTCCTGGACATGAATCGTTTCAGCGCCGCCAAAAAGGCGCTGGTGGATAAATCACTGACCAGCTCGATATGGACGGCCTTGCTGCTCATACATACGAAAATGGCAACGTATCCTTTATGCAATTTGGACCGCCGGCCTACCATCGACCGAAGTGTAATAGGCCCAGCGTAATCAACCCCCGTTTGGTTAAAGACATATTTTAGATTCACTCGTGCAGGTGGCAAATCTCCCATCAGTTGATTCAGTCTTTCAGGCTTGTATCGCGTACATTGGACACAACGATGAATGTGTTGTCGAACCAAATTTTTACAATTGAGGATCCAATATCGTTGCCTTAATGTGGCCACCATCAATGATTGTGCTGCGTGCAGATATTTGGTATGGGTGTCACTGATGATCAGATCGGTAATAATGTGGTTCGCGGGTAATATGGTCGGAAACCGTGCGCTATACTCGATGTTTGCATGTTTAATGCGACTACCAACTCGTAAAATTCCATGCTCATCTATAAATGGATTCAAGGCCAGTAATTTACTATTCTTTGGTAACGATTTCTGGTTTTTAATGCAGGACCATTCCGTAGCCAAACCATTCTGCTGTACCCATTTGAGAATAACATTGGTCGATCGCTCATATTCGTTGACCGATAATATCGTCGATTTGGGTTCCTTTTCTCTAGCCTTTCGAATATTATTGAGAAACTGATACAATCGCGCAATGATTCGTACGAGCTTGGTGAATGTTGAATATCTCGGTGCTAAGTTTTCCAGGAGGTTGTTGGTTGTAATGGTACTTAGGCCCTGCGTCGTTATTGGCCGTTCTTCGTTGGTGCGGTGATTTGGTTGACATAACTTTTCCTGATTCGACCAAAATTCTTGATCTCGCTGCAACCACTCGGGTCCTTTCCACCACAGGCCGAAGTTTTGTAGCTTAGATGGTATAATGCCGCGCGAGGCGCAATCAGCCGGGTTTTCGGTGGTCGGTACATAGCGCCAATTGACTCGTGATGTGGATTCTAGGATTTCTGCCGTTCGATTTGCTACATAGCTTTTCCAACATCTTGGAAGAGAGGATAACCACCACAATACATTTGTTGAATAGGTCCAGTAGAAGACCTCAATATTTTCGACTTGCAATGACTCGATCACTGTTTTCATCAGCCTGGTTAGCAGTAAGGCAGCGCACAGTTCCAAACGTGGAATCGAAAGGTGCTTAATTGGTGCTACTCGAGTTTTTGCACAAACGATATTGGTCCGGAAGGTCCCATCTTCGGCTTTGGTTCTACTATATATTACAGCTGCATAAGCGAACTCGGAGGAATCAGAAAATCCGTGTAATTCGAACGGTTCACTCGCAGTACTTAACCATCGTGGAATTGAAATTGCATCTATATGGTTTAACTCTTGCCGAAGCTCGTGCCATTTCTTCGAAAGACTGGTTGGCAATGGATCGTCCCAATGTAAATCTAGTAGCCACAAAGATTGAAATAAAATTTTAACCATAATTATGGATGGTGACAACCATCCCAGCGGGTCAAAAATTTTAGACGCCTCAGATAGTAACTCGCGCTTCGTCTTTGCCATTACTCCAGTGGACAAAACTTTAAAGTGAAACGAGTCAGTCGTTGGACGCCATTCCAGGCCTAGCAATTTAATTGTCCGCGATCCCTCGGAGATTTCGATTGGTGAGACTTCTTGGCTATTCTGAGGTACATTTTGAAGCACTAATGGGCTATTTGAGGTCCATTTTCGTAAATGAAATCCTGCGTCCTGTAATAATTGAATAATCTGAGCTTGGAGTGCTGCAGCTTCGGTCTCGTTATTGGCCCCTGACATTAAATCGTCGATGTATATGTCTTGTCTGATTACTTTCGACGCTCTCGGAAACGTGGTAGAATTTGTATCGGCTATTGTGGGTAAAGTTTTAGTGGCCAAGTACGGTGCTGAGGCTGTACCATAGGTTACGGTCAACAGCCGGTAATCCTCGATTGGTGTGTCTGGAGATGCTCGCCACACGATTCGTTGGTAGTCCGCGTCTTCCCTATCGATCAATATCTGGCGGTACATCTTTTCAATGTCGCTGGTGAATACGATAACATGCTTCCGAAAACGAACGAGAATCGCGAACAAGCTGTCTTGGACGGTAGGCCCTACCATTAGGTTGTCGTTTAGCGACACATTTGTCGTAGATTTCGCCGAAGCATCGAAGACTACCCTGACCTTCGTAGTGGTACTGGATTGCTTCACAACTGCATGATGCGGCATGTAATATGAGGGTGTTGGTTTGTGGGATGATTCGTTGGGATCAATACGTTCCATGTGACCTAGCCTTGAATATTCGCGCATAAAATCCGTATATTCTCGTTTAAGTTCTGGGTTCCTGGTTAGTTTGGCTTCAACCGCAAATAATCGTTTAATGGCTCGATCTCTCGTATCTCCTATCGGTTTGATGTCCCTCTTGAATGGTAATTTTACAATAAACCGCCCCTTTGCTGTTCGTTGGAATGTCTCTGCAAAATGCGTTTCACATGATGCTTCCTCAGCTGTCAGATGTTTGGTAGCCGGAACTTCTTCGATTTCCCAGAAATTTCGTAAAAGCTGATCAAGCTCTGGTTCTGCACACACGGTCAATTGTGCTAAACAGTTGGTCGGTTTAGTACTGGTCGTTCCTGCTACTATCCATCCGAAAATGGTGTTTTGGGCTACTGGTTGTCCCTGATCTCCTGGGATCTTACCCTCGATCAATACCTCGAAAAAATGCTCAGCGCCGATTAAGATGTCAATGACGCCAGATTCGTGAAACTTGGGATCTGCTAACTGCAGGTTCTTCACGCGGTCCCATAATTCCGGGTTCACGTTTGTGGATGGTAGTGTGGCTGTTATGGTTGGAAGGATTAGCGCATTAATCATTAATTTTGGTCCGATACCAAATCGTGGTGAGATTTCTAAATTAGTAGCGCTTTTGGTGGATCCCGCGGTCGATGAGCCAACACCCTTTATCGTGATGTTTGCCTTGTATCGGGGTAAGGCCAAACGGTTAACACAAGCTTCTGTGACGAAGAACGCCTGTGAGCCGGAATCGAGGAGTATCCGGCATGGTTGCATAAGTCCACGTGCATCGGTGACGTGTACCATCGCTGTCGGTAGTAGCGAGTGGAAGGTTGGTTGATTGGATGATGATTTATGGTTTAACGGTATGGTATGATGTGTGTTGATTGATGGTGTTTTCATGGTGGTAATTAAGATTAGGTGTGAAGCTGGTATTATGTTGATTGGAGACGTGTTCGTGTTGATTGGCTTTAATTGCGTGGTCGGTGTTCTGTCGATTGAAGCATGTGTTGATGTTGATTCAGGATTTGACGAGTTAGGAGTTATTTGTACTGTATTAACGACCGGTGTGGTTGGTGGTCGTGGTACGGATTGTGGATTTATCGGATTGGCCACGTGCAGCAAACTATTATGACGTTTACGACAGATCTGGCACGATCGTTTGGATTTGCAGGTTCGAACGGTATGAGAATCGCTCAGACAGTTATAGCATCGCATTTTCTCGTTTATAAAATTTCGCCTCTCCAGCACGTTCATATTTCGGAATTTAGAACATTGGTACAACAGATGCTCAACGTCACACAACGGACAATTTAAATTTGTGGTGAACGTGGTATGTGCATTTCGTAGACTCGGCATGCGGACAATTGGCTTGTTCACTGTTTCTCGGATGCCTTCTAACGTGTCGGCTCGAATTTGTAGACAATCCATCAGGTTTTGGAAGGTAGGGTACTCGATTTTCGTTGACTCGTGTTGCCAAAACTGTCGACTATCATCGTCCAGTTTACTGACAATAATATAAATTAACCAAGGGTCTCGAACTTCTCCTGGGGAACCAATTGCTTTCAGTCCTCGGATCACTTCTTCCGCTGTATCGGCCAGATGTCGTATCGTCGACGCGTTCACCCGTGTAATCGAAGGTTGTTTAAAAAAGGTTTCAATATAAGACCATTAATGGTCAACTTTTTTTTATCGTATCGTTTGATTAATATTTGATAAGCCTCGACGTAATTCGCATCCGTTACATTGAGGTGTTTGATCAATCCTAGTGGTTCACCCTTTAACAGACCCTTCAAATACTGCAGTTTTTGAGCTGCGGTTAGTGATACCTTTTCATGTACCGCACTATTGAACAAATCGAAGAAGCTTTGCCATTCTTGGAAATTGCCATCGAAAACTGGTATATTCATACGCGGTAGTTTAGTCTCGTGTGACCCCGCATGAAATTGACCCGTGTTCTCACCAACTGTTCCCGAGATATTCAGTGGAACCGTTGCAGTGTGAAAATGCCGAAGTGCGGCGGTGAGTTGAGCGACTGCGTGGTAATAGTTGTCGTCGAATTCCTCTGACAACGAGGGTGCATCCGAATCCAATTCAAACATTTTATCTTCCACTTTTACAAACTCGGACCACAACTCGTGAATTTTGTCTACCCGAGCTTTGATTTGCTCCATTTTGGTGGAGGCTTCGATCGAATCCGCAAAGGTTACGATTTTGGTCATTTGACCTTTCAAAACGGACCGACGTCTTTTAAGAGCCTCCATTGAAACCGATAAACTCACAATCCCACAATTTTTGTATAATACACGACAATTTTAAATATAAGCGTACGACTATTCACGGAATCTGAATTTTCAAAATGGTGGACCCACGCTTTGGTTGAAGGACGAAATTTTTGTGCCGACCATCCGGCTCGAAGGACCAAAAAATGTACCGGATAAGGCACGGTTGTGAACTGGCTGGTTCGTCAATCACCACTTAGAACTGTTTAAAATCGGTTTTCCACTTTACACCAAAACTTCAATTTATTAATTTTATATTTTTTTTTAATTTTTATTTTTGGTTGATTTGATTGAATTTACGCTGGTGGTTACGATACAAGTAAAGTAAAAAAGATCTGACTTTTTTATAAAACAAAAAAAAATACTACTCGACAATTCCGCTCGAAATAGTATTGCTTGTGCGCAAACCGTATACACCCAAATTTGACATTAAACTTCTGCAGAGGCAAGACCATTTCGAGCAAGCACAAATGTCAATCAAATTTTGGAGTATAAAGTTTTAGTATGCTCCAAACACGATGCAAACATTAAAAAATTGATAATATGTATCACTATTTTTGAAGCAAGCATTTAGTTGAAGTACGATTTTCTACAAAACTAAATGATCTTCAAATTCATAAATGGAAAATCAAAAATCAGGTTATCCCTGAAAATATTTTTTTTTTAAATTTCTACTTTGTTACGGTAAAAATATTTAATTTCTAAAACAATGCATTATTGAAAAATTTTCAACAATCGCAAATAAATTTAAAAAGGTCTGGTTAAAATACTAAACTAATCTGGGCTACTAAACTAATTCACCATTGCCAATATGATGTTTAGGTAGGTCCAGGTCGTTTACGTTTTCTTAGGTAATTTATCCCACCCTTTCAGATTTCACGAGTATCTAAATATGAGAAAATGTTATGATTGAACCATTTATCGGAAATTCGAAAGTTCAATTGTTTTGTATGGTTATTGGTTGCAACACGAATTATTAAAATCACGACATTTTGGACTATCAATCAATTCTTAAAAGACTTAAATAAATTTAACGATCAAATTTTCAACACACAAGGGTTCACCCTGTTGCTGCTTTAAAATTTTAGAGGGGATAATGTTTTTTTTATTAAACAAGCAGTTACCAAAACAATTTGTATTTATTCGTAGTAAAAGAAAGTCGGGTGTTGGCCACAACATATTGACCGCTCCATTTTTTAAAACGTAAATCGTAATTTTCGCTTAAATTTTAAAAACTGGTTTTGTAATGACTAACGGGATTATAAATATTTTATTTTGTTTTTAGCGGTGTTAGCACCATTTTACAGAATCAACTTAAGCAGTTAAATGTTATTACCAGATAAGTTCTCCGAATATTGACTGTGTCATTAAAAAATTACACTCCTCAGCCTAGGGTATTGAGAGGGCTTCGGCTGTCTCTGTGAACATCTTGGTTCGACCGAGTGCTACCGGGGACCAAATGCCAGTAATATAAATTGGCTAAAACAAACAATGAATACAACAAATACGGAAAGTAATACCCCAGGTGGTACAGCAGCAGATATGCTGACAAATCCGCAGGCTCTTCGTAGGCAGGCCCAATAGATTCTGGGGTGGGCCAACCATTGTTTAACCCATTTGGACAAAGTTCTAAATTACCAAGATCTTCAACTGAAAATATATTTCAGTACGAAAAGGAAACTGCTGAACACCGTGAACAACTAAGAGAAATAAAGGAATTTAAATTGAAAGAAGAATAACATAATTTTAAAGAAAGAGAATGAAGAAATCAAAAAAGTATTTGAAACACGTACAGAACTTGGGGCACCACCTAGCTCTACAATCGATGATGACATTAATCCATTCCATACGGATGAAGAAGAATTAGAAAGAGAAACAAATTGGATGTTGAAAGGGAGTAAAATACCAAGTAAGAAAAGGAAAGCTCAACACTCACCAGGAATGACAGAAAGTTTACCATCAACTTCAAAAGAGGTTTCTAGAAAACAATTAATCATCAAGAAACAACAAGCTCTAGAACAACAACCAGCTAAATCAAAAGAGAAATCACCTCTACTAATAAATGCCACTGAGTTCTCATCAGAGGTAAAAAAATCACCCAAACGGCAACCAGCTCGGAGGTTGATTTTAATAGTAGGATTAACCTGCAACGGTCAGTTCCTGCAAACTCAGGAACTGTGTTTAGGAAAATACCTTGCAATGCATTCCACAAACGAATTGCCAGCGACACGCTGATCAAAGTAGTTCGTTCGTATCATTGTTTCAAATAAAATAATTCTTGTTTTTTTTTCTTTACAACAGAATAGAAAATTTACTCAAAGCAGCAACAACTAAGAACCAGAAGAAATTTAAAACAGCAAAACGGACAAGGTTCCCAATTCTTATTTATTAATAAACGTGTGTGTGTATTTACGGGGTAATTAACCCGTATTAAAATAGTATTGTGTTTTATTATTTGTATATATAAATTGGGGATTAATAAGTGATATCCATCGGTTTAATAAACCCGACAACAGCAGCATGAAATACCCCATATTGGTGACCCCGAAGCTCCTTTTTAATAATCAAGATTTTAAAATCGTAAGTTTTTAACAATTTTATTTAAATAAAAATAAATTAGTGTGTAAAAGCCGCAATATAAAGAGGCAGCGTTTCATTTTCATTTATTTCCCGTAGCATATAAGTATTGTAATTAGTAGTATATATAAAATTCCTCCCAACAGCGGCCAGTCTGCACCAATCAAAAATGCGCTGTAAATTATTTTTATTTCTATTTTTATTTTTATTTCGGGCGTTTCGTATTTGCGTTTTGCGTTATTCGTTTTTAAAGCGTTTCAGCATTTGTAAATGCAGTAATATTTGTGTCCGCGTATCTATCCCAAGTAGCACCAAATAACTTTATGGTTTTATGACCAAATCCCGACGTCGGTGCAACCGCTAGAAACTAGAAAAATTAGTCATTTTGAACGCAAAACTAAAATTTCTTATCTATCGGTCGGTGCGACCACCATACGACGGTATCTTTTACCAGTCGATATCAAGTCATTTTTTATCGAATTGGCCAACTTATTTGACATTTTCTAACTATTACCCGACTACTGTAACTTAATGGTCATTATTTACCCACGTGTCGACTGTTCAGCTGACCGGTCGTTTACCCGATATTTAGTGACCAATTAGCCACTTTATTGTCATTTAAAAACTGGAATCCAACTTAAATAAATTATTTGACATATGCACGACGACGAAATAACATTTATCACGTAAGTATCACAATTTTGTGATATAGTTGACAGCGCTTGACAATTTTATCGAGAAGAATATTATTCATCGGCAAACGTCAAATGTACAAAAATTTATTATTTTTAAATAATAAAATATGGATCATTTTAAATTAAAAAAGAAACCGTTTAAACATTCGACATCGGTTTGAACAATTGAAAATGTTATTTTATTGTATATTTTTACACCTAGCGCGTTGGAACTTTCAAAAAATTATATTTTATTTTTTGTTGTTGCTTTAACTTTATGGTTGCTGCTAACTTTAGAGTCAAAAGTTTGACAATTAAGTTAAAAAAATAACCAAGTTGTTGTCAGAGTGATAAATTTGTTGGGAAAATAATTTATTTGATGATGAAATAACTTTTTAGTTTTTTTTTTTGAGATACGTTTGCTATAAATTATAACTGTTTTGTCATTTTCATATACATTATGAAACTCGCCATTTTTTCTTAAAGTTTCATTAAAAATTATTTACTTCTGAAAAACAAAATTTGTTATTTTGAAAATTTTCATGACTATATATGTAAATATAGTATCATAATTTTAAAGATGGGGATGTTTTAGAAAAGATTTACTCTGTTTTTAGAGTAATTTAATCGTATTTGTTTATTTTTATTTTTTTGAAATATCAACTTATATTTTAAAATAACGAAATTATGGAAGCGCGTAAGTTTTGAGTTTGGAAACAGGTACACATTTACAATAAAACTTAATTTGTTTGAAAAAAATAAGCCGTAATTAACACCAAATTTGAATTATTAGTTTCACAATGATTCCATCAATTTTAATTTTTGTGAAGAATCTTTTAAAGTAAGAACATTTGAACATTTTATTTTATAAAACAAGAAAATGAAATAAATAACGTGATGAAAAAGACAACACGATTATTTATATATTTTGAAAAAAAAAAAATTCTCTTTCCACAAAATATAATCCGAATGACGGACGAAATTAGTTTTTTTACGAACGTAATAGTTATTTAAGTGACTCCCACCTGACTAAAACTTCAGTCATTTGTAAAGACAAATAGTGATTATTACGACGTTATAACAACCTAAGATTTATTCCCCAATACCGTTGTAGCACCGTTACCATACCGTTGTACCAACGTCGGCTAGCCGACTACTAGTTATCCAGCTAACGGCGGTACGACGTTATCCCAACCCATTTGTGCTACTTGGGATAAGACACACAAGCAAATAGCACACACATAGTTTAGTGATTTTGGGGTGAAAATAAAAGAAAAATATGTCGGACAACGAGTTCGAACCCGGTTCCAGCGGCACCACGCAGCAACCTCAACATTCAAGCAAGACTACGACACAAGGACAAGTGGCAGCAACAACAGGCCACAGCATCAAACTACCAGCATTTTGGGAGACGAGCCCTGAATGCTGGTTTTTGTCAGCAGAGATCACGTTAGACGCGAACCGCATCACTAGTGACAAAAGAAAGTTTGCTTACGTAGTCGCATCGCTCTCGGAAACGCAAGCGGAGAAAATAAATTTTATTTTGCATGATCCGCCGCTAGAAAATAAGTACGAGGCGGTTAAACGAGTTCTTATGGAGCGTTACGCCATATCCGAGGAGCGTAAATTGGAGACTTTCCTCAGCAAAGTGGAGATTGGTGATCAGCGTCCTTCCGATTTCCTACATCAAATTCAATCGCTGGCAGACCGGGAATTTTCGCCCAAAATCATTAAGCAGCTATGGATCAGGCAATTACCTGATTTCATACAAGCAGCACTAGTTCCACAGCAAGATAAGCAAGAGGAAGCTCTTGCTTGCATAGCAGATAAATTACACGAATTAGTTTGCAGTAAACAAAATCGTGTAAATGCATTACAGCAAAATACATTTCAGCAACCAACGGACGAACATTATAGCACAAATTTGGAACAAACCCTTAGTAAAGTAATTGACAGATTGGACAAACTGGAACATAGTACACTATTCCGTAGCACGCAAAATACACGCAGCAAGTCTCCTAGGAGAAAAACATTTTCTCCAGGTAGACAACAACATTATCGCCCGACAACAAACAATCAAAGTACTAATTACTACCAGCAGCAGCAGCAACAACGCAACAAGCAAATACATCGTACCGACAACCACAAAACTGGTGTTGGTATCACAACAGGTTTGGCCCTAGAGCAACGAAATGCTCTAAACCATGTGGATTCAACGCTCCACATGGCGGAATTGCACATACTAATTCCCCAAACTACTAAATCTTAAGGTCTCAGCGGCGACCATAAGTAAAACAGCACCAAGCCGCTTATTCATCCGCGATCCAGTCAACAAATTAGATTTTTTGATTGACACTGGCGCGGATGTTAGTGTCATTCCACACACAAAATATTTCTGCTACAATACAAATCGGAGTTCCGATTTAGTATTGTCAGCAGCAAACGGTACTACTATCAACACATACGGTACCAAACTACTCGACGTAGACATCGGGCTATATCGATCATTCAAACATTCATTTCTATTAGCAAGTGTTAATCGACCCATAATTGGCGCGGATTTTCTTACGAAATTCGGCATTCTAGTGGATTTACGCAATCGCAAACTTATCGATCCATCCACTAGTCTTACAATTCACGCCATAACAGCATGCGTGGACACACCTACTCCACTTAATTTTATAGTCAGCAACGGTTACGGAGCTATCTTAAAGAAGTATCCTTCTTTAATAGCTTCGCCGAATTACAATTTACCGGTAAGACATAACATCGTCCATCACATTGTGACGGACGGACACTTACCTTTTTCTCGACCTCGCCGACTCGACTCAATTCGGCATAAATCAGTTTTCCTAGAATTCCAGCACATGGTGGACCTAGGAATCTGCAAGCCCTCTTCTTCTCCTGTATCATGTCCGTTACACATGGTAAAGAAGAAGAACAACGATTGGAGACCATGTGGAGATTATAGACGGCTCAACGCGGTCACAATTCCTGACCGCTACCCCATTCCCCACATTCAAAACTTTTCCATGCAATTACATGGATGCAAAATTTTCTCCAAAATCGATCTTGTCAGGGCATATCATCTCATTCCAATTGCTCCCGACGACATTTACAAAACAGCAATAACTACTTCATTTGGTTTATTCGAATTTACTCGAATGCCATTTGGACTTCGCAACGCTGCACAAACATTCCAGCGTTTTATCAACGAGATAGTAAAAGATCTCGATTTTGTCTTTGTGTACATAGACGATATTCTCGTTGCGTCACAAGACGAAAAACAGCACTTTGACCATTTGGAACAACTCTTTCAAAAGTTTTCAAATTTTGGCGTCAATTTTAACATCGCAAAATGTGTTTTCGGAACCAGTAGTCTGGACTTCCTCAGTCACAAGATTACCGCTAATGGCATTCTGCCGTCTCAAGAACGTATTAATGTCATTAGCGATTTCCCAGCACCGCAAACTATCTAGCAAATTCAACAATTTATCGGCATGATTAACTACTATCACCGATTTATTCCAAAGCTAGCGGAGACTCTTGCCCCAATCCACACGCATTTGGCAGAGCTCCTTAAAAAACCAAAAACACCTCAACATTTTTCTTGGACTGAAGAATGTCAAGCGGCATTCCTTCAGCTCAAAAATAAGTTACAAGAAATAACATTACTAGTGCATCCGTTAGCTAATGCAAAATATAGCATTACCACGGATGCGTCTGGTACAGCAACAGGTACAGTCTTGCAGCAACTTAACGGCAATACCTGGGAACCTCTTGGGTTTTTCTCCAAGAAACTCACAGATGTGGAAAGGAAATATTCTGCATTCGATCGTGAGTTACTTGCAATTTATCAAGCAATCAAGCATTTCCGTTACTTTGTGGAAGGTCGTGAATTTATCATTTACACCGACCACAAACCACTTACTAGAGCAATCTCCTCTAAAACGGAACGTAGTCCAAGGCAAACACGCCACTTAGATTACATCGCACAGTTCACAACTGACATACAGCGCATTCATGGCAGAGATAACGTCGTCGCTGAAACCTTATCTAGGACAAGTAACGACGAAATTGCCTCAGCTGAAAAGCCTTATACAATCGTTACTATCGCGGAGCAACAAGCTCGTGATACAGAACTTACAGACATACTCTCAAGTTCTTCCACTCGTCGTACAGCTAAGTGGAAATTGGAAGGATTGCCACTTAACGACTTAACAGTTTACTGTGAAACATCATCTACAGGCCGCAATCGTCCATACATTCCGGAAACATTGCGTCGAACCATCTTCGACACTCTACACAATGTCTCACATACAAGTGTTCGAGCTACACGCAAGCTTGTCTCAGCAAAATATTTTTGGCCCAAGATGAATCAAGATGTTACTCTTTGGGCAAAGTCTTGTTTATCTTGCCAAAAATCAAAAATACATCGGCACACCAAATCGCCTCACGAGAATTTCAGAATTCCGTCAAGTCGATTTGAGCATATCCATGTAGATATCGTGGGGCCACTCCCACCATCTAATGGATATACACATTTACTCACCTGCGTAGATCGTTTTACACGGTGGCCTGAAGCTTACTGTATTAAAGTCATCTCCGCATCAACCATCGCAAAAACGTTGTCGAAAACTACATATCTAGATTCGGCGTTCCCAGTACAATCACTACTGACCAAGGCACTCAATTCGAATCTAAACTCTTTTCTGAGCTTATGCAACTTTTAGGCTCACACAGGATTAAAACCACTACCTATCACCCGCAAGCAAACGGTATGGTTGAACGCTTTCACCGCCAACTTAAAGCTGCTCTTAAAGCAAGAGCAAATACCATTAACTGGAGTTCGGAGGTACCAATAGTTTTATTGGGAATTCGAGCAACAGTCAAAGATGACCTACAATGCTCACCAGCAGAACTGGTGTACGGCCAAACACTTAAACTTCCTGGGGAATTTTTTGTGGAACATCCACTTACACCTCAAATTACCGCTGACACAGTGGTAAATCAATTAAGGTCCACTATGAACAATCTCATACCAACGGACACTCGCAAAACTAAACAAAACGACATTTTCGTACCCAAATCACTGCAAACTTGTGATTTCGTTTTCGTTCGTACTGACAAAGTCCGAACAGGTTTCGCTACACCATACGAAGGTCCATTCAAAGTGGTACGAAGACCTCGTAAACACTTTGTTATTCAAATCAAAGATAAACTCGTTAATATCTCAATTGACAGACTCAAACCAGTTTTTGGGATAATGAATACACCTGATAATTTATCAGGAATCAAGAAAATCGTTTGATTTGCCAACAACAGTCCATGCATTCGAATGATTACTTCTCAGCAAGCATAATTTTTAGTTTTTATTTCTTTCAGAAGGATGGAAACTATCACGATAAGCGATCTCAACGTCCGACACGAGGAGTTGATCAAGCAGATTGAAATGGAGCTAGATGCTACGGTTCTTGAATCGGAACTAGAATCTGCTCCATCAACGTCGAAGCAAAGAAAAAGGATGCTGTCAAAATCGGTGGCAACACAAACAACACCGACGACACTACCATCTAATAACTCAAAAGCAACACGTCTTTTGGAGTTACGAATTATTAGATTGGAAAGACGCATGAGCGCTCTCCAATCTACAAAAAATGCAAAGCAAGCAAGCAACCCAGTCATATCCAACCATCCAAATAAAACAAACATTTGTTGGTTCCACACAAGGTTCGGGTTTGGAGCGCAAAAATGTACAATTCCGTGTGAATTCACCACGGGTTCCTGAAATCGAACCAGTTCACATCGGCTTGTCATAATGACTGTTGCTTACCCTAAAAACCCTAAGTTGGTTTGCATGTTGAGATTGGCGCAATAGGCGATCTTACCTGTATGGCCCAAGGAGACAAAATTTAATTTATGGTTCCCAGGAACCACGAGTTCCGGAAACTGAAGCAAGCCGTATCGACTTGTAATGATGACCACTATTCATAATAAAAATCCCAAGTCGATCTGTATGTTGAGATTGGCACTATAGGCCCATATGTGTATGGCCCAGTATATAAGAACCATTTTTTTATTAATGGTTCCCAGGAACCACGTGTGGGGGGCAAAGTCCTAGATTCATACCTCCTCGCCGGTGCTCCCTGGGTAACGCTAAATGAATCAGGCGGTGTAGTGGAGACGAGCAGACTAAATCCTGTTTATAGTCATGGACACTACATGTCAAGGCGGGCCATTGGCGCTTCAAAACCAATACCAAACCAGCGTCTGATCTCCAGGTTAGGAGCGGCTGAAGCGGGCGTCTGTCTTGTATCAAGCGGCTCGCTATACAAATGTGTTTCAAGGTAGGACTGGATGCCTTAAGATTCTCACCAATACGTGACCCACACACGTTATAAGCGGGTTGAGCGGCAGGCCAACAACCTTCTCTCATAAAAACATTTAAGTTATGAACCCTAAACAAAGGCCCCGGATTACCATATCGGATTCATCACAAACTCGACCTTGGAAATTGTACACGGACAACGCTTTAAAAATGGGAACATGGAACGTGCTTAGCCACTTAAGACCTGGAGATCTCCGGAACCTTTCGAACCAAGCAAAGAGTTACACATTAGACGTACTTGCATTACAAGAGCTAAGATGGTCTGGGAGTGATCCATGACACCACCAAAGGTTACACTCTTCACTACAGCGGCCATCAGAACGGAGGAGAATTTGGAGTTGGCTTCCTCATTCATCGGCGCGTGAAGCACTATATCATCGATTTCCGCCCTATCAACATGCGGATATGCACGGTCAGACTTCGCACTAAGAAATTTAACATCACGATCGTTAATGTGCATGCACCCACCGAAGATAAATCAGATGACATCAAAGATCTCTTCTTTGTCGAGCTCGAGGAAGTCATCAACAACGACTTTAATGCAAAAATCGGTAGGAGTGCAGAAAATACATCGCACATCGGTCCCAACAGCCTGCATCTAACTAGTAACAACAACGGCCAACGCGTCACCGACCTGGCAATAACGTACAACTTAGTTGTATCAAGTACGTTTTTCCCACATAAGAGAATCCACAAAATAACGTGGAGATCGAATGATGGAAGAACGGAAAACCAAATCGATCACGTCATGGTGTCCAAGAGACACTCCACCAGCATATCTGACGTTAGATCCTACAGAGGTGCAGACATGGACTTTAAGTATAAGTGCAAACTGTCATCTACGTTTAATAGACAAGCACAAAAGACCGTTCGATGGAATATCGATGCTCTAAAAGACCAAGCGTCACTGAAGAGTTACCAATCAGCTGTCACTAATTATTTAGACCGGCCCCATAACAATGAAGAAGCTCCTCCTAACATCCAGGAGCAGTGGCACGCTATACAGTCAGCCATAACAACCGCGGCACAAAATACCATCGGAACAAGACCTCCAAGGCCCCGCAATGATTGGTTCGATGATCAATGCCGAAGGGTCGTCGAAAATAAACGAACGCTTCGTGAAAAATGGTTGGCTCGCGTTACCAGAAGCACTCTAGCAGAATATCTCCGCGCTAGGAAAGCCACGACTAAATTCCTTCGACAAAAGAAGCGCGAACATATGAGATTATGCATCGAAAACATCAGCTTCCAAGCGGAAGTAGGAAACTCAAGGGACTGTTTTGCTAACTCCAGGAATCTCACTAAAGATTTCCACCCAAGAAGTACAGCTATCAAAGACGGGAATGGAGAGCTGAGAACAAACGTGGCTGATGTTCTCTCAGTATGGCAAACCTACTTTCAAAATCTGCTAAATCGGAATGACGAAGTTACCCCCATTAGAGCAATAGCTCCGCCAGGTGAAGAGTTCTTTGTCGAATATCCCACAGTAGAGAAAGTAGACGCAGCTATTAGTCGATTGAAAAACGGCAAGGCACCCGGTCGCGATGGAATCCCCGCAGAACTAATTAAACTCGGAGGCGCTACTCTTGCAGCAAGTTTATACGATCTCGTCGTTTGTATTTTTGACCAAGAAGAGTTGCCGGAGAATTGGAAGACCGCACTCATATGTCCGTTGCATAAAAAAGGCGACCGTCTTAAATGTGAAAACTTTCGTGGCATAGCTCTATTGAACACTGCTTACAAAGTGTTGGCTAATGTTGTACTTGCCAGACTCATCCCTTTCGCCGAAAACATCATTGGCGACTATCAGTGTAGTTTTCGTCCCAACCGATCGACCACTGACCAGTGTTTCACCATGAGGATGATCTTGGAAAAATGTTGGGAGTATAACATAACCATTCATCAACTATATATAGACTTCAGACAGGCGTATGACAGTATAAACCGCGACAACCTATGGGCCGCGCTCATATGCCTCGGAATCCCAGAGAAACTCGCTTCTCTGTGTAAATTAACAACATCCGGGTCTGTATGTAGAATCGTAATTAAAGGATCTGTGTCAGACCCCTTCGAAATAACATCTGGTGTTCGACAGGGTGATGCACTCGCGCCTTTGCTGTTCAATCTGGCGCTTGAGTACGTAGTGAGGAAAAGCAACATCGAAACTTCGCGCTGTTATTTAATAAGTCAGGCCAAATTCTTGGATATGCAGATGATATCGTGCTTCTTAGCCGAAGACCTAGCGATATCAAAGACAGTTTCATACCGCTCGACCGCTGCGCAACAAGATTTGGTTTGGAGGTGAACAGCAGTAAAACCAAATATTTAGTAACACCTAGGAACATCTCTACGGCAAATCTCGGAATTGGCGACCACAACTTTGATAGCGTCGAAAACTTTATATACCTCGGGTCAGTTATAACATCGTCGAATGATATGCAGGCAGAAATAAAAGCAAGAATCGCTGCCGGACAACGAATTTTCTACGCCAAATCAAAATTATTGCGATCGAAACATCTATCGCAGCCGTGCAAGCTCGCACTTTATAAAGCACTTATAAGACCTGTGCTGGCTTTCGGAAGCGAGAGCTGGACCATGACCACTAACGATTGTAGATTATTATCTACCTTCGAAAGGAAGGTTGTCCGTTCAATCTTTGGTCCAATTAAAGTTGCGAACAACGAATATCGGATTCGTATGAATAACGAAATAAAGCAACTCCTCGGAGGCAGCGACATTATTGGATTCATCAAATCCAATCGAGTGAGATGGCTCGGCCACGTTACAAGGTCTCCCCAACAACGGATGATAAATAAAGTGTTCCACCAACAACCAGCCGGAGTACGTCGTAGAGGAAGACCCCGACTACGCTGGCGCGACGACATCGAACAAGATCTACGAACATTAGGATGTCGAAACTGGAGGACGAGAGCGGTGGATCGAGATGGATGGAGGGCCTTAGTGCAGGCGGCGAAATCCCTTCATGTGATGTGAAGGCCAGAGAGAGAGAGAGGAACCACGAGTTCCGGAAATCGAACCAATTCATATCGGCTTGTCATAATGACTGTTGCTTACCCTAAAAATCCGGAGTTGGTTTGCATTTTGAGATTGGCGTAATAGGCCCTTATCTGTATGACTCAAGGAGACAGAATTTAATTTATGGTTTCCAGGAACCACGAGTTCCGGAAACTGAAGTACGCCGTTCGACTCGTAATCATGACCACTATTCACAATAAAAATCACAAGTCAATCCGTATGTTGAGATTGGCGCTATAACAGTACGAATATTATAAAGTTAAACACGTATATTAAAGTTTTTTTATTATTTTTTAATGTACAATTTCCTGTAATTATTTTGTTTTCTGGGATAAGTATTCACGTTATATTTTTTTTGTGATGCTGTACATATAAACGATGCAAACAATAAAAAATTGATAATATGTATCACTATTTTTGAAGCAAGCATTTAGTTGAAGTACGATTTTCTACAAAACTAAATGATCTTCAAATTCATAAATGGAAAATCAAAAATCAGGTTATCCCTGAAAATATTTTTTTTTTAAATTTCTACTTTGTTACGGTAAAAATATTTAATTTCTAAAACAATGCATTATTGAAAAATTTTCAACAATCGCAAATAAATTTAAAAAGGTCTGGTTAAAATACTAAACTAATCTGGGCTACTAAACTAATTCACCATTGCCAATATGATGTTTAGGTAGGTCCAGGTCGTTTACGTTTTCTTAGGTAATTTATCCCACCCTTTCAGATTTCACGAGTATCTAAATATGAGAAAATGTTATGATTGAACCATTTATCGGAAATTCGAAAGTTCAATTGTTTTGTATGGTTATTGGTTGCAACACGAATTATTAAAATCACGACATTTTGGACTATCAATCAATTCTTAAAAGACTTAAATAAATTTAACGATCAAATTTTTCCCCTGTTGCTGCTTTAAAATTTTAGAGGGGATAATGTTTCTTTTATTAAACAAGCAGTTACCAAAACAATTTGTATTTATTCGTAATAAAAGAAAGTCGGGTGTTGGCCACAACATATTGACCGCTACATTTTTTAAAACGTAAATCGTAATTTTCGCTTAAATTTTAAAAACTGGTCTCGAAATGACTAACGGGATTATAAATATTTTATTTTGATTTAGCGCTGTTAGCACCATTTTACACAATCAACTTAAGCAGTTAATTGTTAGTACCAGATAAGTTCACCAAATATTGACTGTGTCATTAAAAAATTACACCCCTCAGCCTAGGGTATTCAGAGGGCTTCGGCTGTCTCTGTGTACATCTTGGTAACACCAAGGTAGCTGCGTCCTAATCGCGGGGGGCGAGTGCTACAGGGGAACAAATGCCAGTGATATGAATTGGCTAAAACCAACAATGAATACAACAAATACGGAAAGTAATACCCCAGGTGGTACAGCAGCAGATATGCTGACAAATCCAGGCTCTTCATAGGCAGGCCCAATAGATTCTGGGGTGGGCCAACAATTGCTTAACCCATTTGGACAAAGTTCCAAATTACCAAGATCACCAAGATCTTCAACTGAAAATATATTTCAGTACGAAAAGGAAAATGCTGAATTCCGTGAACAACTAACAGAAATAAAGGAATTTAAATTGAAAGAAGAATAACATAATTTTAAAGAAAGAGAATGAAGAAATGAAATAAGCATTTGAAACACGTACAGAACTTGGGGCAACACTTAGCTCTACAATCGATGATGACATTAATCCATTCCATACGGAAGAAGAAGAATTAGAAAGAGAAACAAATTGGATGTTGAAACGGAGTAAAAGACCAAGTAAGAAAAGGAAAGCTCAACACTCACCAGAAATGGCAGAAACTTTACCATCAACTTCAAAAGAGGTTTCTAGAAAACAATTAATCATCAAGAAACAACTAGCTCTAGAACAACAACCAGCTAAATCAAAAGAGAAATCACCTCTACTAATAAATGTCACTGAGTTCTCATCAGAGCTAAAAAAAAATCACCCAAACGGTAACCAGCTCAGAGGTTGATTTTTATAGTAGGAGGAACCAATTACTCAGAAATCTAAAAAGCAATGAGTAATGTTACGAAACAAGAGTATAAAATTACTGCTCTGAACAATAATGTATGGAAGATTAACACTTCAAATCCAAACGCATACAGAAACTTGTCAATGAAGCTGAATGCGGAAAAATGTCAGTGGTACACATACGAAAATAAAAACAATCGTCCCATCAAGGTCATGGCAAGAGGGCTACATTCAACCTGTGAAATTAGTTCAATAATGGAGGATCTAAAAAATAAAGGATCTAAAATCCATAATGCCGTAAACATTATTAAAAAAGAGAGATGTAGCGGGGAGAACCGACTAGAAGCCATTTCAAAAAGAGGGCTTCCCCTATTCATGCTAACGTTTTTTAAATCCGAGCAAATACAAAAAAATTACAATATAACTGGCATACTCAACATGCGAGTAAAGATCGAAGCTGTTAAAAGAGGCAGTACAAGAATAGTACAATGTAAAAAATACCAAGGCACCCAACATAAACTTGCAAATATATCGTAACTGCTCTGCCGACCTAGAGGTTAAAATGTTTTTCAAGATGTTGAGCAAACAGGTCAGCTTTATCTTTCGCACTTCTAGCCCATTTACCGATGTGAAGTTTATACTAAATTTATCCTAAAAATCAAAATAATTTTTTTATGCGTTGGTATGTGTAATGTAATCATTTAGGCGTTTCAAAAATTAAAATTTAAAATTAAAATTTAACAAATTATAATGCGTATACATTTTAATATAACGAAGAAGTACAGTCGAAAAATACTTTGCCTACAAATAAAATTTAACAATATTTCAAATATATTTAATATATATTAAGAACCAGAAAAAAAAATTTAAATTAAATATGAGCTTGGTTTCCTATAACTAACAGACCATAATACTATACGTTAAGTAAGTTTCATAAAGTTCTAATGAATTCTATCTACCCTAATGGTGCCGGGAATGCTTACCACCCCATTATTTATAAAGCCGTTCGGTTAGCACGTAATACTAAATGGGGTTGCAGGATTTTGGCATCGGTTTCCTTGATAATGGAAGCGTATCTAGGTTAAGTCTATCTATTTACCAAGTTTCAAAAAGTCCTAATGAGTTCTACCTACCCTAATGGTGCCGGGAATGCATACCACCCGATAATGCATACCACCCCATAATGCAATGACTGCTATAACATCTATAAAAAGTGATTTGCAAAAAATTCAACTTCAACAATCCAGTTTTTTTAAATTGCTGAAAGAGCAACAACAATCGTTCAGTGATTCGTTTATCAATTTAAGCAGCAAAATTGATCATTTGGCTAAAATTGAAGAAAAATTAACTCAACTCGACCTTGAATTTGTGATGCTGTATAAGATAGCGGAATTTTGACAGCGGAAAATAAGAGATTACGCTACTCGCCGCAAGTGGCAGCACTATCACTAAAGAGAAATAATTTTGTTATGTAATTACCAGCGGAAATTTTTCATTCATTATGTACCACTTTTTTCACTAAACAAAATATCCCAGCGGAATAAAATATTAAAAGTGAACCTTAAAATGGCAAATTAATTGATCTCCGAAGGAAAGAAACTCGGTATATGAAATCTTGAAATTTAACAAAAATCCGTCTATCCGCCATTTCTTCCACTAGTAACCAATACTTTCGGTTGTTTTTCTAGTAGCCTAGGTCATACTGAGACTATATGGAAAATTTGGGGAATTTCATAGACTAGAATTTTCCGTATAATTTTTTGATTTTCTGCGGCCAAATAAGAGATTTTCAGTTTTTGACCAATATCTCAAAAAACTTCCACTAGTAACCAATACTTTCGGTTGTTTTTCTAGTAGCCTAGGTCATACTGAGACTATAGGTAAATTTGGGGAAAATTCATAGACCAGAATTTTCAGTATAATTTTTTGATTTTCTGCGGCCAAATAAGAGATTTTCAGTTTTTGACCAATATCTCAAAAAACTTCAACTAGTAACCAATACTTTCGGTTGTTTTTCTAGTAGCCTAGGTCATACTGAGACTATAGGTAAATTTGGGGAAAATTCATAGACCAGAATTTTCAGTATAATTTTTTGATTTTCTGCGGCCAAATAAGAGATTTTCAGTTTTTGACCAATATCTCAAAAAACTTCCACTAGTAACCAATACTTTCGGTTGTTTTCCTAGTAGCTTAGGTCATACTGAGACTATATGGAAAATTTGGGGAAAATTCATGGTCCAGAATTTTCACTAGAATTTTTTGATTTTCTGCGGCCAAATAAGAGATGTTCAGTTTTTGACCAATATCTCAAAAACTTCCACTAGTAACCAATACTTTCGGTTGTTTTTCTAGTAGCCTAGGTCATACTGAGACTATAGGTAAATTTGGGGAAAATTCATAGACCAGAATTTTCAGTATAATTTTTTCATTTTCTGCGGCCAAATAAGAGATTTTCAGTTTTTGACCAATATCTCAAAAAACTTCCACTAGTAACCAATACTTTCGGTTGTTTTCCTAGTAGCTTAGGTCATACTGAGACTATATGGAAAATTTGGGGAAAATTCATGGTCCAGAATTTTCACTAGAATTTTTTGATTTTCTGCGGCCAAATAAGAGATGTTCAGTTTTTGACCAATATCTCAAAAACTTCCACTAGTAACCAATACTTTCGGTTGTTTTTCTAGTAGCCTAGGTCATACTGAGACTATAGGTAAATTTGGGGAAAATTCATAGACCAGAATTTTCAGTATAATTTTTTGATTTTCTGCGGCCAAATAAGAGATTTTCAGTTTTTGACCAATATCTCAAACAACTTCCACTAGTAACCAATACTTTCGGTTGTTTTCCTAGTAGCCTAGGTCATACTGAGACTATATGGAAAATTTGGAGAAAATTCATGGACTAGAATTTTTGATTTTCTGCAAATTGAATATCACAGCTCTATATCTCTTTTGTAACCTTTAAGAGCCATGGACTAAGATAATGTCCACTTAAAACTAATGCATTTAATTTAGTAAATTGAATTTAATAAAAACTATTTAATAACTAGTCAATACTAATTAATCAATTTAACTTTATGTATTTTGATGAATATTTATTTTAATCTTATTTAATTTTTCCACTGATATAGGACATTAACAATAAAAAAATAAAAGCATTTTCCCAGAAGAAAAAAAAATTAGGAATCGAATAGCAACGCAAAGCGGGTCCTTCGTGTAATTATTACAATAACATTTCATGGTTTATATAAAACATCACATATAATGCAGATTCATGATAGTATTTACTTTATTTAGCTTTTACATTTAACTGGACACAAATGGTGCTTTGCGAATAATAATTCAGTAACTGCATCGAATTTTACGGAAAATTTAAGACCTAGTCCTGCCAATTTATAAATAAGAAAACCAGGCCGATGCATATGAATTAGTTTTAAGTGGACATTATCTTAGTTCATGGCTCTTAAAGGTTACAAAAGAGATATAGAGCTGTGATATTCAATTTGCAGAAAATCAAAAATTCTAGTCCATGAATTTTCCCCAAATTTTCCATATAGTCTCAGTATGACCTAAGCTACTAGAAAAACAACCAAAAGTATTGGTTACTAGTGGAAGTTTTAGAGATATTGGTCAAAAACTGAAAATAGCATTTGGCCGCAGAAAATCAAAAAGTTCTAGTGAAAAGTCTGGTCTATAAATTTTCCCCAAAATTTCCACATAGTCTCAGTATGACCTAAGCTACTAGAAAAACAACCGAAAGTATTGGTTACTAGTGGAAGTTTTTTGAGATATTGGTCAAAAACTGAAAATCTCTTATTTGGCCTCAGAAAATCAAAAAATTATACTGAAAATTCTGGTCTATGAATTTTCCCCAAATTTACCTATAGTCTCAGTATGACCTAAGGTACTAAAAAAACAACCGAAAGTATTGGTTACTAGTGGAAGTTTTTTGAGATATTGGTCAAAAACTGAACATCTCTTATTTGGCCGCAGAAAATCAAAAAATTTTACTGAAAATTCTGGTCTATGAATTTTCCCCAAATTTTCCATATAGTCTCAGTATGACCTAGGCTACTAGAAAAACAACCGAAAGTATTGGTTACTAGTGGAATAAATGGCGGATAGACGGATTGTTGTTAAATTTCAAGATTTCATATACCGAGTTTCTTTACTTCGGAGATCAATTAATTTGCCATTTTAAGGTTCACTTTTAATATTTTATTCCGCTGGGATATTTTATTTAGTGAAAAAATTGGTACATAATGAATGAAAAATTTCCGCTGGTAATTACATAACAAAATTATTTCTCTTTAGTGATAGTGCTGCCACTTGCGGCGAGTAGCGCAATCTCTTATTTTCCGCTGTCAAAATTCCGCTATCTTATACAGCATGAATTTGTGACACTTAAAGTGGAAAATGCTGAATTGTCAAAACAGCTACAGCTAAGTAACAGCCGTTTGGATATTTTGGAGAAATTTTGTAATTTGTCAACCCTTCAAATATTTGGTTTGCCTTTCAATTCTGATGAAAATCTGGTGGCACTAGCGGATGAAATTTTTAAAAGTATTGGATTTAAAGCAGCGGACAAATCATATGTAAAACACGTCCACAGGACATACTCCAGAACTTTTCCAAAACCTATTACTGTGGAATTCTACAACAAATTTGACAAGGATGCAATTTTGCAATTAGTTAAAAACAAAAAGAGTATTAATGCTAGTGATGTCGGTTTTAATAATCCTAGTAAGATTTCAATTAAGGACTATCTGCCCGGGTGAAAAAAAAAGTTGCTTGCTGTTGCTAAAGATAAACTGCTTAAAACCAACAATAATATTAACCAGTATAAATACGTGTGGCCGATGCATGGTAATATTTACTGTCGTAAATCGGATGATGATGTACTAGTGAAAATATCTTCTCAATTGGAATTGGACAGGCTAATAAGTTATAATAATTAAATAACTTATTGACTTTATCAGCTTTAATTTTTTTTCTTTATATTATTTGTTGTTGTTTAAATTATAATTTAATTAATTTTTTTTCATTTTTTTCTTTGCATTATAGTTTAATAATCCATTCATATGAATACCATTGAGGTGTACTATCAAAATGTAAGAGGTTTAAAAACCAAACTTAAAAATGTGAAGTTGCACATATTATCTTCTGACTTTGATATTATATGTTTAACTGAAACTTTTCTTAATTCGTCCATAAATTCCAAGGAATTATTCGATGATCGGTATGCCGTGTATAGAGTTGATCGCAATTCTGATACACATACATGAAAAGCTTGATGGCGGAGGAGTTTTGTTGGCGTTGAAAAATGGTTTATCTGCATGTAGAATTGACTTTTCCCATGTCTCACATGTCATTGATAGCACATTTGTTAAAGTTTGTCTGAACAAGTGTGATTTTCTAATTCTAGGAGTTGTCTATTTCAATTTTCGTGTTAAATTTGATGAATACAAAAAATTTGTTGATGAATTATCTGATTTTATAGTTTCAGCTCCTTCTAACTGCAAATTTTTATAATTGGAGACTTTAATTTATCGTGTATTGAGTGGTATTTGAATTCTTTTGGTATAATTAATGCTAGGTGTTATGAAGGCCGAAATGCAGAATACTTAATTGACACTCTTGAACTTACCGGATTATCCCAATTTAATTTAGTAAAGAACCACCAAAATAAGATATTAGATTTAGTTTTGAGCAGTATTGACACAGCGCATATTGACGTCATTTCTAGTATACAAGTGCTCTCTAAAATTGATCAATTCCATCCTCCACTTCATATCTCTATTCGACTAAATAAAATTAAATTTCAGTCAGCACACTTCCGCAAATCAATTAATTTTCGAACTTTACAATATAACTTGATTGAGCAAGACTCTTAATCGATTGGGACGTACTCTTCGTTAGTACTATGACTGTCAATGAAATGATTGATGTATTTTACGGCGTATTATTTGACTCAATAAATAAACACAGTGACAAAAGATACCGAGCTAAAAAATCTCATTTCCCATCTCGGTTCTCTAATTCTTTAGTTAAACTGATAAAATCAAAGAACAAAGTTAGAAAACGGTTGCATACTTATAATAATGCTTGTGACCGTATACTTTTTTTGCAATTAAGAAAAAAAGTTGACAATGAAGTAAGTATAGTTGCTTTATGAAATATTTAGCTTCTCTTGAGGACCAATTATTTTCTAACCCGAAAAAATTCTGAAAATACACAAATTCCTTAAAAACCGTAATAAATTTTCCGTGTACAATGTTTCTTAACCAACGTAGCTCCTCGGATAAATCCTCCATTGCAAATTTATTTGCAGAAAACTTCAAAAGTGTTTATAGTCAATAATTCCAGTATCCTAAAAAGTAAATCTGATCACTTTTCTGATTTATATTGTACGTACGGAGTCTGATGTTATTGAGGTACTAAATCATTTAAAAATAAATAATGGACCTGGACCTGATTTAATTCCGAATTTCTTTGTGAAAAGTTTGAAGGATGTTCTTTATAAACCTCTTACAAAAATTTTCAATCATGCCGTAAAAACATCTTGTTTTCCTGATAGATGGAAGCTTTCACATGTAATTCCTATTTTTAAATGCTTTTCCCAAATTATTTGAGAAAGTCATACACACAAAACTATTCAACTTGGTTAAATATCTAATTTCCAATAAATAGCACGGCTTTAATCCAAACAGATCTACTCTCACTAATTTAATTGAATTTTCTGATTATGTATTTAGTGCAGTGGACGATAACACGCAAGTAGACTGTATTTACACAGACTTCAGTAAAGCTTTCGATACATAGTAAGTCATTCTATATTATGTGCTAAACTAGTAAGTTTTGGATTATCTAATTCTGATATAGTATTTTTTCAGTCTTACTTGTCTGGTAGAGAGCAATATGTCGTTTTTAATGGACATAATTATTTTTGTTTTTCTCCCACATCTGGAGTGCCTCAAGGTTCAATACTGGGACCTTTGCTCTTCATTATTTTCATAAATGATCTTCTAAATGTGATTGATTCCTGTTGTCTTCTTTATGCAGATGATTTAAAGATCTTTAAGGTAATAAGGGATTTGTCAGACTCGCTAAATTTACAAAAAGACCTACGTCAGGTTTATCAATGGTGTCAGTTAAATGAATTACATTTAAATATTAGTAAATGCATGGCAATATCTTTCACCAGGAAGGTTAACAATTTCGTTTTTGATTATAATATTAACGGATCTGTCGTTATCAGGACCAACTTAGTGATTTTGGTGTGGTTTTTGATGAGAAATTAAAATTTGATGCTCATGTTGATACTATTTGTAGTAAATCGTATAGAGCTCTGGGTTTTGTATTTAGACGAGGTAGGGAATTTAGGTCACCTACTTTATTGATCGTGTTATTTAATCATTTAGTGCGAAGTATTTTAGAGTACGGGTGTCAAATTTGGAATCCTTACTATGATCTACGGGCAATGAAAATTGAAAGAATTCAAAAGAAATTCACTAGATTTTTATGTTTCAATTTTGTACCGTTTACGGATAGATTGAATTATAATGTAAGGCTTGCTATATTTAATATGGAAGCGCTTGAAATTAGACGACTGCTTTTAGAGTAGATAGACTTAACCTAGATACGCTTCTTTTATCAAAGAAACCGATGCCAAAATCCTGCAACCCCATTTAGTATTACGTGCTAACCAAACGGCTTTAAGAATTATGGGGTGGTATGCATTCCCGGCACCAGTAGGGTATAGGTAGAATTTATTAGGACTTTATGAAACTTGGTGAGAAGATAAACTTAACCTTGATACGCTTCCTTTTTCAAGGAAACCGATGCCAAAATCCTGCAACCCCATTTAGTATTACGTGAAATTATGGGGTGGTATACATTCCAAACACCATTAGGGTAGGTAGAATTCATTAGGACTTTACGAAACTTGGTGAGTAGATATATTTATCCTAATTACGCTTCCATTATCAAGGAAACCGATGCCAAAATCCTGCAACCCCATTTAGTATTACGTGCTAACCGAACGGCTTAAAAATTATGGGGTGGTATGCACTCCAGGCACCATTAGGGTAGGTAGAATTCGCAACTTGCCGAATATGTAGATTAGAACTGTGTCTACTTACCAAATTTTAAAAATCGATGTTAAAATCCTACAGTCTTGTTTATTATTAAGTTCAATTTGAACTTCTTAACGACAGACGACATAGCTTACCGCAGGCGGCATAGGGGATGCAGAATGCAATAGAACTTTAAAACTTGCTGGTTGGATAAATTTGACCTTAATCCAATTTTATTGTCAAGGAAACCGATGGAATTAAAATTGATCTGCTTTGTTAATTAATATCTTCTTCACCATCGTATATTATTAATATATATTCGCTAAAAGAAGCAGAACTTTTGGATAAAGCTACTTAGGCTTAACTTCATTATTAATGATTTTCCCTAACTTGTTTACCAAAAACACCTAAATGTTGGCAAATCACTACTACGATGTAAAGCGAATTTTCTTCATCGATTACGATCGGTGATGTTAATAAACACAACTTAGACCCTCTGTTGGAGTGCAGAATTCAGCGCCGACCCACTGTCCATGTCAGTGTGCAGGTTGACATGGAGCTTGCAACGTGCATGTGGTATACTGTAAATGTGTGAGTAGGTGAATGAGTGGGTGAGAGCGTGAATGAAAAGGGGAGTATTAATTGACCTTAAAAGGACATTAAATCCAAAAAAAGTGACAACCAAAAATTGTATTTACTTATTTTTATTAGTTCGGAACAATTACATTTTGAAGTTAAAAAAAAAACGTGAAAACACAAATCGTAACTAATTTACAACCGGTAGAGTAAAGTTATTCTATACCAGCAAAGTTGGTTTAAAACAATTCCAATTTGGAATTACATATATGGGATTGTTGTTGTAAAGGAATATGAAAATTTCTTATGAAAAATGATTTTCTATTGTATATTAACAAAATTGTATACGACTTGAAAATAAATTGTTCATCGAACGTGACAGATGTTACAGAGTTTATATTTAAAAAACAAACATTTTTAGTATTGAGGCTGAGACAAAATGTACTGTTTGTAATTTGACTTCAAAAACTGATTTTTAAAATACATCCCTAGAAAATTCCCATTTGGGACTAGAAAATCTTCAAGCATGTATAGAATCAACCAACTTTTATTGTCAAAACTGCTATGAGGTAATGTTTATTCAGAATCTTATCACTAGAAATGAACTAGTGTTCCTTTATGTAGAACCATCTGTCAACCCGAATAAACAAATCACTATCTCCAACTTACCTATCAATATTAAAATTGAATCACAATATTATGAATTGAATAGTTTAGTTAGCTATGTATGTTCCGGTTGCACAGCATTACATAAACTATTGTTACAGAAATGGGCATTGGGAGAAATACGATGATTTATTGGAAAGTGCAATTAAAATTAAATTCCCCAAAAATCATTACGTTATATCTCATTTTCTTGTATACGTTAAAAAAAACGAAATCAATTTTTATCGCGGATAGTCGAGTTAAAAACAGACGCCAGCAAAATGTACCGAGCGTTAGTAAAATCTCATTGAAGTTATTTGTCGCGATAAAAAGCCAACAGTTTTGTCAAACAACTGCCATCTGATCATACAGTCCGCAGAAACCACGAGTTCCGGAAATAAAACCAGTTCATATTTCACTCTCTCTGGTACTATTCATCCCATCCAGCGGCGTTTTTTTAGTGATGCTCTAGTCGTTCGTCGAAATATTAAAGAATTTTTGATTTTTATTCTATATCTAAAAATTTTAATTTTATTATTGAAAATTTTACTTTTGTTAAATTTTATTTTAAATTATAGTGTTTCTAATATATTTTCTCAATTAATTATTTTGGATAATCAAAATCCGAAGCAGAACACCTTGAAGGCACAACCAGGAAACGCCACTGACACTTCAGGGGGTTTGGCCCGCTAAAATTAGATTTCATAATCATAAAGCAGTTTTGTATTAATGGTTTTCAGGAACCACGAGTTCCGGAAATCAAACCAGTTCATATCGGCTGGTCATAATGACTGTTGCTTACTCTAAAAACCCCGAGTTGGTTTGCATTTTGAGATTGGCGCAATAGGCCCTTATCTATATGGCCCAAGGAGACAGAATTTAATATATGGTTTCCAGGAACCACGAGTTCCGGAAACTGAAGTAAGCCGTATCTACTTGTAATGATGACCACCATTCATAATAAAAATCCCAAGTCGATCTGTATGTTGAGATTGGCGCTATAGGCCCATATGTGTATGTATAATATGTATGTGTATATCAAAACCAGTTTTTATTAATGGTTCCCAGGAACCACGAGTTCCGGAAATCGAACTAATTCATATCGGCTTGTCATAATGACTGTTGCTTACCCTAAAAACCTGTAACGATTGTTTGTCTGCATAATATTTTTTTTATTCACCACCTTTACATTTGCAAGTGGCTATTCGTCAACAGATGGCAGAAATGCTCGTCCAATAGGTAAAATTCATCGTGGAGACTTAATTAACGATTTTTTGTTCTTGACAGCTAAAAAGGGGGAGAGAAAAAAGAAGAAATGATGATTAGAACACGGACCACCGAAACGATCGGACAAAGAAAAATATAAAAGATACATTATCATTTTTTTCATAATAAAAATTGTTTAAAAGAAAATAATAAAACAAAAAGTTGTGAAAGTGATAAGTGATACTACCCAAAAGTGATCATTAAAGTAATAAATGCTACCCAAGTGATTGTTAACGTTAATTGGGCGAATTGTTAAGGGTAGACCGAAAAGGAACAAAATCAAAAATATTGATTATACGATCGGTCCAAAAATTCGCATTTTTTTTCTTTGAGTAGACGCGAAACTGAAATATTTATTGTGTGGCAATGCCCACATAAACCGCTATCCAACGGATTCGCCGTGTTCAACAGCGGCATCTTAAGTGGGATATAATACCTAACCCACCGTCACCGAACCGGAGCTGGCTTACTATCAATCCTGCTTCACGGTGCAACAACGTACCAGCAACCGAAACCGAGCGAACCAGTCGTCATATGTGGAGCGGAATTTTGGATCAGGCAGTTTTTGTTGTTGTAATTAATCAGTACCCATTTCGTTGTTCTGATTTGCTTATATACTATGTTAAGGTCATAGCATTAATTCGGTTTTTGGTGTTACTTAAAAAAAAAAAATAATAGTAATAACTAATACAGTTTTTTTTCCAAATACAGTCGACTGCGGGCAAGTTTTTTGCTTACTCTTTATTTCCAGGTCGGTTGAAGCCAACGAGCTCGGAGGTACTCACCGTCTTTAATTGATTCGTGCGTCAAATATACGTAGAGCATCGAGGACGTATGCGCGAAAAAAAAATTGTTGTTGGTTCAAGGTCATTTTTTTTATTATTAAGGCTAAAATTCGAGTTAATACGAAATCATTTATCTAACTTCTATATTTGAATGTAATGAAAATATATTTATATAGTTAGAAATGGGTACAGACAAGAAAATGGTGGTTTAATTTTAAACAATTCGGGGGATGAGGAGGACCAGTATGTGTGTGTGTTCGAAATGAGGTGAGTAAAATTTTTCTCAATTGCAGCAACAAGACCCAGGAAGGACACCATCACAACCCCACGCCAGACTGCGCGATAGCCGGACAAACGCTGCTGGTGGTGACTCCTGGACATCTGCTAACGGGCGATTCCACACTGGGGTCGTTCGTTACAAACCCTAAGTTTTTTTGCATGTTGAGATTGGTGCAATAGGCTCTTATCTGTATGGCCCAAGGAGACAAAATTTAATTTATAGTTCCCAGGAACCACGAGTTCCAGAAACTGAAGCAAGCCGTATCGACTTGTAGTGATAACCACTATTCATAATAAAAATCCCGATCTGTATGTTGAGATAGGCGCTATAACGAATATTCTAAAGTTAAACACGTATATTAAAGTTTTTTATTATTTTTTAATGTACAATTTTCTGTACTTATTTTGTTTTCTGGGATAAGTATTCACATTATATTTTTTATGTGTGATGCTGTACATATTTAATCATATTTAACAGAAATTATAAACAAATTCTGGGCTAGGATGATAATGCAGTTTTAGTGTTGCCTGATGGCATTTTTTATTTTTCTGTTATGAAATCCTGGGCTAACTTCACAGACATTTGATTTTATGGATTAAGGACACCAGAGCAAAGACTACTTCAGTAAATAACCTATAAATTTAGCTGGCCAATGGGCCTCTTCTCATTCACAAGTGACTAATATTATGAAGTGATATTAATTATGTTCCTTGAATTATTTAATTATTTATTGTTTTTTAATAATAAAATTAATATTCCAATATTCTCAAGAATCTCCAGACAATTTTTTGGAATTCTCGAGAATTAAAACTGTTGGAAAATTCGAGACTCTCGACTCTCGAGAACGAAAAAAGTTCAGCAAATCAGAAACTCTAAGCATAACCGAACCACTATTTCTGCAAAATTTAAAAGCAAATAGTTTTTGTTTAACGAAAAAAGTAAACCTTTTTCTATTTAATGGTATCTGTGGTTCGCATATACTTTTTATGTACTATATGTTTGGGTATAATATATAAAATCTTTTTGGGTACAATTCCTTTTACTAAATAAAAATCACTGTAAAATGGTCGGAGAATAAAATGAAAATAGAAATTTTATGGAATTTTATACCGCATTTGTAGTTTCTATATACGAGTATTAATATGTTGCGAACGATGAAATACGTTAAATTTAAATAAAACGAAACTAAAATCATCATTCAACGATGATAATTTTTTTTTATTCAATTTTCTTCTAAATAATATTAAATTGTCAAAAAGCGAAACCGACCACCCATCAAAATTTATATTTACAAATTGAAAAATAACTCAAGTAACACAATTTTCAAAATATAAATAATTCACGATACTGTGCTTAATCGAAATTTAATGTAATTACTAAACAATGGTTAAATCTTTAATCGATATTTTTAATTATTCAATTTAAATTGTTTTTCGAAAAAAAAAATTGTAAAAAAAAAAAATCCTCAGCTCAAGCAACCATCTGATTGCGACGATAAAAATAGACTTCAATTAAAAAACAAATTGGTATTGTTTTAAGGCAAACAAAGTTTTCCAATGTCAATATCCAAATCCAATATGTTTAAAGCGTGCGCGAAAACCAATTAAAATGTATAAATACTCACATGGTGTGACGAGACGATTACGATCTCATCGTTCATACCGCACCGTTGTATTCACATATGTACATTCCACCGTTTTAACATCGAACATACAAAGGTAAATATTTATATTGATTTTCACATAACTTGAGCGCCAATTACCGCGTATAAATAAAATTTAAAACCATTCATAATATTTATCTCGTCCATGTGTACAGCGAAATATTTTAGAGATTTTCGAGAGCTTATCACTGTTCGAAATTAGTTTTCAACTACGTTAAATTAGTATATGCGGAAAAAACGTTTCAACAACATAATTTACATCACATATCAATCAATTGTGATTTGTTGTTTTGGAAATGTTGGTGGCTATTTGTATATTTTGAGTTAAATCGAAATTTGTTTGTTAATTAAATATCACCCATAAACAAAACAGAACAGCGAACAAGAATGCTTACCGTATGCTGGAAACGAGTACAAATGTTTTCATGTACCATTCCCACATCAATCATCACCAAGAATTTTAATTTTCAAATGTGTATTTCCATGTTTATCTAAACGTACATATTCAATATATACCTGTTGGGATCAATGGCAGGTGGTAGATAAATATTTTTGTATAATAAAATTTCGCGTGTAGCAGACGACTCTGTAATTTACACGTCGTTTATGTTGGTGCATCGGGTTGGGCTTAAATCCCATTTTAATAAAGTTTTTTATGGTTTAGGGCTAGTTTTTTATTTTAAATAAAATAAAACAAATTTTGTCGGATAAATTGGGGATCTGAAAATTTTAAAATTTGTTGAGCCAAAATGTTTACTGTATTAATTTTATAGGAAGTAGGAAGCCAAAAATGAAAATTTAGATAACTACCAGACCAAATATCTTTGTGATACTAATCAAAAGAAATTTTGCCATCAGGCTCGTGGATCAAAAGTAAATCTAAAAATGGAATTTTGTTTGTCAACTTCCTTTGCTAAAGTAAATTTTATTCGATTAAAAATTTTGTTAAAGCTGTTCAAAAATATATCAATTTTGTTTTCAGGAATAGCCGTTATGATATCATCAACATATCGAAAATAAAATAATGGCTGAAAATTTAAAGAATTTAATGCCAAACATTCCAAAGTTTTCCATTAATAAAATTGCTAATATGGGCTAATGGGAGAATCCACTGGAGAACCAAAAATTTGTTTATAATTTTTATTGTCAAAAGAAAATTCTGAATTATCTAAAACAAAGCTTAAACCTCCGTCAATTTTGATTTTGCTTTCATTTAATGTCTCTCCAATTTTTCCTGATAATTTCCGAAACTATATCACTAAAGAAATTAACAAAAAATTTTGGGGTATAATGAAATTTCGAATTTTTTGTTTAAATTATTCGGAATTTAAAACAAAAGAATTAGTTTTTCCTACACTTAATTTAAGAATATTACCTAAACATGCCAGATAAACCGCGGGACCCGTGGAACCATCTATTGAGCTCACAATAGGTATGTTGGTTATATTTGGTTTATGGATTTTAGGTAAACCATATAATTTAGGAACTACTGGAATATTTTTTTTTTTTGTAACTTTGCCAAAGACTTTATTCTTGAATCTTTCTTTATACGAAACTAACAAGAAGTGTGAAATTCTTAAAAACTATATTTTATTTTAAATTAAGCCTTAACCTATGTTAATACTTAATATCATTATGCATTATAACTATTAAATTACTATTATTTACTTAATTTTAGTGTGTTAGGTCAACATGCGCGTAATGATTATAGATTATATTTCTCAGTTAATGAAATCTAGAGGATCTGCTCTGCGAAGCCGTCTGTATTTCGATAAACCTTAGTAGTACTCTATAGCTAATTCGTTAGGATGTGACTCCAGTTTCAGTTGGCACTTTAGACTGCATGATTTAATTGTCTCTTTGACAGTTTTGGTTTCTAAGTCTCTATGTATGTTCCTATTTCGAATATACCATGATGTATTTGTAATGCTACGAAGTATTTTTGCTTGCGTTCTTTGTACGTTATCTATATTTGATACACTAGTTGAGCCCCATAGTTGGATACCATATGGCTATATGGAGATTAGGATCGCTTTGTATAGTAGAACCTTGCAGTCTAGAGAGAGTTTCGATTTTCTACCGATTATCCAGTACATTTTTGAAAATTTTATTTGTAATTGATTGCGTTTTGTTTCAATGTACTTTTTCCATGTCAATCTTCTATCGAGAAGAAAACCGATATTTGACGTTTGTCTGTTGAGGAACTGTGATATTGTTTAATTTTACTCCTGGACATGTACATTTATTCAATGTGAATGTTAAATGTGTTGATTTACATTCATTCTTCCTTATCCGCCAAGTTTTTAACCAATATTCTATTTTGTGTAGTTGTTCTTGTAATTCCCTCGATGCTGTTTGAGGATTTTTGTGTGGAAGTGACTATTTTTCAGTTATTGGTAAGTCAGCTGTGAATAACAGCACAGGTCCCAATACACTACCTTACGGTACTCCTGCCTTTATCTCGATTAGATTAGCAGTGGCCGTACTTCGTTTCACCTGGAACATCCTTTGGGCTAAGTAGTTTTCAAGAATAGAATGAAATTGTCTAGGCAGAAGAGTTTAAATTTTGTAATTTAAACCTCCATGCCATACTTTGTCGAAAGCTTGCGCAATATTCAAGAAAACTGCCGAGCAATATTTCTTTTCTTCTAAGGAAAGCTTAATTGTATTTACAATCTGTGCACTTGTTCTATTGTGCCGTGTTGCTCTCTAAATCCAAATTGGTGATCTGGTACAATGCGACCTTCAAAAGCTTTGAAATTATCGGAAGTAGACTTATTGGCCTGTACGACGAGACTTGGGTTTCATCTTTACCTGGCTTACAAATCATGATAATTTGAGATATTTTCCATTTTTGGGGAAAGTATCCACATCTCATAATCGCATTAAATTAGTAGATCATGATCTGGCGCTTTCTTAGGATTTATACTGTTTTTGATAACATTTTTGACGCATTTCCATTTAAATTTTACTGGATTTGGGGTCGACTCGTCCCTCGTAAACTATGGTAGTACGCAGCCATTATTTTGTTTGTTTGGAGTGAACACTTTTTGTAGATGGTTAGAGAAAGCGATAGCCTTTTTTAAGTCACTTCGCCTAGTGACCATCTGGTTTCCTTATCGGTGGGTTCGATAGCTCTGGCCTTTTTAAACTTCTTGCTGCCTTCCACAGTGAGTAACCTGTTTTTCCTGTTGCTGTGAGCTCACTTAGGCAATTCTGAATTCCTAAATTTTGTTCTTCCCGTATAGCTTCTCTTGGAGCTTTAATAGCTCTATTTAATTTCAATTTAAGCAAAGGAGATTGGTGAAGCTACCATAGCCGACGAATTGCCCGCTTCTCTGCCAATAACATTTGAATGTTACATGAAAGCATTATATTTTTTCGGAATTTTTGTTCTCCAGAGTAGCTTTTTTTGCAGCCATTTCCATTATTTGTCTTAAGTTTTCTATCGCGGCATCAATGTCTTCTGGTGTGCGAAGTGGAACAACAAGATGACAATTACATTTACTATGTTTCTATAAAGAACCCATTTCGTTAGTTTGTTTGTTAAACGTTGGGGTGGTTAAGTGTTTAATGCTTGGGTACTTAGTGTTACTATTATTTGTGAGTGATCTGATGATAAATCATAACAGCCAACGACTTGAGCATTGTTGCGTGCTATTCCTCGTATTACACAGAAATCTATTAAATCAGGAATTTTCTTTCGATCTGTAGGCCGATATGTGGCATGCCCAGATAATAAATAATCACCATTTTTCTCGTTTATTGCTTTGAAGAGTCACTTGCCTTTGGGTAACGTCAACCTCGAACCCCATTGCACATGTTTAGCGTTGTAATCACCCCCTGCTACAAATTTGATTCCCAACTGATTAAAGTAATCGATAAATTGCTGTTTTTTAATTGCGTGTTTGGGACAGTAGACAGCCGATATTAAAAATTTCGCAGACCTTTCTTCTGAAACAAATAAACTGATAATTGTAGCTTGAATGTGATCATTAGCATATTTCCGGAGCTCGTAGTTGTTGAATTTTTCATTCACAGTCAGTACCAGTTGTGATTGCAGAAAGTTAGATATTGATTCGTGTTCATTATTCCGTTTACTACATAAAGTGGGAAGAGCCCTTTTGATGATATTACGACAGACAATTAAACCAGATTTTTCATTTGAACTAAAAAATGAAAACAAAACAAACTTCTTATAATTGCAATGTCATCGTTGTATCTGTGATTTTTCGTTAAACTGCGTAGGTATACGTATACACAAAAAAAACAAAATATTTATTGATTGTATGCGGTTTTTTACAGAAAATGAAATCGTAGTTTAAATTTTTACGTTTACATAGGATGAAATATCTCTTTTAGGTTGTCTCTGATATTACTGACCAAAACACGATTCTAACTGATTATTTGATCTGCGTTGGACACAGGAAGGTAAATATTCTTCTCCTTTTGATCTGCGAACGGTCCTGGACATTAGTAGTGGCAAAGTCATCGTAGTCTCGTCACTGAATACAATATAATCAAGAAATAGAAAAAGATAAAGTTGAAAGAGAAATTTACTTTAAAATATTATAAAAGAAGGACTTTTATTATTTGTACCTTATTTGTGCCTTTTTCAGTTCTCTCTAGGCTATCTAAAATGTACATTTGTTCACGTTTTTCTTTGATGTATCATCCTAACATTTAACCTTTGCTTCTTGTGAGGTACTGAAAAAGTCTACGTCTCACCTTTCTCTCCGATATTTCCGCACCAACGTTACGCATTGTACCCTTCAGAGACTTACTGGATAACGTTCGATCTTCTTTAGCTTTCCAGATTAAAAATCTGTCCTGGCTAACTGTTGTTTTACGATTGCGATCACATTTTCCTCTTCTTCTGGGACTTGTTGAAGACTGAGATCTTAATTTTTGCGAGAATTTGCTTACGAATGATCGGCTCACTCCTGCTTTTTGGGCTATTTGCGCATGCATATACTGGCCTACATCCAACTGTGTTGAAATTTTGGCTCTGGTTACAGCACTGCTGCTATAGCATGGCCTTTACTTTACCCATGTTGAATTTCACTAATATTACAAAACCACTATCACTTTTCAAAGTCACAAACGAGACTGAAATTTTGAAGTAAAATACTAATTCTTAAATACTACCTAGTTGTAATAAAATCAAACCAATTCGGAGGTCAAAATAATTAACAGAACAATAAATTCTCGGAATTCATATTTTGTCGAAAAGGGTTTTAAGCTATTAATGACTCATAAAAGGCATATTTTTAGAGTATATTAAATTGTTATTGCACGATCTCTTTGGATTGGTCGATATCTACCTTAATAAAGTGTCAGCTATACAAAAGATTGCAGTTGGCTTTCACATTACCATGAATTTCGGATGAGGTGATAATATTTTGGCCACATCTGTATAAAAAACAGTTGGCAACATTTTTCGTCGGCGATAAAAATAGAAATGGACTCTGAATTTATTTCAACGAAAAAATCGACGTCGCCAGAGTCGATGGCTGTATTTGTATTGCATGTTTTCGGTTTCTTGTTCTGTTTTGAACTTAAGAATAACATCGATCTGAATAAGTGACAATCAAAAGAAGCCAAGACTGGAGAATACGCCGGATGCTGTTAAATTACCTAGCCTAAAGAGAAGATCAGTTTCTGGGTTGATTTTGCTGTATGTAGACGAGCGTGGTCATGCTGGAATATCATTGTCCGTCTTTTTTGGCCCGTAAATGGTATGTTTTGCTCCAGAGCATCACTTAACTTGATCAATTTGGCCTGGTAATGTTCAGCCGTAAAAGTTTGACCAGGTTCCAGAAGCCCGTACTACATGACTCACCTAATACAAATAATTATGGATTATAATTAAAAAAAATGGCGAGTATTTCTAAATTACATGATTGGATTAATTAATGTAAAAGTAATTTGTAGTTTGCTTTCTAGGTTGACAGATTTTGATGATTTCAAAATAGACTAAGTTGGATTATGAATTCCAAGAAAATGTATGCCGCCCAATGTTTTATGTTTTTCAGGATTATGTGTGGTCGTTTTGTTTAGGTGTTAATTTAGGTACAATTTCAACAGGTGTATTGGAATATAATTTTCACGGTATAAAATAATACTAATAAAGTATCTTAAAACGAGTAGTGAATCTTATATTTTTAATTGGGAAATCATGATCCCGAAATAACCTAACTAGTTTGCAATATTTATTATTTATTGTAAAAATATACACATAATATACATTTTCCGATATTTCTTTGTGTGTTCATCTATATAAAACAAATATGTACCTTCCAGCGTTAAAGTTTATAATGGTGTAATACATGCATACCACCCTGTATGGCATATACAATACTTTACATAAATTAGCATTTCCCAATAAGTTAAATTGCATTTACCAATAAATTAAATTAGCTTAAACTGCAATTAAATATTAATATTTCAATTAACAAAAAGTGATGACAAAAAAGGTAATTGTACGAGGTACAATGTACTGAAGAACGCTGACGGGTTTTTTTGTATAAATCGAGCGTTCACCAAAATTATAAATAAATAATTGAATATAGAATTAGAGTTGAAGCAGAGCAGGTGTGAAGAATAAAAAATGTAAACTAAAGTGTAAAATAAAGTAGAACTAAGTATGTTATAAATCCCGTGTCTTTTATTAATGAAGTGAATAAAAACCAATAGAAACTTTACATGGCGACCGTGACAGGACACGGGATCCTTTAAACAAGTGCTTGAGAGAGTTAAAATGAATAATTCAAAAATAAAAGTGAAAAGTTCAACAAACGTAAAATTTTTTAAATGAATAATTCAGAAAATAAAGTGAAAAGTTCGACAAACTAAAAACGTAAAACGTGAGCAGTTCAACAAACGTAAAATTTTTTCAATTAATTATTTGAAAATTTGAAAAACGACAATCATAATGGGGAATGGTGCTGCAAAAGAGCCGGAAACAGTGGTCAAGGAGAACATTATTTTAGACAACAATAACAGCAGCAAGGATGAGGAAAAAGGATCAATCACACAGACGACGGAAATGATAGTCATCGCCGTCATCATTTATATAATTGGTGAGTTAGTAAAATATGTATATAATAAACACATCAATAATATAAAAAAGATAGCTAGAAATACGGCTGAAAGCGTATAAAATAATAGGAAGTAACTTAGCTTAAATAAATAAAATATATAAAAATATATTTAAAATACGTAATTTTTGGGTTAAGAAAAACAATAACAATTTATATTATTAAACAAATTTAGATTACCAACATTTAATTAGAAATGGTTTTAGATATTAAAAATATACGAAAGGGAAATTACAAAATAAGCAAAAATAAATATATTAAATATAACATTATCTATATGTGTATATACAAAGAACAAGGTCATTTTTCTTTGCAATCATATGTTTGATAGTAAAAAATAAAAATCATTTTTAATATTTTTTTATATAAAACGATGTCATAAGTACAATGCTCTTGAAAAAAGAAATATATAAGTATATATATTTTGTAATGTGATATTACAACAATTACAAAAATTATTTTTTCTACTTCGTTATTCGATATGGTCGTTATAAATTATGGTCTTAGATAATATTGTTTAGTTAAATAAGTATAAAATATATAAAATAGCGGTAGCAAAATGAAATATTACAAATAATTTACTGAAAAATAATGAGATGGCAATCATCGCAATTGACTCACTCTCAAATTACAAATAAATCGAATTTTTTTAAAAAAAAATATAACAGATGAAAAAGTTAAAAGAGTTAATTAGTCAATTGAAATTGAGGAAAGAGAGTTTCTCCAAAAATCCCAATAGAAAATTTTCAAATAAATTTTTATTAAATACTGTAACGATATTAAAAGAATCGAATAAAGTATACATAAATATAGTAAAAGATTTGGACATAGGAGACGAATCTGTAAAATTATTAATTGACACATATAAGAAATACTACAATTTAGTAGAAGATTTTGTGGGGAAACAGCAATTAAAAATATTAGAAGAAACTACTAACTCGGAGGACAATTCGGAAGACGAAACAGAGCAAATCATGGCTAGCTTTGACTTATATCAGTCAATGAAAATTGTCCCAGAATTCAAAGGCAAAAATAGCGAGTTAGAAAATTTCTTAAATATAGTGGAATTAGTTTCCGACTCGTTAAAAGACGACACGGAAAGAGAAAAATTACTAAAATTTATTTGGACGATTAAAATAAATACAATTGTGAAATTAAAAATAAACAACAACGGAATACCAAAATGTTTACAAGAATTAAAAAACTCTTTAGCCAACGGATGTCCGAATGAGGATACGGTGCAGACGTTGCATAGCCAGTTATCTCGTATTTCCCAAAATGGTTCAAATATCGATGTTTATATTTCAAAAATTGAGTCGATAATTTTAAAATTAAACAGATTAAATAAGGAAACAGTAGGTGGCGACGCCAATACTATTGAAAAAATGAATGATCAATTAGCTTTGAACATTTTTAAAGAAGGTTTAGATGAACCTCGGAAATCTTTTATAGTAGCTGCTAGGCCTACATCTCTTACAGAAGCAACTAAACTTGCAAAAGAAATGGAAGCCGCCAGCAAAACTTCCAATATAGCTTCATCAAATGTCAATTTCATAAACAAACAAAGACATTTTTTGGGCACAAACAGGAATAATAAACAAAAACATTATTACAGTTACAATAAAAAATGTATAGAAACTAAAAATAACAGTAACAATTCAAGATATTCGAATCGAAACCAACAAAATAGATTTTACGTACCAAATAAATACACTCCAAAATTTAACTATCAAAGTCAACACAGTCAAAAAAATAATGGTGCATATTCTAAAGGTTATTATAATAATCAAAAATTCCCAAATTATAATAACAATTACCAAAACCAGCGTTATCAAAATACACCTGGTACATATCGAACCGGTAAAACTTATTACATTAACAGTAACGAGTCAAAAAACGGGGTTACTTTCCCGCAGGGGAAAGACACAACTGTTCAAGGGTTGGAGCAAGATTTCCAGAACCTGAATATGTAACAGAATATAGTTTCAAATTGTATAATATATCTTCTAAATTAAACAATTATATTGAAGTATACACTTCACCAAATCTAAATACAAAACTGAATTTTCTGATTGATACAGGATCAGATATATCACTAATAAAATTAAACAAATGTGATAAGAACATAGAAATTAATACTAATCAACGTTGTAGGATAACAGGTATTACTGAGAATGAAAGCTATACATTAGGTACAACAAACACTAATTTTATATTAGACAATAATAATTTTAATCAAGAGCTACACATCGTGGCGAATGATTTTTCAATTCCAACTGATGGAATATTGGGTAGAAACTTTTTAAATAAATATTGTTTCAAGATAGATTATGAAAACTATATATTATCGACAAAACTAAATGAAAATTACATCGAAGTACCACTTATAGTTCATGAAACTGAACATAATGATATTTTTATTCCCGCTAGATCTGAGATTATTTGTGCAATAAATATTGCTAGGGAATCTGAACTAATTATAGAAAAACAAGAACTGCAACCAGGTATATTCATTGGTAGTAGCGTAATACCAAGTAAGGGTATAGCACACGCTAGATTTTTAAATAGTACTGAAAAAGATGTAGTGATAAAGAATTTTAAACCAAAAACTTCAGAGTTGCACAAAAATACATGCAATATCTCTTCTCAAAAAAACCAAGTTAACAGAATAAAAAACTTAGAAAAAACTTTAAAAATAGATGGATTGGATACAGAGGCCAACAGTGGAATATTAAATATATGTAAACAATATAACGATATATTTTTATTAGAAGGAGATATTTTGTCAGTAAACAATTTTTATAGACAAAGTATTATAACTACGGAACATACTCCTGTTTACACCAAAAATTATAGGCAACCATATAATCAAAAGGTTGAAATAAATTCGCAAATATCAAAGTTATTAGAGAATAAAATCATAGAACCGTCTGTTAGTCCTTATAATTCACCTATCTTATTGGTACCCAAAAAGGACCAGGACAACTCAAAACAATGGAGACTAGTGGTTGACTTCCGAAGGCTTAACAATGTTGTAATAAATGATAAATTTCCACTTACTCGATTGGAGGATATCTTAGACCAATTAGGGAGAGCGAAATATTTTTCTACGCTCGACTTATCCAATTCTTTTCATCAAATTGAACTGGATGAAGAATCAAGACCACTTACTGCTTTTTCGAGCGACCAGGGTCATTATCAATTCAAAAGACTTCCTTTCGGATTAAAAATATCTTCTAATTCTTTTCAAAGAATGTTGTCAATTGCCCTTTCCGGACTAAAAAGTCAAGCATTTCTATATGTAGACGATATTATAGTACATGGTTGTTCAATTAACCATCACAATAAAAACTTAGTATCAACTTTTGAATGTTTAAGAAAATACAATCTTAAACTAAACCCTAGGAAATGTAATTTTCTAAAAAATGAAGTTGTATATTTAGGACATTTAATAACAGATAAAGGTATCAAAACAGATCCTTCTAAATTTGACAAAATCAAAAATTATCCCATTCCAAAAAATGCAGATGAAGTGCATCGTTTCACAGCTTGATGTAATTACTATCGTAAATTTGTACCTAATTTTGCAAAAATTGCAAAACCTCTATATTCGCTTCAAAAGAAAAAAGTTCCGTTTAATTGGTCAATAGAATGCGAAATTGCATTCAAAGATTTGAAGCAACGATTGATAAATGCTCCAGTGTTACAGTATCCAAATTGGGATAAAGAATTTATATTAACGACCGATGCGAGTAATTATGCATACGGCGCAGTGTTGTCGCAAGGTGAGATTGGGAAAGATCTTCCAATTGCCTATGCAAGTAAAAATCTTGACAAGAGTGAGATAAACAAAGATATTTTACAAAAAGAGCTTCTCGCAATTCATTGGGCGATCAATTACTTTAGGCCTTACCTGTACGGTAGAAAGTTTAAGGTCATAACTGACCACAGGCCACTGCGGTAAGTTTATTTACAGACAACAAACCAACCTCAAAAATGACAAGGGTGCGTCAAAGTTTATGTGAATATGAGTATGAAATTGTATATCGGAAAGGTACACTGAATGTGGTAGCGGACGCGTTATCACGTATAAAGTGGGATTCTGACATGCTCAAGGCATTAATACCAAAAGACGCTGATGTTAAAGTCATAACTAGGTCAATGACAAAGAAAGCTCAAAATAATAATGAAAATATACATATAGATAAAAATGAAATAAAAGAATTGAAGCCTGATCAACTTCATATTTGGGAAAGTACATCATACAATGATGTGAAACATAAAAAAAAATTAAAATTTGTAATAAATAACGGTTTAATGAAGGTGCGAAATGAGAATAATGAAATAATAATTACACTTAACGAAACTCTACGAGAATTAGATTTGGTATTTGAGATGTTAATAGGTGCGATGAAAAGAAACCGAATAAAGGAATTATCCATGGATATAAATGATAATATTTTCAAATATATAACGCGCGAAAAATTTAAAAAATTATATCAGAATGTATGCGAAAATCTAGATAAACGCAAAGATAAATTAAAAATAATAATGTATGAAGCACCGAAAATTTTGGAAAATGAAGATGAAATAAATAAAATAATTAAATTATATCATGACAGTCCCATAGGAGGTCATGTTGGTACCCGCAGATTAATTAAAAAATTAAAACAAAAATATATATTTAAAAACATGAACAAAATTGTAACTAAATACGTAAGAAAGTGTGACATGTGTGCTAGGACTAAAATTAATAGACACAATAAAGAATTATTAGTAATTACAGATACTCCTGATAAAAGTTTTGAAGTAGTGGCAATCGATACAGTAGGTCCTCTCTTACCGTCTAATAGTTTTAGGTATATATTGACTATTCAATGTGAACTAACAAAATATGTGGTAACAGTACCAATGAGGGATAAATCTGCAATCACTATCGCGAAAGCTTTAGTTGAACATTGTATTTTAGTATTTGGAAATTTTAAGAGCATAAAAACAGATTTAGGAACCGAATTCGTAAATGAAATATTCAATAATTTATGTAAGACATTGCAAATTGAGCATAGGACATCTACAGCTTATCATCATCAAACTTTAGGAACCATCGAAAGAAACCATCGTGTACTAAATGAGTATTTATTATGTTTTGCCAATAGTAATAATTGGGATGAATGGTTGAAATATTATGCATTCTGTTACAATACAACACCGCATACAGATACCAATTATACTCCTTTTGAATTAGTTTTTGGAAAAATTGCAAATTTACCAAACGATATCACAACGGTTACAAATAAGTTATATAATTATGAAGATTATGTAAAAGAATTTAAATATAGATTAGGAATAGCGAATCAAAAAGCACACGAAATGTTAAAAATAGCAAAAATGAAAAGACAAGAAATGTCAAAGAATAATTGTACCAATAACGAATTTAAAGTAGGGCAATGGGTATTAATACGAAACACAGATAGAAGAAAGTATGAGAACCCATATAATGGTCCATATAAAATAATTGAAATAAACAATGTTAATATAATGATAGAAATAAATAAAAAAAACAAATGGATACATAAGGATAGAATAAAATCCTATGATTGTAATACTTAAAATTTTAGAATATTATAAAAAATTTATAATAAGACACAAAAGTTAGTATTATATAATTATTAATTAAGTAGTAATTTTATAATGATTGTAATAGATAATAAGTATGTTATAAAAAAAAAAAAGAAAAAAAAAAAAAAAAAAAAAATATATATATAGAATATACATATATTTTTTTTTTTCCTTAAAGGCCGGGGGTGTAATACATGCATACCACCCTGTATGGCATATACAATACTTTACATAAATTAGCATTTCCCAATAAGTTAAATTGCATTTACCAATAAATTAAATTAGCTTAAACTGCAATTAAATATTAATATTTCAATTAACAAAAAGTGATGACAAAAAAGGTAATTGTACGAGGTACAATGTACTGAAGAACGCTGACGGGTTTTTTGTATAAATCGAGCGTTCACCAAAATTATAAATGAATAATTGAATATAGAATTAGAGTTGAAGCAGAGCAGGTGTGAAGAATAAAAAATGTAAACTAAAGTGTAAAATAAAGTAGAACTAAGTATGTTATAAATCCCGTGTCTTTTATTAATGAAGTGAATAAAAACCAATAGAAACTTTACAATGGCCCAGTAATTCAATATTGTTACTGTATTTAGATAAGGTATATAGTATGTATTTATACGATTTGAAACAGTATTTATATGCAAACTTAACTTTCCGATCAATTTCCCTGCCGAAACAACAAACAATTTTTATTTAAAAAAAAAACGAAACATTCAACGAATGCAGAAATGTAAACAAAAATATCAAATAAAATTTTATTAGATTTTACCAGCCTCCAGGTAAATATATGATATCAATATACATTTTTCTTTGTACCGATAAAAAATCTAATATTTACATGGTAATTCATGTACATATATATCCTCACGGGGGTAGGATATTATATGAAAGGATTAAATCACACACCAAAAATGTGAATCAAAAATTTGTTGACGCGTATTACATGGTTCAATCGATTCGAATTATATTAAAAAAAAATCGCATTGCGATGTGTTCAACGGAATTCTAATTTATTTTTCGCTTGAAATCCTCTCAGGTGGCAATTTTATATGAATCAAACGAAGTTTAATATTTTACATAATATTGCCATTAGTTTATTAAAACTTGGTTTCTGCAGTTTCGCGGGTGTACAAAAGTTTCTTAGTGAGAAATATTTCAACTCCATTAAAGACACAAAATTTAAGACATTTAAGACACAAAATTAAAGAACAACTAATTAGGATTTACATTAGCTTTACTGGCACACAAAAAATGAATTTATAATACAAAAAATTTATATAAAAGATGACACAGATTTCTTTCAAAAGCAATATGAACAAAAAAGATCGTAAAATAAACCAACTTCGCATTAACATATCAGAATGATTATTAATACTTATCCTATTGTTCCTGTTTTATATATTTGCTTCTTGGTATTTTAAAATTTAGCATTTTTGTTTTATTTTAAGCAAAACAATGAAATAAATTATATTATAACATTTTGATGTAAAAAAATATAAAATTGTGAAAGATTGCTACCCCCTTACATTGTGTATAAGGAGGTTTCATCTATTGTGCTTTTAAATTAATGAGTTATTTTGAGAACGGAATTTCAGAGGCTTTTCTTTATAAAGTTTCTCTTTGCCTATAGAAATATTCACACTCAGTTCTACTTGTTAAAGTGTTATAAAATACTCAAAATAGTTACGCACATTCTTGAAATTTCATCTAGTATTATTTAAACAAATATTTCATAAATACTTTTCATATAAGCATGGAAATTATTCACGAAGACAAAGCTTACACCAATAGCCGTTGATAAGGGTCGTAAGTGGTCCTATTAAATAAAACATTATCTAAACTAAGAATAAATCTGTACATGAAATTTTAATATTTAAAATTGAATATTAATTGAATATGAACTGAATATGAATTGAATATGAATTGAAAGCACCGGTCATGAATTTAATATTGACCAAACATTACGACGCTTTTGGGAAATCGAATCGATCGGCCATGATATTCCGCCGTTATCAGCGGAAGAGAAACTCTACGAAGACACATTCAACAAAAACGTGACACGATGCCCCGATGGGAGAATGCAAGTTCGACTGCCATTTAAAGCCAGTATTTCGAACTTAGGTGCTTCATTAAATATGGCCGGTCTGAGAATGAGGAACATGGAACGGCGATATAAATGGTTCATGAACGACTATCTTCAACTTGGGTACATGCAGGAAATCCCTCCACCAATGATTAAAGACGGTGGTTATTTTTTCCACACCACGGTGTCGTCAAAGCAGATAACCACGCCACCAAAATACGCGTAGTATTCGACGGCTCCGCAAAAACCATCCCCAGCATGTCCCTCAACGATTGTTTAGCGGTCGGTCCCACTGTGCAGTCCACGCCTTACGCCATAATACTCCGGTTCCGCGAGCATCGCATCATTTTTGCCGCGGACATCGGAAAAATGTACCAGCAAATCCGCCTCCACGATAATGACACGAAATACCAACGGATCGTCTGGCGGGAGGAACCAACGCATCCAGTGAGATATTATACCTTACGCACGATAACTTACGGGCTCTCATCCGCTTCCTATTTGGCAACTCGCTCGATTAAGAAGGTACCTGACGACATACGAGCAGCAGATCCAGTGGTGGCTGGCATTATCGACAAATCTTTGTATATACGTCCACGACAACATGACTGGTGGTGACACCATCGAAGAAGTACAACGATTAAAGGGATCACTTACGTCAACACGTACTAGCTATGGCTTTCCGTTGCGGAATTGGGTGTCAAACTCAAATGACATCCTACAAGATATTCCAGTCGCGGACCGGCAGCAACAAGTCAAATCCATTCACGATCAAACATCTGACCAGTCCATTTCGATTTTAAGGTTGCAATATGACCCAGGTTATGACACATTCAAATTTCGCGAATGTCTCCCCATATTCGTAAAGTTCACGAAGAGGATGATACTATCCGAAGGTGGAAGATGATATTTCATTCACTGAAATTGGATCGCACCCGTTAATGTAAAAATTAAATTTTTTATTCAACAATTATGGTTGCTGAATTTAGCTTGGGATGATCCGTGGCCGTTCAAGGAAATTAAGGACTGGGAGTTGATTAGGGCAAAGTTGCCCGTCATCGAAATGATACCCATTCCACGGTTTATACACAGCACCCTGGCATTCGCTGTGATGGTCTATTGCAAGGTAACCTTAGAAACTGGAGAGACCCACAGCAACCTAATTTCAGCCAAAACCAAGGTGGCCAATCAAGCAACAAAGCATCCCGCGCCTCGAGTTGTGTGGAGTTGTACTCTTGACCAAATTAATGAACGTCGTGCAGAAAGAAACCACGACTACCGTAAACCAAACTTATTTATGGACGGACTCCACCATTGTCCTTGATTGGCTTTCATCCCATCCACGAAGATGGCCCACCTTCATAGCGAATCGGACTTCCGAAATAATATCATCGTTCAATCGACAACACTGGCGCCACATACCATCCTGCCCAACAAGCAGATTATGCAACGTTTCAACCACACATGGAAGCGCTAGTTCATGCCGTTACAGTCGAACCTAATGTTCTGGAAAATTTGATATCAAAATATTCATCATTCCATAAGTTACGACGAATGGTGGCCTTCTGCTTAATATTCGTTTCTCGTGCTAAAAAGCAAAGATCGGCGGTATCCGCTCACTTCGTGACCAGTGCTAAATTGTATGATGCATTGTTCCTAATATGCAAGCATGACCAAAGTCAATTCTTCAAGTAATACCTTGACGATATAAAGAAGTTCAAATTAGTCAAGGGTTCCAGCAAGATAAAATCGCTAAGTCCATTTAATGACGAAATGGGAATTCTACGAGTAGGGGATAGGTTGGAAAAATGGCATGCCCCATTTTCTACGAAACATCCAATCATAACGTCACTCAAGTCAGCAGTTACCGCGTTAATACTAGATGAAATGCACCGAAGACACAAACATCCGGGGCCCTTATTATTACTAGCCCTATCACGTCAGCAATTCTGGATACCTGCTGGACGGAATTTGATAAGAAAGATAATCCGCAATTGTGTTCCATGCACTAGGCAGTCAGCAAAGAGTGAAACTCAACTAATAGGCAATCTCCCGGAGTATAGAGTTGAATTGATTCGTCCATTTTTAAAGGTCGGAGTAGATTACGCTGGTCCGGTACTCATCTACTTAACAAAGGGACGAGGGCAATTGAATTGAATATGAATTGAATATGAATTGAATATGAATTGAATATGAATTGAATATGAATTGAATATGAATTGAATATGAATTGAATATGAATTGAATATGAATTGAATATGAATTGAATATGAATTGAATATGAATTGAATATGAATTGAATATGAATGGAATATGAATTGAATATGAATTGAATATGAATTGAATATGAATTGAATATGAATTGAATATGAATTGAATATGAATTTAATATGAATTGAATATGAATTGAATATGAATTGAATATTAATTGAATAGGAATTGAATATGAATTGAATATGAATTGAATATGAATTGAATATGAATTGAATATGAATTGAATATGAATTGAATATTAATTGAATATGAATTGAATATGAATTGAATATAAATTGAATATGAATTGAATATCAATTGACTATGAATTGAATATGAAATGAATATGAATTGAATATGAATTGAATATGAATTGAATATGAATTGAAAATAAATTGAATATGAGTTGAATATTAATTAAATATGAATTGAATATGAACTGAATATGAATTGAATATAAATATAATATGAGTTGAATATTAATTGAATATGAAATGAATATGAATTGAATATGAATTGAATATGAATTGAATATGAATTGAATATGAATTGAATATGAATTGAATATGAATTGAATATGAATTGAATGTGAAAAGAATATGAACCGAATATAATTAATATGAATTAAATATGAATTGAATATGAATTGAATATGAATTGAATATGAATTGAATATGAATTGAATATGAATTGAATATGAATTGAATATGAATTGAATACGAATTGAATATGAATTGAATATGAATTGAATATGAGTTGAATATGAATTGAATATGAATTGAATATGAATTGAATATAAATAGAATATGAGTTGAATATTAATTGAATATGAAATGAATATGAATTAAAAAAATATGAATTGAAAAAATATGAATTGAATATGAATTGAATATGAATTGAAAATAAATTGAATATAAATTGAATATGAGTTGAATATGAATTGAATATGAAATGAATATGAATTGAATATGAAATGAATATGAATTGAATATGAATTGAATATGAATTGAATATGAATTGAATATGAATTGAATATGATTTGAATATAAATTGAATATGAATTGAATGTGAAAAGAATATGAACCGAATATAATTAATATGAATTGAATATGAATTGAATATGAAAAAAATATGAATTGAATATGAATTATATATGCTAGTTATATTGAAAATGAATTGAGTTTGAATTGAATATGAATTGAATATTAATTGAATATTAATTGAATATTAATTGAATATGAATTGAATATTAATTGAATATTAATTGAATATTTATATTCAAGTTGTATTCGATTCAGTTCCAATTCAATTGATATTTAATTTATATTCAATAAATATTCAATTCATATTCAATTCATATTCAATTCATATTCAATTCATATTCAATTCAAATTCAATTCATATTCAATTCATATTCAATTCATATTCATTTCATATTCAATTCATATTCAATTCATATTCAATTCATATTCAATTCATATTCAATTCATATTCAATTCAATTTCAATTCATATTCAATTCATATTCAATTCAATTTCAATTCATATTCAATTCATATTCAATTCATATTCAATTCATATTCAATTCATATTCAATTCATATTCAATTCATATTTAATTGATATTCAATTCATATTCAATTCATATTCAATTCATATTCAATTCATATTCAATTCATACTCAATTCATATTCAATTCATATTCAATTCATATTCAATTCTTATTCAATTAATATTCAATTCATATTCAATTCATATTCAATTCATATTCAATTCATATTCAATTCATATTTAATTCATATTAATTCTTATTCAATTAATATTCAATTCATATTCAATTCATTTTTAATTCATATGCAATTCATATTCAATTCATATTCAATTCATATTCAATTCATATTCGTTTCATATTCAATAAAACTAGCATATATAATTCATATTCAATTCATATTCGTTTCATATTCAATTCATATTCAATTTATTTTCAATTCATATTCAATTCATATTCAATTCATATTCACTTCATATTCAATTCATATTCAATTCATATTCAATTCATATTCAATTCATATTCAATTCATATTCAATTCATATTCAATTCATATTCAATTCATATTCAATTCATATTCAATTCATATTCAATTCATATTTAATTCATATTCAATCCATATTCAATTCATATTCAGTTCATATTCAATTCATATTCAATTCATATTCAATTCATTTTTAATTCATATTCAATTCATATTCAATTAATATTCAATTCATATTCAATTCATATTCAATTCATATTCAATTCATATTCAATTTATATTCAATTCATATTCAATTCATATTCAATTCATATTCAATTCATATTTAATTCATATTCAATTCATATTCAATTCATATTAAAGTCATATTCAATTTATATTCAATTCATATTCAATTCATATTCAATTCATATTCAATTCATATTCAATTCATATTCAATTCATATTCAATTCATATTCAATTCATATTCAATTCATATTCAATTCATATTCAATTCATATTCAATTCATATTCAATTCATATTCAATTGATATTCAATTCATTTTCAATTCATATTCAATTCATATTAAAGTCATATTCAATTTATATTCAATTCATATTCAATTCATATTCAATTCATATTCAATTCATATTCAATTCATATTCAATTCATATTCAATTCATATTCAATTCATATTCAATTCATATTCAATTCATATTCAATTCATATTCAATTCATATTCAATTCATATTCAATTAATTTTCAATTCATATTCAATTCATATTCAATTCATATTCAATTCATATACAATTCATATTCAATTCATATTCAATTCATATTCAATTCATATTCAATTCATATTCAATTCATATTCAATTCATATTCAATTCATATTCAATTCATATTCAATTCATATTCAATTCATATTCAATTCATATTACTTCATATTCAATTCATATTCAATTCATATTCAATTCATATTCAGTTCATATTCAATTCATATTCAATTCATATTCAATAAAACTAGCATATATAATGCATATTCAATTCATATTCATTTCATATTCAATTCATATTCAATTCATATTCTATTCATATTCAATTCATATTCAATTCATATTCAGTTCATATTCAATTCATATTCAATTCATATTCAATTCATATTTAATTCATATTCAATTCATATTCAATTCATATTCAATTCATATTCAATTCATATTCAATTCATATTCAATTCATATTCAATTCATATTCAATTCATATTCAATTCATATTCAATTCATATTCAATTCATATTCAATTCATATTCAATTCATATTCAATTCATATTCAATTCATATTCAATTCATATTTAATTAACATTGTATTCATATCAACGATGTCTGAAATGGATAGGTTATACAACTTATATAGAGTTAGTTAACTAATACTACTAATAGTGATAAATAAATTTGAAAATGTATAGGTAATCATAATTACTCCAACCGATTACATAAAAACATCATTGAAAGAAGAAGCGCACGTCCCTCTTTTATAGTATCACGTTATGTCATCAATATAATTAATTAATTAAATTAATAGGACACTACATCTGTATGTGCGACCCAATTCATTATCCCAGTAGAATAATAAATAAATTGCCAATGCACATGCAAATTACATGTAGGTGCATTGAATATGTGATTACAGAGCTGAATAAATATGTCGATACCAATTATCCACAAGCACAACTATTTATATACACAAACCCATAAATAATATTAATGTTGATTTAATTAGAAAAGACTTACGTAGAAAAACTTTGATTATAACGAAAACAAGATATACAACAAATATTAATTGAATTATTTTAGAATCACATAATTAAAAGTTAATTAAAAAGTAAAATCGAGAGATGTATAAATAAGCAGCGTGTACAGCACGTTTACCTTATGCTTAAGATTTTTGTTTACTTTTTCTTATTACTCTTTAAATTTTTTTTAATTAAGAAATTATCTTAAACAACAAAAAAAAGAAAATATTAAAGAAAATGAATAAGAAGTTTTCACTGTGGATTTTAAAACAATGGATGCTTAATTTTCTGTACTATCTATGGAAAATCTACTTTGGGATTCTGTTGTTTTGTTTACAGTACAAAATTAATTCTTTTATTTATAATTCACTATCACCGAATATTGATCGACGTATCTAATCGTAGCTCGGTTAGAAATAACTGTGGAGCGTGTTGCGAAAGAATTTTTATTCTTATAGTTTTTTAATAAAATGTTATAAATGGTGAGCACATGTGGTGAGGGTGCCTGCAGAACAACGTTATTCGAACCGCAGACGCCATCGCGAATGCGAAGAATAATTTTATGAATTAAGTCTGTCTTAATGTTTTTACCTAGGCGAGACGGAATATTGCTGAAATTTGCAATTTTCTTGAATGTAATGATTATTCCGAAACCGTTTTATTTGGAAAGTTAGCTACCTGAATATCTAATTATGACTTAACCCTTTATTGCACGGTATATCATATATGTTATGTCAATCTATATATATAAAACAAAGTCGGGTTAGTTACACCATTTATAACTCAAGAACGGCTGGACCGATTTTTAAGATCTTTGTTTTGCTGGATTGGTCTTCGCTCCGAATAGCATAATAACTATTAACACATCGGAAAAATTCACCAAAAAAAAATGTATCAAGAAAATTCATTTTCTCATACATTATGTATGGAATGGCTTTTATGATGATATCTAGAGAATGGATTAACTTATTTCGATGATTTTTAATTTTTATTTTGTTCGTCTCAATACAGTGGTGGTTTAGAGAAAAAAGAAAAGTCGGAAAAACTCAAAAGGAAAACCCTAAAAATGTAATAAAAAATCTTTTTTTTGTGTGAATTTTGTATGTGTAGTTTGTATGTGAGGAGTGGTGCAGTGGTTAAAGCTTCTGCGCTTGGGCCGTAAGGTACTGCATTCGAATCCGACTGCATGCAAATTAGTATTTTATTTTTTTTATCCAATCTTTTTATTTTATCTACTTAGCTATATAATTTATGATGGAAGTGGTGGATTAGTTTTCTTCGATGCACCCGGTGAAACTGGGAAGGCATTCTTCATGTCATTGATTTTGGCTACTGTTCGTGTGGGATCCGATATTGTTGTAGCAGTTGCTCAGCGTTGAAATTGTCGGTAGACCTTCAATCGGCTGAAAACCCGACTTGCAACATTGCGAAACACTCAGCAATGGCGAAAGTTTTAGTAGCAAGTAAAATCATCATAGATTATGAATGTACACTGGCGCACAAATGCAAACTTGAAGCATTCAATCGAACTATGAAAGATCTACGCAATGACCCAAGATGTTTTGGAGGCGCAATGATTCAACTGTCCGGTGATTTCCGTCAAAAAATACCAGTCATTCCAAGATCGACCGCTGTCGATGAAATAAACGCTTGCCTCAAATCATTGACTCTGCGTGGCGCTATGTGACGAACTTCAGCTGACGACAAACATGCGAGTTGCATTGTTAAACCATAGACAACCTAAAAGAGATGTTTTATCCTATGTAAACGTAAAAATTTAAACTGAGAGTTCATTTTCTGTAAATAAGCGCAAACAACCAAAAATATTTTGTTTCTTTTTAAAATGACAGATACAACGATGACTTTGGAATCATCAGAAATATGATGAAACAAAATGTTTTCATTTTTTAGCTCGAACGAAAAATTTAATTTGATTGTCTGTGGTTAAACGATCCATCTGCCGAAGATTTCTCCAAGCAATTGCTAACTATCGGTAATGGCCGAGTTCCAATCGACGAATCGAATGGATTGATTCCGTTTCCTCAGAACTTTTGCAATTTTGTCTCAACGAACGAAAGACGAGCTCATCAACAAAGTGTTCACGAACATCATTACTAACTACAAAAATCACAATTGGGTGAGTGAACGAGTAATTCTTGCGGCAAAAAACAAAGATGGAGATCACTTAAATTTCACAATTCAAAATCTAATCGTCGGTCCACTTCATTCCTTCAAACCTATCGACTGTGTGACAAACAAAGAAGAAGCAACCAACTATCCAACTGAATTTTTAAACTCATTGGATCTGGCTGGCTTGCCACCGCACAATTTACAACTGAAACTTGGTGCAGTAATCATCATGCTACGAAACCTGAATCAACCAAAACTATGTAACGGGACGCGTTTGGTTTTGAGAAAATCCAAGGAAAGTTCAAAGATGAGGAAGTTCTCATTCTGAGAATTTTGATGATCCCAACCGATATGCCATTCGAGTTTAAACGAATTCAATTTCCGATTCGTCTTGCATTCGCCATGATAAACAACAAATCACAAGGCCCACCCTTGAGTGTTTGTTACCTGAATCTAGAAAATGAATGTTTCTATCACGGCCAATTGTACGTAGAATGTTCACGTGTCGGCAAACCATCCGCTTTGTTCGTTCTCGCACCTGACAATAAAACAAAAAATGTCGTATATCACAAGATGCTTTACTGAAGGGAATCGACTCTATTGCAACCCACCCAGGAAATAGTTTAAAAGAAAGTAGTGAAACAATGCTACGCGAATCATTTCGAATCAATTCAATAAAACGAAAGCCTTGCTGCCACGTGAATTACAAGCATTTCAATGTAATTAAAATACATTTCATTTTGATTGACTTTAATTAATTTGGATTATTCATTTTATCCGCCCCGAAGGTCTCGAGTTCAATTCTCGGTAGTGACAAGGAAAAATTTCACGGCCGGTTTAGGATCAATGAATTAATCACTCATTATTCGAAATGAAAATATGATTATGAAACCTCATTTGAGGCGGCCAAATCCCTTGATGGGATATAGTGCCAGAGAGAGAGAGAGAGAGAGAGAGAGAGAGAGAGAGAGAGAGAGAGAGAGAGAGAGAGAGAGAGAGAGAGAGAGAGAGAGAGAGAGAGAAAGAGGGAGGGAGAGAGGGAGAGAGAAATTCAATTGATCTTAAAAAAAACTCAATTTAATTAAGCTACAATAACTTTAAACAATATTTATTGATTTTGAGGCGATACGAAGTTCGCCGGGTCAGCTAGTTTCTAATAACCATATTTCGTAAACAATTTTTTTTTTCATCAACTCTGAGACAAAGCCATTTGTTCATTGTATTAATTTACGAAAACTCTATTTTTAGGGACAAGGGGGGACAGGGAACAGTTGTCAAAAAAAAAATTGGCGGAAATGTTTAATTCTTCCAATGTACTGTGTTTACTGATGTAGTGAAAAGTTACTCCAGATTTATTTAAGAATTAGACAAAAATTGTTCAATGTAAGTAGTAAATTAAACATTACTTATGTTTTACGATCCTAATTTATTAGTTTGGAAAGTGAAATCAATTTAATTTTATAGAAATTATAAATGTTAGAAAACTATAGCATATATGATATTTTATGCAGCAGGTACCTATTTTTACCAAATATCATGTATGTTATATAATATATTGTGCATTAACGAAATAATTTTTAGGAAATATTTTATTTCATTTTTATAGAAATACTAGTTGACCCGGCAGACGTTGTCCTGCCACAAACCGTCTTCTTTGGAGACCGCATTTCATGTAGACCGTCTTTCATCTGGTAGCACGGGGGTCTGATATTTTATGCATTTGACTTACATAGAACATATGCGCAAGTAATAAAAAATAAATTTTATTTACATATCTTAAAGTTGCGGAACAGTGTGACAGATTGCCATACGAATACTATCCATATAAATTTAACTTTCGATACTACTGCTAAGTCGAGTCTACAAACGGACAGTGTTTGTCCTTCAGATTTGTTGATTGTTATAACGAATGCCAAACGAATCGGAAACTGAAGCCGTTTGAATAGGATTGTCGTTTCCGATGGTATCATTGGAATACGTGGCAAAAGATTGGCTTCTGCCTTAAACTTTCCGTTCAAAATGGATTCTTCAATAACAATTTCGGTGATCCGTTTGATGACCAAACGTGTGCCGTTGCATAAACTGGATGGGTTTAAATTACGAAGCAGAATTATCGGCGAAACAAATTTTAATCTAAGATTGTGTGGTGACATTCCTGGCATATCTATTGAATTTAAACATTCAGTTGGATAATTTACTGCGTCATTTTCCACAACGACAGTGTTGATTGATTTGAGAGACACCAGACTCTTGTATCTGAAAATTAATTTCGTCAACAACAACATTTTTCGTTGCCAAAATACCAGTTCTATATTACCGTGCCCAATATCCAGCATTTGTTCAGAAAATATTTGTGCCGACGAGTCACTTTGCAATTGTTCTCGTATGTTGAAGGCCACTTGAACGGTCTCTACGCTTCGCCATAGAAATGATTGTTTTAAACAAGCGTTAATCTCATCGGCATAAGTAGAGCGTCGAATGACTGGCAATGTCTGTCGGGAATCACCGGATAGGAATACGGTAGCACCACCGAATAGTTTGATGTTGCCGTTTAAATCTTGCATAGTTCTATGCAAAGTTTCGAGTGAATATTTATGAGCCATAGTACATTCATCCCAGATAAAGATCAAGCTTTTCTGCAGCACTGCTGCCATTCTGCCTGTTTTTTTAATGCTACACATTGCGTTCGGTTTGTTAAGAACGTCTAATGGCTGTTTGAGCGCTGAATAACTCTCGTTATGTCCGGCATAATATTGTTCCGCTCAGACAAATCTCAACTATGCACAATGAATTGTGCTACTTCTGCCATAGTTGGCACAGTTTCGGATTATTATGTTCCAGTATATTATTATACATTTTTTTTCAAATGAAATCATCCACCAAATTGCTTTCCAAAAATCAGGTACGATTTAATCGTAGTTACCCCTCGCGTTGAATGGTAAATATTTTCACGAGATATTCTCACACTTTAATTGCGCAAAAATATTTTAAAACCGCGATTTTAATAATAAAAATCCTATTAGTATGATTCATTCACGTACAAATCCTCTTTAACAATAAAATAATAATCGCATGAATTAAAAGGCATGTTTTGCATAATATCATGTGAACGTGTAACACATATAAACATACATTAAAATTTTCGTGACATGTATAGGATTTATATTTTTGGTATTATTAATAGGAGGAAATACATATTTTTATATGCAAATTAATTTTTCACATATAGAGTTGATTGTTCAATTCCGTATGAATTCATCAAATTTGTATGCAAGAATAATTTTGTGGGCCACACATTTTATTACCGTACATACCTGTATAAATTTGCATATAATGGCACTAACAATAATGTCAAGCTAAATGCGAGGTGGAATGAAAGATAAAAGCTGCAAAAATAATTTACGTCACAGCTCAAAACACTGGAAACCAAATATACAAAAAACCAGAAAGCTTAATTTTACTCCTCAAGGCGTTTTACTTTTGACTAGTAGGTACATAAGGAGGTTTCTTGGTACACTTTCTCGCACATAAAAAATGGAAAAGTTTTCATATTTTCCACGAGATGAAATGGTCTTTCTTAAATATTCCGATTTAAGATTTTTGTACTTGTACAGAATAGACTAATCTACCTCAAGCTATATATGCACATTACAATTAGCACTGTGGCTCAAAGTTTAACAGTTGGAAATTTTCTTGTATAACATTATTTTACAATAGATAAAAAACTTGCAATTAAAAGCAATTTGTTTCCTTATTATCTTTATTTCAATAATTTGGATAATATAATGATTAACTTAAAATTCACAGTTCTTCGCTAGTGACGATTTCTTTGAATGTTCTGAAAGAAATATGTGTCACAATTATAGTTGAAATACAGTTTGGAAACCCTGTTTTCTGGATGTAGTAATCAATATATTGTGTGCGTGGAAAAATAATTAAATTATTTAGAAAGCGGCAATTTTAATTGCTAAAAGTTATAAACTATACATAAGAACTAAAAATGAATGTGTTGTAATGTAAGATTTGTGAAAGTTTGAGAATTAAGTGAATAAAATAGTAAATTAAAATAGAAAACATTTGACACCAGTGCAAAAATTAAATTTTTATTTTTATTTTTATGCAACTAATGCATTTTTCTTATAATTACGATAAAAATCAGAACAGTTAAACCTTTTACACGCGTGTTTATCTTGTGAAGTGAATGAACGGTAAAATTTTCTAAAATGTCAAATTGTGAAAAATGTAAAAAAGCTACTGATTCGAGAGAGCGGACTACAATTAGATGTTTCGGACGGTGCAGAAAATTATATCATTACGCTTGTGTGGATTGGAATTTTGAAAAGTTTGTAAAGTTATTTAAAGAATGTCCATATGCAAGATTCGTTTGTCTTGAGTGCCAAGGTTATGAAGAAGATACGTTGTACGAAGAGTTCAACAAAATTAATCTTTTTATCATGGAAATGAAGCAACATTTAACGGCAAACCATTTAAAGATAGGACACCAGCTAGGGGAAATTAAAAATCAAGTAGAAGAAATTCAAAAACCGGCGAAGCAACCACACTCTTTTGCAGCAGTAGTAAAGAGTAATCCCAACAAGTTGGTTATGTTACAACCAAAACAACCTCAAGCTAATAAAAAAACTAGAGAAGATTTAACAATGTCACTCGATCCAAAAACTATACCAGTAATGGGCTGTCGCAACATTGCGAATGGTGGAATTATTTTGCAGTGCAACACTAATGATGCCAAGGAGAAACTAAAGACAATCGTGACGGAAAGGATGGGAGCTGATTATGAAGTAAAACTACCAGCGGAGCTTAAACCAAGGGTAAAAATACTTGGAATGTCGGAGAAGCTAGAAAGTGATGAAATAGTATCTGCGCTAAAACAGCAAAACCATTTTCTCGCTAATAGTGATATCAAAGTAATAACCACTTATTGCAGAAGAAACTCGCAAAAAATTGATACAATCATAGAAGTAGGCTCCATAGATTTTACAAAAATCTTACAAGCTGAGAAGTTAAATATACATTTTGATAGATGCCATGTCGTAGAGTCAGTAGGAATCTCATGATGCTTTAACTGTAATGGTTATGGCCATCATAGCAATAGGTGTACCGGCAAACTTTGTTGCCCAAGATGTAGCGAGAATCATAAGTTAAGTGAATGTAAAAGTCAAGAAGTAAAGTGTAGCAATTGCAATGCTGTAAATACAAAGCTCAATTTAAATGTTGCTATTAACCACACGACTTGGGACACCTCTTGTGCAGTATACCAACGAAAGATGAAAACATTGAAAAACCAAATAAGTTATCAATAGCAGTTCAAAACAAAAGACCTTCTATACACTAATATTCGCAGCTTACCCTCTAATTTCTTAGAGTTATCACAAATAATTATTCAATATAAACCGTCAATTGTATTACGAGGGCAAATCAAAAAGTCTTGCAATATCATATGAAAAAAAAGAGTGAGTGAGACAGCCATATTTTTATTTTTCGACATCATCTCCTTTAAGGTTTATACATTTGTCATATCGATCAATTAACTTGCCTAAACCCTCTAAAAAAAAAGATTTCTTTTGCTCCATAAAATATTAATTTACAACAGACTGTACTTCATAGTCACTGGAAAATTTCCGGCCCCCTAGTATTTTTTTCAAATTGGGAAACAGAAACTAGTCACTGGGTGCCAAGTCTAGATTGTACGGTGGATGCGGAATTTCCACGAAGCCGCAGTCTTTTAATGCAGCTTGAGCAATATTAACCTTGTGCACTGGTGCATTGTCGTGAAGAAGCAAGATTTTTTTCCTAACTTTCCTTGGCCGTTTTTCCCGGATCGCTTTTTTCAATTTTCGGAAAACCTCTGCGTAATATATGCCTATGATTGTGGTTTTCGGTGGCATATAATCGATTATCAAAATTCCTTCAGAATCCCAAAAAATTGTTGCCAAAACCTTAACAGCAGACGGTTGAGTTCTGAATTTCTTTGGTGGTGGTTCACTACGTTTAATCCATTGCATCGATTCTTGTTTGGATTCCGGATCCCAGTGATGAAGCCATGTTTCATCGCCTGTTATTATGTTATCCAAGAAATTTTCTGGATCTTCTTTGTACATATCTAAAATCGCCTTTGAAGTTTGAACACGCATTTTTTTTTGTTCTGCATTCAACAAACGGGGAACCCATCGCGCACTTACTTTCGACATGTGAAGGTGGTCATGTAATATAGTATATGTGGTACCGTTTGAAAGGGAAAGTCTCCACGCTAACCCTGGAACAGAAATACGCCGGTCCTCCAATACAATAGATTCGGCCAAAATTACGTTTTCATGGCTAATAGCATCTGCTGGCCGACCCGAGGGGTTGTCGTCTACTAATGACTCCCGACCACTTTTGAATAATTTTGCCCACCTTGTTACTGTGGCATATGATGGTGCAGATTCGCCGTAAACTTTTGATATATAGTTGAATATATAAATTGCATTTCGTCCATCTTTACAGAAAAATTTAATAATGGCGCGATATTCAATTTCATTCATTTTAAGAAAAATTCAAAACACGTGTTACTAAATTGACAAAAACAAACGAACTGTAAAATTTACATCGAAATGTTCTTCTAGAAGTTTCATCGCGACAAAAAATGGTTTTGAAAAATATATTGTTGTCTCACTCACTCTTTTTTTTCATATGATATTGCAAGACTTTTTGATATACCCTCGTACTTAGTGAATCTAGAACAACAGAAGACATGTACGACTCGGAATTTTTTATTGAAAATTATAAATGTGTACGGTGTGATTCGGATAGTCGTCATACTGGAGGGGTTGTCATGTATATTCACCAAAACATAAGCTTTAAAATAATTTCGAATATCGAGAAGGACCGCGCTTGGTTTTTGGCGATTCAGATCATAAAAGGATACCATACAACAGGAATATTTGGCGTAGTTTATAGATCATACCAAACAACAAAAGCAGCATTTTTAAATAATTTAGATGGATGGTTCGAAGAAGTTATCAATTATAATAAATCGAACTATATATTTGGGGATTTCAATATTGACGTGAAAAGCAACGATATTTACAGTTTACAATTAAAGCAGTTAATCATGGATTATAGATTGGTGCAAGTAGTTCCAGATTATACCAGAGTCACACAAACCAGCAAAAGTTTAATAGATCTTTTGATAACTAATTCAGTAAATACAAAATGTGAAATTATAAAAGAACAACAAATAAGTGATCATTGTATGTTATGTGTGGATATAAGCAGAAACAATTCACAGTTACTTGATCAATTTAAAGAAATTAGATCTCGGAAAAATTATTCTGGTGAAAATTAAGTTGTGTCCTAATCACTAGACTGCAGCACTACAGAACACAGAATGAATTGAATGAGAAAGCTGAAAGATTAATACTAGAGTTAAAGAATGCGATTAAACAACTGACGCAAACAAAAATTATTCAAAGTAGAAATAAAATCCCTCGGTTCTCAGAAAATTTGTCATTATTAAGACAAGAAAAGGAGCGTAATTCTAGTATTCTGAAATTAATAAATTCAAGCGAGAATTGGGAAAACTATAGAAAAACTAGAAATATTTACAAACAATAGTTGAGAAAGCAACAATCTAAATACTTGAAGAATAAGTTCATTGAAAACCAATATAACCCAAAGGAGCTATGGAAAACTCTCAAATCTATGTATAAGACTAAAAATAGTATGCAATGGAGTATTCAATTTAATAACAAAACACTCACCGATAAACAACAGATTGCAGATGCACTAAATCACTCGTTTGTGTCCAGCGTCGTAGATATTCACCGTAACATCCCTGAAATATCGGATTTTGAACTTCCTAATGCTGTTTTGAACATACAAAAATTTCAATTCCAACAAACATCACAAAACGAAATATTAAAAATAATAAGCAGAATAAAATCGCAATATGGAATAGATGGTATAAACAAAATTGTCATGCTGGATGCAATGCAGAATCAAATGTTCTCTGAACATTTTACTGATATAGTTAATTGTAGTTTAAGGCAAGCAGTGGTACCAGATTCATGGAAAATATCAACAGTTGTTCCCATTCCAAAAATTTCGAAGCCAACCACGCCAGAAGAGCTCCGGCCAATAAATATGCTCCCACTGTATGAGACTGTTCTGGAACGAGTAATTAAAAACCAACTGGTAAATCATATCGCTGATAACAATATATTGGTTGATCAACAATCTGGATTTAGAGAATCCCATTCTTGTGAAACGGCCTTAACCCTAATCTTGGATAGCTGGAAAAGTCAAATAGATGACAACAAAGTAATCATTGTAGTCTTTTTAGATTTTAAAAGGGCTTTTGAAACCATCGATAGAGGAATTCTACTTAAAAAGTTAACCAAGTACGGAGTTGTTGGGAAAGAACTAAAGTGGTTTAACAGTTATCTTCAATGGAGGCAACAATATACGAAAATTGATAATTACACATCGTCACTAATACAAAATAATCTCGGAGTACCTCAAGGATCAGCCCTGGGTCCGTTACTCTTTATTCTGTACATTAATGACATAGTCGATGTTATTCAAAATTGCAAAATAAATATGTTCGCAGATGATACTTAACTTACTATTTCGGCAACAACTCTTCCAGAAGCAGTGCTGAAAGTAAACGAAGATCTCGAGAGTCTACGGAAATGGCTGATGTTTCACAAACTATCACTGAATATCTCGAAAACGAGGTTCATGCTCCTATCAATCAAAGCAAAGTTAGAGAGTAATGCAGATATAATAGTTGACAACCAAATTATCGAACGAGTAAAACAGTATAAATATCTTGGTGTTATTATCGACGAGCACTTAATTTTTAACGATCATTTGGATTATATCGCTAAAAAGATGAATAAAAAACTTGGATTTTTCACCAGAATTAAAGACAAATTACCAATGCAGACAAAAGTTGTTTTTTATGAATCAATTGTGACTCCACATATTGATTATTGTTCTTCTGTGCTGTTTATCATGAATCAAACTCAAATTACACGTCTTCAAAAAATTCAGAATCGATTCATGCGACATATCTTGAATGCGGAAAGTAGAACACACATAAAAGACATGTTGGAAATTTTAAACTGGAAGTCAATCAAACAGAGAATACAATTTAATGTGTTAAAATGCTTGTTTAGGCTGGAAAAGGGAGATCTGCCAAAATATTTAGATACTTTGCTTTCTTCTAATAGAAATGTTCATACTTACAATACTCGGAGTACACACTTCAGACTACCAATGTATAGTAAATCATTTTCACAACGGTCGCTGGGATATATTGGAGTAAAGTTGTATAATTCATTGGGTGACTATTGCATGCTAGGTGAACTTCAAGAGTTAGAGTACGGTCAATTTAATAAATTATTGCATACATTCATTAAAGATAAAGTAGACATTTAGTATATAAAATAAAATTTAATTAATTTAAATAACAATGTATTATAAAATGTCATTATTGATAAATAAACAAACAAACAAAAACAGTTGAAGCAGTCTAGTGTAAAAAATGACTGCTATGGCGGTGATGGCAGATTCATTTTTCTCATTTCGATATTGTCATGTGCGCTATGTGGTTAAAATTGGATTCCAAACAACAATTTTGTAATCAGCACTTCCGATTACGAATCCATCCAGTTTGGCGATTGTATCAAATTATTCGTTTTCACTTCTTAAGTCCACGTATGAACCAAAAAAATGTAAACTGATAAAAAAAAAGTTGGAAAATTTAAAACCCAAAGTTTTATGTCTATCTGTAGTAACGAAGTTTCTAGGACGGCACGAATTTGGGTACAGAAATGTTCACCGATTCAATTTTCATCCGGTGTTTTGGCCATCAGAAAACATGAAAATTCGTATGATTTAGCATGTATGTGAAGATAGCCTTCCATCCCCGAAAAATACGATGGCAACACTAATTGTTGCTATCATGTCATTTTTTACTCTCAGCCCAAAAAATCTCCACATATCATGACATTTTTGACTATCAGCCCCGAAAAGTTCGACATTTTTACTCTCAGCCCAGAAAATATTTACTGTCATGACATCGCAAACTATCACGACACAAACTTTTTCGGGGCTGAGAGTAAAAATGTTGTTTTTTCATGATAATATGAAAAGAGAAAAATTTTCGGGGCCAAGACAAAAAAATTATATTAATTATTTACCAATCCCCGATTATGTTTTTAAGAAATTGTACGTGATTTATTTTATGATCGAACTAACAGCTTTAGTCTGGTGATTCAAAGTAATTTTGAGATTATGTTAGAATTTTTCTATGGAATGGAGTTGAGATATAGTTCATCAAAAACACCAGATACTAGATGGCCGGACTAGTGGGTTACATTGGGTGAAAGAAGAAGATTTAACGTATTTAAAATAATTTTTTGAGAATTTTTGTATGTTTAGTATTCGAGATATAGTCCATTGAACTCATAAACTATTCGTTTATTTATAATTTTTGTTTATTTAATTATATTATTCAAATAAAAAATATACATAATATAAAATTTATAAAATATTGAATTATTGATGGAAATCCTAAAACCCTAAACCTCAGCCTATGTAGAACGTTGTTGTTTGTGACTATAATGGATTTTTCGATTCGCGATATAAGGAAAAAATAATCATAGTTTGTTTTAGTATTTTTTCAGATTTTGTGCTGTTAATAACTACCGTCTCTTTGAGTGTTTCTTTGTTTATATTTCGTACTATAAATTTTTTTAGATTATTGCTTTGTAATATATTTGATTTCGGCTTTCTTTTGGACTTTCTGTTTGAACGATTCGAGTTTTGTTGTGTTTATTGTGCTTTATTTGTTTTTAGTTTTTGTGTGTGACTGTATAAAATAGTCTTTAATAAGGGTTTATATAAATAACATATTTTTTTTTATCAACACCGGGTTCTTTAAACTATCATACATCAACCATGCCTTTTAAGCCTTTCGAATTCGATGATCAGAGCTTGACATTATTAAAAAAACTATTTTGGATAATGTTGGAAGTTTTAATGAAATAGTACTTTCGTGTGATTCTACGAGAGACCCGTTATTATCTCTTATTTGTCAAAAAATATCGCTAGCATGGAATGAAAATAATAGATTAAAAATTAAAAATCTACTTCATCGAAAAACATCTTTTGTTTGTAAGCTATTAGAGGAATTTGAAAGTAAAACATCGACCGAAATGGATGTTCTCAACAATTGCGAGAACATGCCATTAATAAATCATGTCCAGAGTACCCAATTTACTGGAAACGTCAATAGCATTACTGATTATAATGTCGATCCTAATTTTAGTAACATAAATAATCACCCAATTATTGACATGAAAAACACAATCGACTCTGTAATAGATGAAGAAGGACGCAATTGCTTCAATGAAAACCAAATAGATGATCCTTTTTTGAACCTTATAATACTGATAATACTGAGAGCGACAAATTTCCTAACATACGGTTTTCACCAAATAAAGCTGAAATAAAAGAGGAATATATCGAAATGAAAAATACGTTGATTACGAAATTTATAATCCGAAAAATTTGAAATTTGATAAATTTAAATATTCATCGGTTTTCTTGGAACTATTGACTAAAATGACTGGATGTCTTGTCTATATTAAAGATAGCCGAATAAATAAGAAATCCATTTATATTCGCGCATATTGCGGGCATCGAGATTTCAAAAGTGGTAAAGAATGTCGAAAATTCCAGCTGAGCAACAAAGATGGACATTATTAAAATACAACTTTCATCTAGCAGAATATTTCATCCACACGCGAAGGCGCGCGTCACAAATCGCTTCTTAAGAAAACAAATGAAAGAGTCTCTTGTGAAAACTTCAGTAGAACGTTTTTCGAAACATTTGTTTTTGGATGAGGACAAAGATTTTGTTAAGAAAACTAAATCAATTGTAAAATGTACTACTGTAGATGTTTTAAGAAAAATCAAATCGGAAGCAATTATGGAATAAGACAATCATAAAGACGATATTGAGGATATATATATCGAAATAAAGCAAAATAAAAACTCTCCTGATCAATATATCCAACAATTATCTAAGTGGCCATTCTACACAATTGCGTTTAGTAAACTGCAAATTGATATGATAAAATTAATGTTAAATAAAACTAAACCAAATAATTTGGTGGTTTATATGGATGCGACTGGTGGGCTCGTAAGACCACCAAATCCAGATACCTTAAATGTTTTGTTTTACGCTCTTGTCATGTCAGTTAAAAATAATGAACATGACCCTAGCGATCCATTTTCTATTTGTAAATTTGTTAGTGCGAGTCATAGTAGCGTAACCTTAGGAACTTGGCTTAGGGTATTTAAACATTTTATTTTAAATCAACTGCATAAGTGGCCTATTTTTGATACTGTCGTAACAGATTTCAGCTTTGCATAAATCAACGCCGTTTTAGACTCCTTAAATAATAATTTAACTTTAGTTGATTATCTAAGAATTCGCCATCAACATCTTTGCAATGACTATGAAATAGTATTGAATAAACTGGTGAAAATACACCTTTGTTGTTCACATTTAACCAAAAACATCATGAGCGATGTTAATGCATATTTTAGAAAATCCTCTAAAGTATCAAACTACGTTAAGGAAATAGTAGCATCATTCATTGTGTGTAAGGATTATAAAACCATGCAATCAATTTTCAAAAAATTTGTAATTTTGTTAAAATCAAAATACACAACTCCCGACATTGTATCTGCTCTCACTCAAATATTAAAAACGGGTCATGATACACATTTCATGAAGATCGAAGAATTTAATGAGACAATTTTATACGAAGAAAATGATTTATTTGCAAAGACTATTTACGAGCAAAGCCCATTTTACCGAGATTTTTTGCGAATATACAACGAATGTATTATTAATGATAATAATATGTTTCAGGTCGTCAATAATTTTTATAATCCTTTGTTCGCCGAAAAATTTATAAAAAAATATTTAACGTATGCCCCATTATGGTCTCATATCGAAGTCTAGTCATATCGAAAACTATTTTTCTATAATTAAAAGACGTTGTCGTGAAGCACCACATTTAGGAAAGCTACCAACCAAATGTCTTCGCTTTTTAAAAGAAATAAAAACAAGAAACACACATGTTTTCGAAAAAATTGTTTCAGAAATCCCAAAAAGATCAGTCAAAAATTTAGCACTGAATGTCATAGAGAAAAAGGAAAGTATGATGGAATATTTAAATTTGACAGAAACTTGTCAAAAAAAAGGGGGATTGAAGTAAGAAGCGACCATAATTATTTTAATTTTAAAACATTAAAAAAGTAAATCGGACAAGGAACAAATCGACATCGCCACTAAAATTCAGATTAAACGAACTTTTGACAACATATTACCAGAGGCAAAACGACAATGCCAACTAAAACCAGATTCGACTAGATTACTGCAAAACGGCAATAATATAAAATCAGAAGTTTTCAAAAACACTTGTGCTTTTGATGCAACTTTACAATGCATTGCTAATATAAAAATTTCTTTTAACAATTTATTTATTGAAAGTGATTGTCCTCTCGTCAAAGTTGCGAATGCATTATATGAAGAAAATGCAACCCTTGCGGAAAAATTACGCTATGATGCTTTAAGGATGAAACACACCAAGAGCAGCGCAACATATTCCAAACAATCCACAATAAACGGCTGCGTATAGGCGTGCACATCAAGCAGTGCAGCAGATTATTTTGTTTTAGTAGTAAAATTGAAATGTGTAAATTTTATCGTGGTTATGAGTAGCAGCAAAGAGCAGCAAATAAAAGCTGCTGGGTGTGGAACCTATTGATGCCGCGACAGATGCAACTTCTTTCAATATAATTTCTTTAAATTTAAATTTTTCAATTATAATTACAAAATACTAAATTTCTTTTAATGGAAATGCCTATATTTATACTCAAAGTATGATTTGTATCATTACATAAGCAAATAAGCCAAAATTTAAGTTTGCTGCTTGCTGCTGCTGCTTGGTGTATTTCATCCTTTAAGGATGAAACACACCAAGAGCAGCGCAACATATTCCAAACAATCCACAATAACGGCTGCGTATGAATGTGCACATCAAGCAGCGCAGCAAATTGTTTTGTTTTAGTAGTAAAATTAAATTGTGTAAATTTTATTGAAGTTATGAGTAGCAGCAAAGAGCAACAAATTAATGCTGCTGGGTGTGGAACCTATTGCTGCCGCGACAGATGCAACTTCATTCAATATAATTTGTTTAAATTTAAATTTTTCAATTATAAATACAAAATACTTAATTTCTTTTAATGGAAATACCTATATTTATACTCAAACTATGATTTTGTATCATTACATAAGCGAATAGGTCAAAATTTAAGTTTGCTGCTCGCTGCTGCTGCTTGGTGTGTTTTATCCTTAAATACGCTATAATAAACGCTATAATAAAATATATATTATACGCTATAATAAATATACGCTATAATAATATACCTAATATACGCTATAATAAAACACATTAAATATGATTTTGGCCTTCTGAAAAATTGCAAGTGTAATGTCACGCAGATATCAGATTATTTTTTCAAAAAACATCCAAGCTGCATTGCAAAATACGTATGTCAAATTTGCCAGAAAACCACGGTTGAAAATAGACCATATATTACATTAGATACTGTTTTGTTAGAGGAGCACGGAATAGAGAAAATTGAAAAAAGCTTTAATTTAATTCCTCCAAAGAGATTCAGTGATTCAGTTTTATATGCGACAAATATAGAGTTCAACCAATATGTTGTAGTTAATACTGAATACCGTAATCATACTTTGCAAAAACCACTCTCCTTAGAGAATATACCAAAAATAATAAAAATTCAAGACAGTGTATTTCAAATAAATTCATTGATTAATTATAAAGAAAACCACTACACGGCTTATTGCAAAAAAATGGTTTTTGGGAAGAGTTTGACGATTTAAAAGAAAACGTCATAAAACTTAGAAATTCTTCGAAATGTGTCACTCCTCATTTAATTTTTTACATCAAAAAATAATATGTACATATTGTATAATCTTACTACGTTTATTAAACGTATGCTTCAAATAAATAAAAATGTTTTTAAAATATTTAATAATTTTGATGAATTTAATAAAATAATAAAAAAGAAGATGTAAGACAATCATAAAAAATTACCACATTAATATCTCGACTACTAAACATACAAAAATTATCAAATACGTTAAATGTTCCTCTATCACCCGATGTAACCCGCTAGTCCGGCCAACGAATAGTTTCTGAGTTCAATGGACTATATCTCGAATACTAAACATACAAAAATTCTGAAAAAATTATTTCAAATCTGGAATATTAAATAATAATAATAATAAACATTCAAATATCTTCTTCTTTTATTTCGACTCTCGTTACATTTGTGAACTATCGTGATAGCAAGTATTTTCGGGGCTGAGAGTAAAAATGTGTCTATTTTTTGGGCTGAGAGTAAACAAAAAAATGAAAAGAATAATTTTATCGGTTTGGAAGCAAAATATTTAATAATATATGGTGATATAAAATAAATTCAATTTAAAATATTTTATTTGATTTTAAAATATTTTATTTTGTTGATATTATTAAACAAATCATTTTAATTATGTTTCTTCTTTTGGTAATAAATTGTACTCAAATAGTATTGCCATAAGCAACTTTTTCGATTTTCGGGGATAGAAATTTGGGCTATCTTCACAAAGGTTGACTTAGCCTAAAAAGGGCCGAATAAAAACGATAAATTATAACAAAAAAGTAGGGCTTCCCGCAAATTGTGTTTTATTGGCATAAAGATTGACATGGGGAAACATGAATATAGTTCTACAAGATGTCCCGATGCAATTTAATACTGGGCCCCTATTTGGGAATTCGAATTCGAATAAACGAAAGACGTTTTCGAATGATCGGTGTTTGTGAATTCGAAAACGTATTGATCTAATCGAATGTCACAAAGTAAAAAACGAAAACGAATTAGCATGAAACGAACGAAAATTACCCTTATCGCGCAATCCGTTTTCGATCAAGAATTGGACAAAACTACGTTTCTACAACATAGTAATGAATTTGAAATTTATTTCAAATCTAAATACAGGTCGTATCTTAATCAAATTCAAGACAAAATTAAAGTAAATCCAAAACAATTTTGGAAATACTTTAGGAATAAACGCGAAATTGAAGGATACCCTGCTAATATGACGTACAACAATACCTGCTCTTCAAACGCCAAAGATATAGCTAACATGTTCGCGTCGTTTTTTCAATCAGTCTATAGACCAAGCGTTACTAGTGGATTGTACGAACAACCCAGCAGCAACAACAACACATCAATAACTCCTCCTATTATTTTTGAGGACAACATTTTATCGGCTTTAAGGGGGTTTGGAGATGGTTGCGGTCTTGACGATATTCCCTCCTCTATTCTGAAGGAGTACGCTGAAATTTTAACAATTCCATTATGTTATCTATTCAATCATTCCTTAAACACCGACGTGTTTCCTGAAAAATGGAAAATTTCAAAAATTACTCCAATTTTTAAATCGGGTAAACGTGAGGATATCTCATGCTACAGAGGGATATCAACTACATCATCAATTCCAAAATTATTTGAGCTAGTATTATGCAACAGCTTTAAATCCACAATTGCACGACATATATCATTAAACCAGCATGGGTTTATGCCTGGCCGATCCACATCGACTAATCTGGTTGAATTCACCTGTAAACTAATTAACGAGATAGAAAAACACCGTCAAGTTGATGTAGCGTACACGGATTTTAGTAAAGCATTTGATTCTATCTGTCATCATAAAGCACTCCAGAGTTTATTCAATTTTGGGTTTTCTCTCGATTACATAAATTGGTTTAAATCATATCTATCAAACCGGTGCCAATTTGTGATAATGGGAAATGAGAAATCAAACGTTATTAAAGTTACATCTGGTGTTCCCCAAGGATCACACCTCGGGCCTTGGATTTTTATTGTTTTCATAGACCGAATAACCGAGATAATCAAAAACTCAGACGTGCTCATATTTGCAGATGATGTGAAAATTTTTCGTACTATTAATGGATGGTTAGATACGGAGAAACTTCAAGAAGACTTAGATAGATTAAGTGAGTGGTGTGATCAGAACTCACTATACTTAAATATTAAGAAAATCAAAATCATGTCTTACCATCGTAAACGAAATCCAATAATTACTTCATACAAAGTCAACAACGAAGTACTGCAAAGAGTCAATGAGGTTATAGACTTAGGTGTTACATTTGTCGAAAACGCCAGTTTCAATAGGCATATTGAAAATTGTATTGCGAAAGCGAATGCCATGTTCGGATTTGTTAAAAGATGGACAGGTGAATTTAAGGATATTCAAACCTTAAGTTCACTCTATTTCGCTTATGTTCGATCTCAACTGGAATACGCTGAAACGGTCTGGAATCCATACTATGCTGTACACATAAAAAGAATTGAAAGCATTCAAAAGAAGTTTCTGATTTTTTTGTTAAAGAAAAGTGACTGCGATTACGACCACAACTTACCATTCCATGAAAATGTGGCTCGCTTACCTCCATACACAACAAGATGCACAGATTACAAAATATGCACGCTTGAAAATAGACGACTTCTCTTGGGAGCAGCTTTTATTGGTAACGTTTTGCTTGGTCACGTAGATTCAGCTTACATCTTGGAAAACATATCAATTCACGTGCCATGCAGAACATTTCGAAACCATAAATTTTTAGCACTTGAAACACCATTCCACCAACTATGGAGAAAACAACCCAATTAATAGGATGTCTAAATCTTTCAACTTAATCGACGACCTATTTGACTTCAACTTATCAAAGGACAACTTTAAAAATATCCTTAAAGACTTTTTTCTAAATTTTTAATTGTTTAAACCAAAATTTGGTGTATATTTTTTGTTTTTTTATTCTGTTTTAAAGTTTTTTGTTGTTTTAATATAATTTTAACTATAACTGTAAATAATCTGAAATCATACATGTATATTACAAAATAGATTTCTTTAAATAAATAAATAAATATGAACCAAAAAAATTTAAACTGATAAAAAAATTTTGTAAAATTTAAAACACAAAGTTTTATGTCTATCTGTAGTAACTAAGTTTCTAGGACGGCACGAATTTGGGTACAGAAATGTTCACCGATTCAATTTTCATCCGGAGTTTTGGCCATCAGAAAACATGAAAATTCGTATGACTTAGCCTAAAAAGTGCCGAATAAAGACGATAAATTATAACAAAAAATCCGGGTTTCCCTCAAGTTGACTTGGGGAAACGATGGCGCCTTGACATGAATATAGTTACAAGATGGCCCGATGCGATTTAATACTATAGTTAACCCATCTTTTGTAAATCCTTCAAAACTTATTTGTACCCCCAATAATAATAATCGTTGAATAACTGAGTTGTCCCTAGAGATCTTAACACTGTTATGTATTATTCTATGTGCTCAATTCTGTAAAGGTAAATACAACCTTTAACGTCATTGTGGTTAAAAAGTCATTGAAGGTCGTAGTTACTTGTTTGATTAATGTCAATGCAATAAATTTCTGCCGATGGTAAAATGAAACGGTCAAGCCACCTGAAACAAAATGATACCGTCATTATATCACCAGGAACAGCAGTCGAATGATATCGATACCGGTATACTATATGCACTTCCGGTTTTCAAAATCCCGGTTCTCAAAACACCGGTTTTCTTATCTTCTAGTTCTAAGAGCACAAAATAATTAATAAAGTTTGTAATTGCAATTAACAATTGAGGAACAATTTGTTGCTACATTTTGTAGTTGCAATATTAATAAAAAAAAAGTAATATTTTGTTAATGTAACATTTTGAAATGCTCCACAAATCACCACCGCCTCAAGGTTCTCAATCTTGGTAACAGGCATGGGTGAAACAAGTAACCTAGTTGTGGGGCGGGTCACGCTAAATGGTGGCGGATGGGTCGGATCAAGGTGATACGCGAACCGTGCCGATGATCAGCTAGGCTGGGGACACATCTAAAAATAATTGCCCAGTCATGAACGGAGCCCTCTGGATACCTGGCGACCTCCAGTTGTATGTAGTCTTACCCATGTACACGGATCTCTGCACAGGCGGACCATCATTTCTCCGTTACTCGTGGGAATCAAATGGAATCCAATATAAAAAATAATAGAAAAGTGGCTAGCACTTCCAAAACGCTGGGTGAGACGGATCTAAGACTCCAGCCGTCGGTGTGGCTAAGACTGGTTCCGAGGCTTGCAAGCCGGGAACCAGTGGCAGCGGTAAAATGAAGCAGTAGGCGGTTGAGTAGGCGAAGAATCGCACTGCCGATGCGAATATGGAAAAAAAGAAGGATCTTGGGTCTAAAAGACAGAGGTCGAGCGAGGAGGAGCATGGATATTTGGATGCCGAGAGGAAACGGGCCAAGCTTCATGTAAGAAAACCGTCGCAAAAGGGACATAAGCTCTTCAGCGATATTGTGAAGGAGGGGGAGGTGGTGCTAGTCGTCGTGGACGAGAGCCACGAAGATGGGAGCATCACCAGGGATAAATGGAGGTTGGTGTTTAAAGCATTTACCCTAGTTTTCCTTAAAGTCGTTGGACAATATTCGGGACCACCGCCAATTTGTAGAGACGCGGGATGGTATCAGCGACGGCTGAAGTTAACCGCGTGCTCAGATCAGCGATCGGCCTTCTTATATAGAAAGGCGATTGAGGAGGTAGGCGAGGTATGGCCATGAGCTAAGCTCAGGGCAGTTACCAAGGAGGAAATACCGAGGAGACCTAGGGCAATGGTCTGGATTCCCACGGAGCCGGCAAACTTGGAAGAATCCCGGAGGATTACCCAGGCTTGTAATCCCGAACTTCCGACAGTGAACTGGAAGATTTTGAAGCAGGAGGAGCCCAAGGGTAGCTTCAGACTATCAATCTTGGTGATCATCAAGGAATCCCTGGCTCCCCTGAAAAAAAACAAAAGGCGTTAGTTATAAACTTCGGCTTCGGAGCTATTACACTGAAGATGTTTAGAAAGGACGAAGTCGGAGTTAATAAGAGTATTGCGCAGTCCAAAAAGGGGGAGGAAGAGATCCAGCCTGAAGGAGGAAGCGCAACGAGTGGTACATCTTCAGAAGATACACAGCTAGTGGCAAACCCTAATGAGGAACGGACTAGCGAACTCCACGACTGATTATTCGTTAACAGAGGGAAAAGGGGCACATCGGACTCTGAAGAGGGAGATGTAGACCTCCTTAATTTTAGGAACTGCGGTGGGAGTGAAACGGAGGATACCGTCGACTCTAGAGGAAATAGTTTTAATCCAAGTACCTTGGATCAAAAATAACAAGATCTCTGGTCTGCGAACGAAGGGGTACACCCTATTTTACGCTTGTGGGACGGAAAAGATCATGTATACTTGTGGTTAATAATAATATAAATGCTTATTTACTTCCACAGTATTGCAATGGAGACATAACTGCGGTCTGCATAGAGACGGAGGGGAAGAGATTCTGACTTGCAGCCGCATACATGAACAGAGAAAAGCCAGTGCCGCCAGATATACTGGGGGCACTTGTCAGTGACGCGGAAAGAAGGAAGGTGGGAGCTATCCTGGGATTTGACGCGAATGCGCACCATACCATCTGGGGCAGCTCGGATATCAATGATAGGGGTGAGTTATTTTTCGAATTTCTTTTAAGAACTAACCTCACTATTAGTAATATAGGTCAGGAACCCACTTTTATTATTAGTAATAGACAGGAGGTGCTGGATGTTACTCTGGTCTCTGAATTTATTTCTCCGATGATCAGAGAATGGCAGGTGGCGAAGGAGCATTCCTTCCCCGACCATCGTTACTTAACTTTTAAACTAAATCTCCAAATTACAAATCAATACGTGTTCAGAAATCCTGGGAGGACAGTATGGCGCGTATATAGGGAAGTACTGGAGGTCATTATTCCATCTCGAGTTCCAGGACTCCCCGACACGGGTAGTGAACTGGACTCAATGGTGGATACTCTTATTAGAGCTTTCAATATCTCTATGAGGGAAGCTTGTCCATTAACTTGCGGGTAGAGCGAAAAGACCCAGAAACTTGGCACAATCTCAGCATGCGTACCATAAGGGTAAGTCCGTGGATACGGCATTACACACCTTGGTTCGGGGAATTGAGAAGTCACTGGATTTTCAAGAATTCTCGTTGTTGGCGTTTCTCGATATCGAAGGCGCTTTCAACAACGTGAAGCAAGGCAATTAGGGAAGGAGACCCAGTGACCAGGCTGATTTGTCACTTGCTTGGAAGCAGAAGGGTCATAGCGAGGATGGGGAAGTTTCCGTCAGGAGACGGGTCGTTCGATGAACACCCCAGGGAGGTGTCCTCTCTCACCTTCTTTGGAATTTAATAATCAATGGAGTACTACTGGAATTGGAGAGGGAAGAAATAAGTGTGGTTGCTTGAAGAAATAAGTGTGGATGTGATGCAGAACGCGCTATCAATCACTACGAGTTGGGCCAGTAGATGTGGATTGAAGATTAACCCATCTAAAACAAAGCTGGTCCTTTTCACTAGAAAATATAAAATTCGTGCAATGTTTCCACCAAGCCTGAATGGTACTAGACTGGTCCGTACTGAAAAGGTGAAATTCTTAGGGATTCTTCTGGACAGTAAGCTCAGTTGGAAATCAAACACGATAGAAAGAGTTAATAAAGCTACTATGGCACTCTACTCTTGTAAAAATGCCATTGGAAGAAAATGGGGCTTGAAACTTGAGCTGGTACATTGGCTTTACACGGCAATTGTAAGGCCCGTACTGATGTATGGTGTGAGCGTATGGTGGCCAGCTCTGGAGAAATTAGCATACAGGAACATGATGGGGAAGGTGCAGTGTCCTAGAGGTCATGCTGCACCTTCTCCCGTTGGATATCCTTGGTAAGCAAATGGCGGTCAATACGGCCGCCCGGCTTTCAGCGACTTTGGGGTGGAAGTGCCTGCAAAAAGGGCACTCAACTATAGTCAATTCAGTGAGGCATGAATTGAATTGGGTGAATTTAGGCTGTATAACACCCCTGTTGTGTTTTGGCCTTTTTTAAGGTGATTCTCCCATATAGGGAGGATTGGAATAGTGATGTCATTATGGAGACCGGGACGGCTAGAAGAATTCAATGTTAGTTTATCTTTTCGTCTGCCTGAGTACTACAGTCATGAACTGGTTGAGGCATAATGTAATATCGTTAATTGATATCACTATCTATGTGGACAGTCAGACGGCCATTCTATCGCTGGATTCAGTTTCCCTGGCGTCAAGGGTGGCGTTGGATTGACACACATCTCTTAACGAGTTGAGTGAACATTTCAATATTCAGTTGGTCTGGGTTCCGGGCCATTCTGACGTTGAGGGAAATTGCTGAGCAGACTGTAATGATTTTACGAAATACCCTTTGTTGATAGAGACGTCATAAACTACGGTTATTTAAAAATAAAAATAAAAACCCGCTTCTACGACCAAGAGTTTTGCTTTTTTGGATAGCGAAAAAAAAAATCAGTCGAGATTGAGTAGAACACCTGACCGTATGGAAAATAAAGATAAAAACCAAAATTAAGGGCCATCATGTTAGATTAAATTTTTTAAAAAAAAAGAGATCTAATAAAATTAAAGTTTAAAGTTTGTGAAATTGAAAAAAAAAAATAATATAAATTTTATAATATACATAAGTTTATATATAAAATACTCTCACACAATAAACAATTGATAGTGTATCAATCGTGTGTGTTTAAAATACAAATAAATAACAAAAGTTATAAAAAAAATTTAATTATGTAAATAAAAATGATCAAATGAAAGCAAAATCTAAATTTGCGAATAAAAAAAAAAATTATATCCAAAAAGAAAAATAATTTTTATTTGGTAACTTGCGAGTGGCAAAGTTTTTGTGGTAAATACACTGCGTCACAATATGCGTGATACACCCCGCTATCTGTATTACATAGCGAGAGTAACCACCTAATACATACATATCCGGAGGTGCATTAAGGGAAAAAGGTGCGGTTAAATTCTGGGGTCGGAACGAGTAGGACGAAGCTATACGGAGCAGCAGCCAACATACTGGAGTGATACCCAAATAAGCAACAACAAAAACAAAACCGAAGGTACATTTTTTTTTGTAACTGTTCTCAAAAGTTATTTTTGAATTCTTCTTTATAAAATACTTAATTTAATTTTCTGCATATCAATATTTATTGTAAATGATCGATTTACTTAATTTCGGTTAACGACGAATGGTGTGTGATACAGTTATTTTATTTTGATTATTGCTAACGTGCTGGACGACAGTAAATCCCCATGAATCCATAAACTAAATTTACATTAGTGATGTGAGTGTATCTCTTGACTGTGTGTTCCAAAGCTGCGATTTTTTTTTGTTTGTTTTGTACAGTAGTCGTGGTATAACTGAACCCCCCAAATCGGAAGATGCTACCCGGAAATAATGCAGCATCGCCACGTGTTGACTTAGGCAACGCTACTGGCTACAAGACGAGTTAGCACGGTACGGTACGACTCTCCAACTGGAACCAGGGAGAGAATGTGTAGGAAGGCCTATGTCTGTGCTGAAAGCAACAAGCCATAGGGAAGCAGTTGCTTTGACAAATGCTAGGTGGATCGCCAGTTCAACTGGCAGGGTAGCGAAGCAAGTATGGCCTGAGCTGAACTTGAATCGCTTCAAGATCTTAATCATACTAAGAATGCGTGATTTAGGTAGAATTGTGAGGATAATTACTGGGCACTGCCTTTTTGGAGAACATGCAAGTAGGCTTGGTCTGGTTGCAAATGACTTCTGCAGAAGCTGCATGGACGAGGAGGAGGAGGAGACTCTTGCTCACTTCCTTTGCTCGTGTCCTGCGCTAGCTGGCAGAAGACATGATCACTTGGGCAAATACACTATGGACAGCCTCTGAGATCTCGAAAGCTGTAATGTGCGAGATCATATATTAATAGTACTAAATGGGTTTAAGGGAATTTATGATGTCGGATCGGGTGGTATCACAATGGGCCATAATTGGCCTAAGTGTGCGATAGCAACCACTGAAACCTAACCTAACCTAACCTAATATTTTGAAATGCAATAATTGTACAGGCTGACGGCTTCGATAACTCTCACGGACACTTATCCCTACATCCAAATTCCATCCCTATTAGCCATTTTCTAGAACTTTATCGCAAACTCATTTAGCAAATTTTATCAAAAATCATTTACTAGTCCCATTTTCCCACATTCCCAATTTTAAAAATTCAAACCGGGATTTCCTAAAAATCAGGTAATTTTTATGAAAATCCGGGATTTTGAAAACAGGGGTAAATGAGGTGTCAATAGAGAGCCACGTCAATTATAAAAAAGAAATCAAGACCTCACAATTAATGGGGATAATTTAGAGAAACACTTATTATGACCAAATATAATAAAAATTCGTAGGTAGACTGAGATATCACTTAAAATTTTAACAAAACCTCAGATACATGGAGTGGGAGTTGGAGACCATGTCACTAAGAAATTATATTCAAAAGCCCCATACAGGGGTGGAATAAATAAATTTAATAAAAGTTCTTAGGCCGAGTCAGATATCCCTAGAGATCTTATTACAACCTCAGGTCCCCATCTATAGGACCATCTCAGTTAGAAATTTTTTAAAAGGCCCCACATCCAGATATTTTATAGTATTTTGTATTATGACCAAATGTAATAAAAACTGTTAGACCACCTGTGGTATCCATAGAGATTTTAACGCAATCTCAGATATATGAGGCTTTAGTTGGAGACCATGTATTTAGAATTCTTAGGCAAGATGAGATATGCCTAGAGATCTAAATACATCCTTATATATGTATTTATATGGAGCACTACTTTGGAACCATGTCAGTTTGAAAAATAATCATTAACTTATTATTCAAACTTTTACAGGAATATTTTACTCTTAGTGGATTATTATTTCTATGTTATGTTTAGATCTTCAGGGATATCTCAGTTGGTTTAAGAATTCTAATTATATTTGGTCATAATACAAAATTTTATAAATTGTCCCCACTTCAAAATGGGGAGCTTCCGACTATTTTCTTTAACTGGCATTGTCGCCATCTATCTAACATCTCATATTCCTAAGGTTGTGTTAAGATCTCTCAGTGATATCTCGGTTGATCACCCATTGAAGTGAAGTTTTAACTTAATTTTTTACTAGTAGTATTTCGCAGTATCTTCACATGCATCGTCGAATGATAAATCTTTGAAATATTTGAGTGAATTTTTTTTAATGATGATATAATTTCATGCATCGTAGTTAAATTATAATTTAGGAATCTCTAAAGTTTAGCATTAAATACACATGGCTTGAGATAATCTGGTGACGTAGTCGTATTTGAGATGAGAATGTAAGCAATTCAAACGACGCCAACATAAGATTTACGGTTCAAAGCTGCACCATTACCTATTTCACTAACTCGTTAATCATACGTAATTATTTTACCTGTACATACAACAATACTTATTCTCGTAACGAATAAAATTTTTCAAAAGCTCTCCCAAATCAAAAATAAATTGTCTGCAACAAAAGCAACCTTGATTGATTGCTTTGACCTAAACTAAAAACTTTTTTTTTAAACTTTTGGGTTTTTCAATTTTAGTTTCTTTTATAAAAACAACTTAACAGTTATTTTTACAAAAGATTTTGCCTGGTACATAAAATACCTGCGGGAGCTTTGTATAGGATAGTTTTTTATACCTCAATGGCTAAATAAAATTTGAATATTTTCCCTTTATCTTAAACAACGCCGAGTTGTTATTTTATTTGAAATTGTTTGGAACATCATGCGGATGTACCTAGTTGGGGGATAAAACATAAAAAAGTTGTTTGTGCCTGGGACACAGATACTGTTTACAAATCTGATGAATCATTAATGTAAACATAATCTTTAAGACATAATTCATTCGATATTTTATTACAAATATTTTATTACCTTAATCCCCACCTACCTTTACTGTAATATGTAAAATGTTCTCCCCCAAATAAAATGTTTATCGCTTAATTACATTATCCGATTAAGATCAACACAAATTAAAATTAAATCTCATAATTGATTTTGCATATATAATAATGGAATAAAATGTTCCCACTCATCGTCTGGTGTGCTTGCGCCTCGATAACAAAACTATTTATGTTCGAGCATACATAAATAATTAATTAAATAATGTTTTATATCGTCTATAAGCGATAGAACACAACAACAAATATAATATATTGTATAAGTAATCGTCTTGTAATTTAATTAGATAAATGATAAACGAAACCATAATCTCTTTTTAATGTTCCTATAAAATAATTTCTTGAAAGCATTATAATTTGAGGTTAAAATTTTTTGCTATGTAATGTACTGAGTATGAGTTACAAGCAATAGAATTTTTTTATATTCGGCCGTTAACATTTAAGCAAGATACAATTATGTAAAAATTATATATAATATAGCTAGACAGACATCAAGTTGCCAAGTAGTGCCCATATCGATGGGCACAAGCACCTATTGTAACATCATTGGGACGTTTATTTATACAACCGCTGCTTGTCGTTCTCCGTGTCTGATCGTGGTCTTAGTTGATCGAGATGTCTGCGCTGAAGCGTCACATATTGATGTTAAACTGTAATTGAGCTGCTGATCTAGTGGTTGTCAAATAACCGTATTTGTTTGTGCAATGAGCAAGCTTATTTAGCATCGGTTGTCCATTGAAAAACAGATGAAATATAGTTATAAGTATAGCACAACTAGATCTGAAGCACACCTCAAATCTAGTGTGGCCGTTATTCCTCATAAGGCAAAAAAAAAACAAAAAATGGAAGAGTGAAAATGTTACGGAATACAACCTTCGTTTACCACGAATATATAAATACATATGTAGATCATGAATACATCACACTTGATTTGTACAGCGAAAAATCAGCTTACCGGACTTGTGTTAAACTGTCTTGTATAATCAAAAACATGATTTCTTTATTTGAATTTAATAAATTTTTACCGTTTTTGTAAATGAAAAGGCTCCCACGGAAGATACCCTCTTTCGGTAAACAGATTTCCAAAAATTTCGCATGGATCTTCCTGTTATGAAAAAATAATACTGAACTAATTTTGTTTGAAATTTAATTTACAATGTTGTTTTTAATATTTTTATCGTAAATGCTTTAAAGTTTCCAAAATATTTGCAAAAAACTAGAAAGCTTCCATGGAAACTGCCACTACAGGTGGAACGGTGCCGACCAAAATTCACTGTGATGTCGCAATTATTGGAAAAAGTTTCCGAATTTTTCATCGATATAGTATATTGTCGATAGTCGTCATTTAGCCGATCCCCAATACAATCGCTCGCAACCAATCAACTTGGTGATTGGAGCGGATTACTATCCGTTAATAATAACCGACAACATCATAAAGGGCAAACATCATGGGCAAAAATCATGAACCCATGACTCAAAACACTGAATTTGGATGGGTCATAATTGGCAATCTGGAGAACAATGAGCATCAAATAACAACCACTATGGTGACAACAAAAGATATCCAAGAACAACTACAATTGTTCATTGAGAATGAAAATATCCACGAAGAAAGAAATAAATCTCACCAAGGAGGAGATAAAAAAATCGAAGAATTTTTTAAAGAGAACATGGGGCGCAATTCAGATAGAAGGTACACTCTGACGATTCCTTTTAAATCAAGCCAGCACAACTTAGGCGAGTTCAGAAAAATGGCCGTAGTTTACAAAGGGTGCCTCATTCAAGCAGATGTATCACTAGTTCTAAAGAAATGAAAGAGAATCAAAACTATTACATACCACATCACGGTGTGCTCAAAGAAGGCAATACAACAACCAAAATACGAGTTGTGTTCGATGTTTGATGTTGTTCGATATGGCGACAGCATAAATTCGTATTGACTGCAGATATTGAGGAAATGTACAGACAGGTAATGGATTCATGAGGCAGATCGAGATTACCAGAGAATGTTATGGAGAAACGACCCTGCTAAGCCTATGGCTACCTACACAGAAAGAAAAAAACACATTAGATTTAAATAAAAACTCCGTAAAATTAAATGAAATGCGACATGATTTTTCGCCAAAAGGATTCTTATTTAATTTAAAAAACATTTTACTTTTATTTTAAAAATCATTTAAGAATTAAAAATTAGTTTTTTAATTCAAAAATTGGCGTATTCAAACCAAAAAAATAGATTTTCATATCAAACGAAATTTTTTTTATTTTTAAAATCAGTATTTTTTTAAATTAAAAATCTCAATATTTTATATTAAAAATCTAAAACTTTAATTTTAAATAAATAACATTTGAAATTAAAATTAAATTTCTTTTTTTAAAAACTTGAAAATTTTAAATTAAATAAAATACTTTTAATTCAAATGTTGAAATACATTTGTTTTAAAAAGAAAGTAACATTTGAACTAAAAAGTAAATTTTTGATTTAAAAGCTTTGATAGTTGCTCCAGAGATTTTGAATTTTAAAGCAAATGTCAAATTTTTTTTAAATCAACAGTAAACGTATTTGAAATAAAATACATACAAATATTTTAATTCAAAAACTTAGGATTGTTGATTTTAAGGGAGAAACTTGTTGAAATGAGAGACATTGTTTATTATATTTTAATCAAATCAAATTTATTAAAAATTAACGTTTATTAAATTATTCAATAAAACTATAAAACTAATACAATTTTGCATAATTTGCAATCATTTCATCACATGTTATTTGCTAGTTTAAATTTATAATTTTATTTCTTAAGTAATACTTTCCATTCGCTATTTTACAGACATCCAATGGAGGACTTGAAAAGAAGTGAATTGGATGTTCAACAACCGTATTTTTATTATTTCCCACTTCGTATGCGTTATAATGAGAATCATATTGTACTATTTGTATTTCATTACAGATAACAATAATTTCTTTATCAAGATTTTTAAACGAAATTATTCTGTACAGCAATATTGGATCGTTTACTTTTGTCAAATATAAATTTTTCTGATACTTGGTATTTTTATAAATTATAGAATGTGCTGAAATAATTGTATTTTCTGAGAAGTTAAAATTTTGTAATAATGAATTGGCAAATTTAAGAGCACTTTTAGTTGCAAGTGTTAATGAAATATTTTTTCGAGAAGTTATGGTTGCGGCATAAATCTTGTACTCTTTATGTTTCGATTCAAAACGAAAACAGCTTTGGTACTTTAAGGGTCCGCATTTTTTTATCGCAGTAGGATAATGAACTAAGAAATGATGTTTCGGTTTAAGTGGTTCATTAAAGAGTTCAATATACAGTTGGTTATGCATTTTAACATAATATTCTAAATTTCTTATTTCAACTTCGGTTATCACAGGGAGTAGGCACATATCTATAATTTGTAGTAAATAAGTGAAGAATACCCATACTTGGCAATTTCTTGGTACCAAGTCACCAACCAGAAGAGGAAAAAAATGAATAAAATTCATGGTTTCTCTTGCAGACATTTTTAAATTATTAGTTTTCAATCTATTTAATGTTATTGGTACTGATAAATTTCCAGTCTCAGTTACGCCATAATTGAAACATCTTTTACGATAATTTAGGGTTTCTAGAGTAAATACTTTAGTATTAATGTAAAATAGTATAACATGACAAATATCATATATGCAGACTCCCTCAAATAGATCATGCATAATATCAAAAACAAAATTATTGATAACATGAAAAGAAGGAATTTCATTAAATACGCATTTTTGTTTAACGCCGACTGTAAGGTTTTTATCTATAAAACTTTGGTCATATTCTAATTTGGATCTCATTGCATCAGCAATTTCACAGGAGTCGGATTGTGTCTCTTTTTTATTTCGTTTACATGCACGACAAAACCCATCTGAATTAAACGCCGTCGAGAATCCAAGGTTTTCATTTAGTTATAAATTATCTCCTAATATTAAACCGAGAATAAAGTAGACGAGGACGTTTTCATTATTACATTTAATGTAAATGCCATTTTGTTCTAACGATTTTATTTGACTTATAAGTTCGTACAATGCCGAATCACGACCAAACGATTTTATATCTTTACTTTTGATAAAACTAGCAACGAAAATATTTTCTAACTTGGATTGTAAATATTGAGGTATGGTTGGGAAGGAATAGTAGATACCGCACACAGAATATTCAGACGAATTACTGCCAAGAGGATTGTTGATTTCGAAATCGTCCAAAAAAATATTATATGGAATAATAATTTTATCGTCCCCTAAATATGATGTTTTTAATTTATATGTTTCACCATTGACAAAATTGCAGTAACCGTTTTTCGATTTTAAATCATTTGTATTTTCTATGGTTTTTTGCAACAAATCATTTTTTTCAAAAAAACTTTTCATTTGAAATTTGAGAGGCATAAAATAGCCTGTAATATTCTTTCCTTCTAAGACGGATTCACCCACCCTTAAAACTTCGACCACTTCGTTATAAAAAGAAAACGCAATTGGACTTTCTAACAACTCGTCTTCCTTTAATTTTTTCATTAGACGATATTCCGATTTAATGTCATCGAACAAATGATGGAATGGAGCAATTAAGTTCGCAATTTTGGTTCCCATACTAACTGGTAAATGCGGAACAATAACTTGTTTTATGGTAGTTAATAGAGATTCATTAAAGTTTTTAATAGCTTCTTGTATGCCATTTGCATCTTTTCGAGAAACATTACTTTTCGAATATAAATTAAGGATTAATAAAGTAGACTGATGTTTAAGATTGTCAATAAAATAATTTGGATCTTGAGTTAAAGCCGTAGTATCAGCAACCAAACTAGAACTTTCATTTGGCTTAACCAATGTAATATTAAGGGAGTTTTCAGTAGTTAAACTTATATTTTCATTTCCTTCCAAATTTAGTTTTTCTTCAAATACAAATTTGTTTTCATTATCGCAATGGAAATTTAATGAATGTTTTCTAAAGTTCTTTAAATTGCCAAATTTCATCTTACAATTAGTTTCAGCGCATTGGTAAGTATCAGATCCTGTTAGTCCATGTATAAATTTTAAATGTTTTATAAAATTTGGAAATAAAATTATATTTTCGTTACATTTAAAACAGAAAACCATTGTTACTTCAATATTTAGGTTTATTTGAAAAAATTTAGTTATTAAAAGAAGATAATAAGCATGACACGCTTGAAATTACTTCATCATATTTTGTGTCAATGTTAAAAAAGTACTTCTGAATAAAAAGCCAAACTGGGAAGCTGGCTAATGGGTATTTTAAGTTCAAACTCTGAAATGTCTTAAAGCACGCTGACAAGCAAGATATAAAATTGTTAAAGGGGCATTTAAAATTGTCAACATATAAATATATTTGGGGTTCAACGCTATTTATATCACCAATTGAAATTATCATTGGCTGAACGCTGGTTTTATTTTCCCACGCACAATTTTGTCTGGACTTAATTTCTTCGTGAAACTCAGATAACGAATTGATGTGGACTACAACTACAAGTGAATCTTCTGCTTCTTTGATCGTTATTTTCCCGGTTTTCTTCTTTTTGTTATTTTTACAAACCTCGTATCTTGCAACTGGTGGAAGTATGTGGGCTAAGATCTGAAATATGTTTAAGTTGATGAAATCTGAAAAAAGAAAACGTATGGTATCAATTTTTTATTCAAAATAATAAACAAAATACACACTTTCATTTTTGGATGCTTCGATTTGATTAAGTAAAAGTAATGTTGGTAAATCTTTAATCTTGGTTTTGAAAATCTTAAGAATATCTTTCCTAAAAGTTTCCCATTTCTGAAACAAGCAGTTTGACTTTCCAGGATAGCAGTTTTCAAAGTCAGCTTCTATCTGAAATTTTTTTGATAAACTCATTAGCAAAACTACAAACAATACACACATTTGCTTTTTATCCTACTAGTTGTGGTGCAATTTGATTTTTATAAAGTGGCCATTGATTAAATAATTCTTCATTATTTAAACGTTTTATATCATCCATCCTCAAATGGTAACAAGCATTCCACTGGACTAAAACCTCGTTAATTGGCTTATTGCAACCGTTGTAATAAAGCCATGACTTAAGTTCCGAATCACCATCTGAATTCCGGGAGGAAGGACCTGCTTCAATTTGTTGGTGTGTTGCGAAAGGCGGTTGATTTGTGCTTTTATTGTAATGTTTACTGTTCACATAAGCATAATAGATTTTGCCAGATTGCCGTTTTCGTTTTTTATCATTATCGTCCTGATAATTTTGGGGCGATTTTCCGGAACAATAATATGTAGACTAAAAGTATTTGAAATAACATGTTGTATAATAAGTACATTCAAGGACACAATTTTTCAAAGATCTACAGTATAAAAAGGTTACTGAGGATGATGTAGACAACAGTTATCCAACAGCTCAGTTTAGCAACAGTTATCCAACAGCATCCAAGGTCATGTCATCAGATTTTTACGTTGATGATATGCTAACTGGAAGTGATACTCTAGAGGAAACAATTTCAGCTATAAAAGAATTAAGGGAACTCACAGAGAAAGGTGGTTTGAACCTAAGAAAATGGACATCCAATTCCGAGGAAATTTTGAAACGTATCCCAGGCGAATTACATCATAACGGCAACATACAAATAAAACTATCCGATAATGTAAAAACCTTAGGGGTCGTGTATTATCCCTTTACAGATGCGTCAGAGTTCGATGTCTCAAGATTGCAACTATCACATGGTCATCATTCCTCGGTGGATTGACCTAACAACAGAATCATCAATTGAGCTGCATAGATTTTGCGACGCATCCGAGTCTAAGCATGTTAAGTTAGCCCAGCTTTTCACCCCAGAAAAAAAAACCTCAAACAATACTATTTCATCTCATCCCAGTTTTTCTATTTAAACTTGTATAAGACGGAATATTTTTTTAATTTTTTTTCAACAACAAAATATCCATCCCAGATTTTTTCATTTAATTGTTGATATTGTACTCTGCTTGTGAATAAATGATTGTTTGTTTTGATTAAAGATGAGAAAAATATCAGTCAATATATTGTTTCAAGTTGGTAACAGTGAGGGCTTACAATGACTAAGAGGGTAGTACCAGCCGTATTGTAGTATTGGCACAAATGGTCAAGTTCCATATGGCCACATATAAGAATAACAGAAAATCAAGCCATTCTTCGAGAAATATGGTTTGCTGGAAATGATAATTTATGTTTCGAATAAGCCATGGTACGGACTAACTGTGGCCAGTCGGACAATACCAGCCGTACGGTAGGATTAGCGCAATCTTGAAATTGAAACAATATATTGACTGATATTTTTCTCATCTTTAATCAAAACAAACAATCATTTATTCACAAGCAGAGTACAATATCAACAATTAAATGAAAAAATCTGGGATGGATATTTTGTTGTTGAAAAAAAAAATTAAAAAAATATTCCGTCTTTTACAAGTTTAAATAGAAAAACTGGGATGAGATGAAATAGTATTGTTTGAGGTTTTTTTTTCTGGGATGAAAAGCTGGGCTAACTTCACGTGCTTTCCGAGTCTCCGTATGCTGCGGTGGTATACTGTCGAACAACTGACAATATGGGTCACATTACAACACACTTACTCACAGCAAAAACACGAGTCGCTCCTATCAAAAGCAAATTATCAATATTACGTCTGAAGCTCAACGCAATCTTGCTACTAGCGAAACTCATAAGCGATACTCAATGTACCCTGAAACTGAGGGGAGACAAACCGATTCAAAACGTTTGTAGCCAATAAGATTTTTGCAATAAGAAGTATGCTGCCAACAACTACAAGTCATCATGTAAGGTCAATTGAAAATCCGGCAGTCATAGCGTCACGTGGAACAACCAATTTAGCTCTTGCTAACAGTAACTTATAGTGAAGAGGTCCAGTTTTTCTTCATGTGGAATTACGGTTGGTTCTTGATGTACCTACACCAAACAAAATTCCTAATGATGTACATCTGGAGGAATAACAAGAAAACTAAATAGTTAATCTGGCTGGCCTTAAAAAAGTCAACTCAGTTCTTACAATTATTTGAGCGGTATTCAAGCTTCAACATACTAAAACACATCGTCGCGTATTGCAGACGATATATCTACCACAAAACGCCCACATTCTATAAACCAGATATACAATCAAATAAGGAACTTCAAGATGCAAAAATTACAATTCTTAATAATAATAAATAATAAATTAATAATAAAAAAAAATCATGTGTAGTTGAGAGGATTGGCCCTAAGAAGTGATGTGAATTGGGTAAGTCATGTGAGTGAGCATAAATTTGATTTCGTTGCCATACGGTGTGATCTATTATCAGAGTACAAAACCCTCGACCAATTTTACCTCAACCACTGAGCTAGCGGCAAAGTATGGCATATTCTTGTACTCTGGTGTCACGCGTGTCTCTTAAAATTTTTATTATTATTTCTTTTTGCTAACGCTAGCCGACATTAGAGGCTGGCGTTACAAAAATGGCGCCCAAACGGTAGGACTTTGTTTCAGATTTGGATTTTGAAATTACTCATTCTTTTTGCGAGTACAGATGTAATGCGAGACTTTTTCACCTTTACACGTTTGATATTGTCTAAAGCATTTTATCGTAGACATCGCATTTGATAATGCCTGATTTCATATTCAAACACATAAATTGAATTTATTTTGTTTTTAATTGTCCTATATCAAATTATTATTATTATTATTATTTTATTCTCTTTCAATTTTTATTGTTTTTTTTGTTTAGCATACAGACACATGAATTTGGCTCATGGGTTTCGATTTCTTGCCAGCGGTATTTCCATTTCACCAGCACTTACATACATTTGTGTATTCGACGAATGCTTTGGATGAAATGTAGATTACTTAGTGCAGGAGCGTTTCTTATGATCCTATTCAATTGTGTGTTGTACATTTTTATTGAGTGTTAACTGAATAATTATCCAGTAATGTAGATTAATTCATCAATGTTGAACTCAATCTGTAAGGTTAATTCACAATTTTGACAGGCACTCACTCACTCAGCTCACTCGATTCACTCACTCTGTGGTCTATATAAATTATAAAACTTTTGAATTCAAACTATATAACACATTATATTTTCTTTTTACTAATCATGATAAACTACATTAGGTATTGAACCTATTAAATTATTCTCTCTAGACTAAATCTTTATTCTACATAATTTCTGTCTGAGGTCGTAGTTTCTCTTTCTAAGGGACGGGTCACGGTTCACAATTTTTCCCCGCCTAATTATTCTCTAATATCGTGGTGTTAATTTTAGTTTTTCGAAATGGATATTAATATTTTAAACCTCGATGAATTTGAGGTGGAATGCATTGTCCGTGATATAAAAGGAGAGTCAGTGAATAAACTCGACACGCTTAGAACAGCTATTACAAATGAAATCGCCAATCCAGTACTTAAACCGTATAAAGCGCATTCTGCGGGACGTTCAGCACCACAACGGGAGTTAACAAGATGTGCCCTTAAGATTAAAGAACATCGGGAATGGATCACTGGTATCAAACCTGAAAAGGCACCTAAACCAAAGGAAATACTCACGGTGGAGTCCAGGTTATTGCATGTGCAAGGAAGATTAGAAAGACTACTATTTAGTACAAAGACTTATAAAGACCTGTGTATGCTTGTATATTAGTGTTGACGGCGGTTCTCGAACTCTCGAACAGATTAAGACAAACCAACCAGAGGATCCAGACGAGCTTTCGATCTCCGAAGATGAAGAATCACCTAAAGAACCAGGGTCGAAAAGATCTTCTGGTAAGAACAAATCTCATCAGAATTCTTCTGAGACACCTGGAAGAGGAGACAAAGACGTGCGCGAGGTATCAGAGTTACTATCAAGTTCCGGCCTTTCACCTAAGACTTCTTCTCACTCGGTTCAACGCATTGATAAATGGAAGATTTCATTCAACGGCGATTCTCGGGAATTAGCAGTTGAGCGGTTTCTATTTCGTGTGGAAATTCAAGCTTCTACCTATGGCATTCCGAACGAGGAGTTAGTGCACCAGCTAGGAATATTAGTCAAGGGAGCAGCTTTAAATTGGTATTGGTGCCATATCAAGCGTAACCCAGATGTCTCGTGGAATAGTTTAAAATCGGATTTGATAGCACGATTCCAAGATCGACGATCCGAACATGATAACAGGAGAAGCCTCGAATCAAGAAACCTAACGAATGTTTTAGAACTTTCTATAACGATATTATAGCCTTATCACTACAATATAGAAATCCACTTCCAGATTCGGAGCTCCTTCGCATCGTGAGACGGAACATGAGGAAAGGATTTCAAAATGCTCTCGCAGATGAAGAAATATATTCTATAGCATCCTTGGTCAGACGTTGCTTAGCCTTGGAAGACACGTGGAACCGAACTGGGTACGAACCGGAAAAATTTTGCGCACGTAAGTATATCGATGAGATTGATTATGATGAACCAGAAGAAACTACCGCGCACGTGGAGGAATTAAGTCTCCGGCAAAGAAAAGAACATGTCCCAACGCAACCAAATGCTAGTGACGCTAATTTTGACAGCGGAAAAATGGTAATCTGTTGGAACTGCCAAGACATCGGACATGTGTTTATCAACTGCCCCAAACCCGCTAAAACCTTCTGTTTTGGTTGTGGTCGTCCGGGAATTGTGAAACCCAATTGTTTCCGGTGTTCGGGAAACTTGCCCAGGAGGGTTCGATTTGCTGGGGATCCGATATCCTCTTCTCTCCCCCGTATGAGTACGGCTTTATCCAGCAACCCAACCTCGCCGCAGGAGACGCATCGGAAGTAAACACAACCAAATCTACTCTCCTAAGTCACAAAAGTTTCTCAAGTTCAAATATATCAAATTCATTTTCCCAAAAACGTTCTCGAACTCGTAAATATTGGCAATGTAAACGCACACTCCGAGGGATTATTTCTGAATCTTTCTTTGATAACATTTCTGATAATAGGCCTTATGCCAAAGTCGTATTAGATGGTCACGAATATTTAGGCTTGCTCGATAGTGGAGCAACGATAACCGCCTTAGGATTGGGAAGTGATCAAATTTTAGAAGACCCCCATTACTAAGTATTTCATTTGCCAACCAAAATTAAAACTGCTTCCGGTGAATCCATGAGAGTATTTGGATACATTTAGACCACAATTAGTTATAATGGTATCACGAAAACTTTTAAAGTATATATAATACCGAATTTGAAACAAAAACTCTATCTTGGAATAGATTTCTGGCGTGAATTTAACATCCGCATAGTGATTCCACCTTCTATTTCAGAAATTAGTCATGACGAACTAGTTCAAGAGCAAGATATTTCCCTGACGTACGAACTGGATTCCAAACAGACGAACCTATTAGAAGACACCATTAAGCTGTTTCCCTCCTTCAAAGAGTTAGGTTTAGGTCGTACCTCTTTAGTAACTCATCATATAAATGTAGGGGACGCAAAACCCGTTAAACAGCGTCACTACGCCGTATCCCCTATCAGACAAAAAGCTCTATATGACGAGCTCGACAGAATGCTAGCCCTCGGTGTAATAGAGGAGTCCCACAGTTCATGGAGTTCTCCGGTGACCTTGGTCTGCAAGTCGAATGGCAAAGTTCGAATGTGTTTAGACGCACGCAGGGTGAACGAAGTGACGATCAGGGATGCATATCCGTTACCGATCATCGATGGGCTCTTGAGTAGACTGGATCAAACCAAATTCATTTCGAGCATCGATCTGAGAATGCATTCTGGCAGATCCAGTTGTCTCCTGAGTCCAGAGATAAAACCGCGTTCATAGTCCCTGGTCGTCCTTTGTACCACTTTGTCGTAATGCCATTCGGGCTTTGCAATGCGCCGCAGACTATGTGCAGACTAATGCACCGGGTTATACCACATCAGTTGCACGAAAAAATGTTCGTGTATCTTGATGACCTTCTCGTGACATCCGAGAGTTTTGCGGAACATATTCAACTGCTAAGACTGGTCGCTTCCTTATTAAAATCTGCAGGTTTAACGGTTAACCTTGCTAAAAGCAAATTTCTGTTGAAGGAGATTCATTATCTAGGCTACGTAGTGGGAGACGGATGCTTAAAGGTAGATCCGGAAAAAGTTAAAGCCATCCTATCATTTCCTGTTCCGAATACAGTTAAGAAGGTTCGTAGGTTTTTGGGTATGTCCGGCTGGTATCGCAGATTTATTTCTTCGTATGCCACCCTGGCAGCCCCGATAACCGATCTGTTAAAAAAACAACAAGCGTTTAAATGGACGGACGAATGCCAGAGATCCTTCGAACAGTTAAAATTGGCACTATCCCGAGCAACTGTATTGAACCATCCCGATTTCAATCGTCCATTCAGCATTCAGTGCGACGCCAGTAGTACTGGCGTAGGCAGCGTCTTATTTCAAGTTGGAGATGATGGTGGCAAGCACCCCATCGCTTATATGTCCCAAAAACTTAACGCGGCACAGCGGAACTATTCTGTTACGGAATTGGAATGCTTCGACGCTGTGCTGAGCGTAAAGAAGTTTAGGGCTTATATCGAGGGGTACTCGTTTACCATCATCACCGACCACGCCAGCCTAAAATGGCTCATGAGCCAGACCGACTTAAATGGGAGACTTGCACGTTGGGTGTTAAAATTGCAGGGGTTTAATTTCCAAATACAGCATCGAAAGGGCTCCCAAAACGTAGTACCGGATGCTTTTTCCCGCGCCTATATGGACGAGTTATCGGCTGATACCCATCCATTATCTTTAGACCTAGATTCTCCAGCATTCAATTCACATGAATACGCCGAACTACTTTCTAAAGTACAAGACAATCCGACTGCCTATAAAAACCTTCGCACAGAAAACAATAAGCTTTATATTAATCCTTCTAATCACAACCACAGTGATACCGATCTTCCCTTATGGAAATTATATGTTCCGAAAGAATTGATTAACCACTTGGTTCACCTAGCGCATGATCCACCATTGTCTTCACACTTAGGGATAGCCAAAACGCTGGAACAATTGCAACGCTTTTACTATTGGCTAACCATGGCTAAAAATGTTAGAGATTATGTTACCAATTGCCAAACTTGCAAGGAGTCGAAGGCAACGAACTCTACAACACAGCCGCCTACGGGCGAGCAAATAATCGCAATACGCCCAATGCAATATCTGTATATGGACTTCTTGGGCCCTTATCCCCGGTCCGCAGATGGCAGCTCTCATTTATTTATCGTATTAGACTTGTATTCCAAATATATTTTCTTAAAGCCGATGCGACAAGCGGTCGCTTCCGCTATATGCAACTACCTCGAAAAAGAAGTATTTTGTCATTTTCTGTACCAGAGTCAATCACTTCTGACAATGGCGCGCAGTTCACCTCTCTTTGTTTAAAAGAATTATTATCAAAATTTGGTGTCACGCATAAGTTTACCCCTAAATATTCACCACAGTACAATGCAAGTGAACGCGTAAATAGATCCATCCTCCCTGCTATACGATCATATATTAAGAACGATCACCGCAAATGGGATCGCCACCTACACGAAATCGCTTCAGCCTTGAGGAATGTGACCCACAGTTCAACAAAATACTCGCCACATTACCTGATGTTTGGGCAACACTTTATTGGGCACGGTAGCGAATATAAATTGCTACGAGAATTAAGTCTTCTTGGAAATGGTGATATTGTAGTTCAGAATAAAGGGGGTCGGCTCAGCATAGCGCAGCAGAACGTACTATCTCATTTACAAGAAGCCTATAACAGGAACGCACACACCTACAATCTGCGAAGTCGCCAACGGAATCTAGAAATCGGACAAACGGTTTTCGTACGAAATTTTACAATAAGTGACGCCACCAAAAGTTACTCAGCAAAATTAGCTCCAAAATTTTTAAAAGCAACTGAATTGCGAAAAATTGGAAATGTTGCCTACGAATTATCTTCGAATGGAAAATCGATCGGGGTCTACCACGCAAAGGACATTCGGGAATAATTCTGTTTATATGATACTAATAAATGTTCTGTTTTCTTTGCACATCATCTTGTCTAACAACCAATAGTTCGGGTGCTTGTTTGCCCGGCTTTTTTGAGACTCTCAGTGGTCGATGAGTACGTCCCCACGACTGTAACATTCGTTCCATGTAATTCACCGTGAGGCGAATTGATTTTACATTCCCTACTATATGTTACAATGCATCGGTACTATTCAGAATATTACCTTAATGTCGGCTATCTATTTGCGTAGCTGTATAGTGCGCGATCAAAGTTTATTTTTTTGTTTATTTAGCACTGCATAGTGTACCCTGTACGCGCTCAAGACGTACTCAACAAGACACTACAAATATCACCACAGATCGGCTTTTGTGTGTTTTTATTTAATGTTTCATTTCTATGTAGTTTAACTATCGATCCACTTTTAATTTGCTTTCATGTAATGTTGCGTTTCACTAAAACTATCACTTATAATTTTTAATTGTTTTTAATTATAATTTAAATGATTTTGGTTGGCACTAAATCATATTTAACCAGTTTACTTGACTGGCTCCACTTTACGAATATTTTTTCCCAAGAGAAAGTTTTCGTTTTATTTTTCAATCAAATAATTGTTGTGTTCTTATCAAAAAAAAATTTACAACTACCAAAAAAAATTATACCTGTCCTACCAGTTTTTCCCGCCAAACAGCCCAAAAAAAAATTACCACACCCATCAAAAAAAAATAAACTTTGATCGCGCACTATACAGCTACGCAAATAGATAGCCGACATTTAGGTAATATTCTGAATAGTACCGATGCATTGTAACATATAGTAGGGAATCTAAAATCAATTCGCCTCACGGTGAATTCCATGGAACGAATGTTACAAGTTGGGACGGGTTCTTGAAACTTACGCTGTAAAGGATGGCTTGGTTTGTGTCCTTACAGTAAAATGTCAGGACGCAACATATAAAAAGCCAATTACAACAGTGTTAAATAGCATTTCAATGCATTTTCTTTGTAATAATAAAATTACTGTCACTTCCAAAATATATTGACCTGTATTTGTGCTGATTAGTTATTATGTACATATAAATACACTAATTTTTAAACTTGACAGTATGAGAACATACAACGGCTTATTTACTTCATCCTCTGTCTCCACTTGCGCTTTAGTTTTGGGCCTCATCTATGGTAACCCAATCTAATCTTGTGAATCTACCATCCACAAAATTTAAGTATTAAAAATATTTAACAATTCGGAAGCAATTTCAAAGCGGTAACATTGTGGCGCCCAACGTGGGGCACGAACCCACGACCCCGAGATTAAGAATCTCATGCTCTACAAACTGAGGGTCGTGGGTTTGTGTCCCATGTTGGGAGCTACAATGTTAACGCTTCGAAATTGCTTCCGAATTGTTAAATATTTTTAATACTTAAATTCTGTGGTTTGTAGATTCACAAGTGGAGACACAGAAAGAAGTGAATAAGCCGTTGTATGTATGTCTACTACCTTTCTTATTTTATTAATCGTTCTCTTTTAGACAATTTTTCATCATTACAGTATATTCGATGTTAATCTCGCAGTTTTAATTATAAACATAGCATTATTTATTATATTGTGGCAGAGAAAAAATCTACAAACCACAGAATTTATGTATTAAAAATATTTAACAATTCGGAAGCAATTTCGACGCGAAGCAACATCGAAGCGTTAACAGAACCATAATTGCCACCATTGCAACCCGCAATACTAGCGAAAGAAGTTCAATTGATACTAACAGCTCGGCCCCTAGGCAACAACCACATAGACAAGCAAAAGAGGTAGGGAGAATAAATCAAATGGTACTAGCAATTTTCTCTATGTGCTGCATTTTTGGACTTGCAAAAAGCTTGAAATAGTGGTGGACATTAGTCATTCATTACAACTTAACCTCTATTGGGAGGAAATTGGCAACTTTTAAAGATTAAAATTACTTTAATTACGTATATTTTGCAGGCTATTTCTCGACGTCACTGTAATTGCAATCGTATATGACAGGAATTCACGAGGTACTGAATTCAGTATCGGAAGCATCAAAAATTGTAATTTTGGAATAGCATTTTAGCGATGCCCCTAGACCCAGCGTCCTAGCTCTAAATTTACCAACTCAGAAACCTTCGCGAGCATGCACGCAACCCACCATCAACGTTTCAACGCAACCAGATGAATGGTATAGAAATGCAAAAGAATAAACAGTTGATTCAGTGGGCGCATCCTTCGGATTCGAACATGTCACTAATTTGATATAATCCCTTTCCTGAACTCATTCCCAGAAAAAAAATAACCAAAATTGAAATTTTATGAAAAAATTGTACTGAGCCGCTAGATCCCGGGGTCCAGTCTTGACTTTTCAAACGCAGAAATCTTTGCGGGTGGGCACACATAGAAAATTTTTCAGCAAATTTTGTTATAAATGATTTTGATTTAGGATGGTTACCAAAAAGCATGTGAAATTAAAGCGCATTTCATTTGCCAGATTATGTTATTTACTTTATTATTTTTTTAATTAATCCGCAAAGCGTCTATTTTTGCTGCTTTATCAGCATAATCCGGTGACCTTAAATAACATTTCTGAAAGGAATCGAGAGTTGTCAAATCGTATGATATCGGCAGCCAATTAATAATGCGTTCATCGTAACACTTGGTGATGAACGTTATTTTTTGCCTTTCTATCCGGAGAGAAAGCGAATAGCGCTGATTGTTCACCTACTCTCGAGCACGCCCATAACGCTTAAATTGAAACGACAAGTCGAGCAAGATTGCATTCTTTGCCATTTTTTTCATACAAAAATACAATACTACTCCAAATTTCCGACTTTCTGGTGCATTTTCTCAAAATTTTTTCATTCAAACCTTATCCTGGCAATTAATTCCTGGTTCTCAAGTGTTGATCTCTCATGCACGCAGCAATTGAGTTTTATATATAACAGTAAATTGATCGAATTTGATACGCAGTAGGCGAAATAACAACATCAGCTATAGTGTACGATCCCATTGAATGTCATTCGCGAGCAAATGTAAACATTGAACAAGTTTCTCGATATGTTGCGCACAGCTCACGATTAAAGTTCGTTGAAAGTCAAATGAAGTCGGTCCACGAACATTAACCAATAATAAAGGCAGGTAAAAAAAATTAGTCATTGCTCGGATAAACTGTGTAAATGCGCCCCAATGCATCGGTTAAATATACATTCACGTATCCAGGAACAGGCTGTCCATGATTCCGAAGTTGGAATTTTTTTGATGATGCGTTCTAAGTGAAATATCTCGGCATCTCCGAGTAAAGCACTGTTCTTGCAAATGGATCACTTGCGTAGTAGTAGCGAGTACTTGCGTAGTTTCCGAGTTTTCCATTAAGATTTTCCAATTTGTATCTTCTAAAAGACCATCTCGATCAGATACGTGAGAAAAACAGTACAAAAACATCATTTTTCGATTTAACGAATTTTCCAAATTTTCGTACAAACCTTGTCCTGACAATTACGAACATTATAAAAAAAATCAGCCAAATCGGTCCATCCGTTCTCTAGTGATCATCAGTCATACATGCGCCAATTGATTTTTTATTAATAAAGATTACAGTCCCTCCACTTGGAATGTCATTCTAAAATCCAAATGTCAATCAGTGTAGAAGCAGTGTAGATCTCATAAAATAAAATTAATAATCAGAATAAAATTATGGACTTCCACAAGGTTCGAACTTTTTGGGTTGACAGCAGTTGGTTATGGCAACCCGAAAATTATGTGCAACACGATTTAACACAATCATAAAAGTACGACAAACAATTGTTAGAAATGAATTCAATGGGTCTATTATGAAATTTATTCGCTTTCGAAAAATTCGATTCGCGGCGAATATTGGTATTATTATTTTTATTTAGCTTTCGGAAAATTCGAAATCGAAAAATTCGCTCTATTATAAAACTTAAAAACAAATTCGATATTGGATTTTACAAAAATGTGACGTCAAAATTCGACTGCTTTTAAGATGGCGAATGTATCATAATACGAAAGTTATTTTAAGTTACATATATGATAATTAATTTAAAAAATTATTACGTGAACGAATTTTAATTATTAAATTGACCAAAATGTAAGTTTTAAACTAATTTACTAGAAATAATAAATAAATATTTTTATAATAATAATTTTTACTATTTATTTTAGGATTTGACAAAATTTGACGATTCGCTTTATTTCATAATAGCAATATTCGAGGCGTATCGAATAATTAGATATCGAATTTTTCGAACGCAAATAATGTTTCATAATAGACCCCCAGAGAAGAATAATTGTAATACAAACAATTCTACACGGAAACAGTTCTACACTGAACAATTCATCGAAAAATCAAATTTTGACCTTAAAAAAAATTGCGTATTATTTTATTCAAAATACGAACAAATGAGCATGCTCTTGGTTTAATAAGTTCCAAAGTGGGGATTTTGTCGTGAGAAACGAAGAACGTGGAAGACCACCAAAAAAGTTTGAAGGCAGTGAATTGCAAGTATTGTTGGATGAGGATGACACTCAAACGCAAAAACAACTCGCGGATCAATTGAATGTGTCACGAGAAGCCGTCTTCATACGTTTAAAAGCCATGCGAAAGATACAAAAGGTGGGGAAATGGGTTCCTCATTAACTGAATGAAAGGTCTGATGATAGAAAAACCACTTGCGAAATGTTGCTCGCCATACAAAAGAAAGTTATTTCTCCATCGAATTCTGACTAGCTACGAAAAATAGATCATAGGAGATACTCTTGATGATGACCTAACAAGTCGAAATCGATCGAGTGATTTTTTAAACCTTTTGAAAACATTCCAAATAATTTTGCGAAATAAAAAACAAGTGGTTAATAAAAATGTGTTTATTAAGTATAAGTGTGTTTCGCCAAGTGCCTACGGTAAATAGCGTAAAAAGTAAAAATAGATCTATTTTGAGAATCCAAAGCGCAAAATGTCTTGGGTTGATCCAGGACAACCATCGACATTGACTACAAGGACAAATCGCTTCGCAGAATATGATAAAAGACAACACAAAATGATTTTGCTTCATGATAATGCAACATCATACAAGCAAAACCGGTCATGGAAACGTTGAAACCTCTTAATTGGGAAATACTTTCACATGCGGCATACTTGCCAGATTTTTTTCCCTCCGATTATCACTTATTTGCATCGATGGAGCATGGGCTTGCTGAGGGCACTTTATTTCCTACGAAAAGGGCTCGATAACTATGGTTTGCCTCAGAAGAAGAAAAGTTTTCTTGGCGTGTCATCCATGCATTGCCAGAAAAATGGGAAAAATGTATAATTAATAATGGGCAATACTTTGAATAAAATACTCTTAATCATCAGGAAAGTTGTGAGGTGTGAATTGGTGATATAAAAGATGAAAATCTCTTTCACACAAGCAAAATTCAATCATTGATTTACAATGAAACAACGCTATACGTAAATTTATGGCCGGAAAATCAAGTATTGAATTGCATTGTGAATAATGATGGCTCAGTACATCTTTACGAAGATCTTGATTTGAACAATGTTCCTGAATCCCAAATTACATCCAGTGCAGTAGTTATCAGTACGCCAATTAAAAATATTGCTGATCAAAACCATAACATAACGCATCTACCGGGTTGCTCTTATTTGTCGTCTAAAAAGGATTTTCCCACCCCATTCAAAATATCTTTTTATTTTCCGGAGGCTCCAACTGAAAAGAAGAAAATTGTCAAAAGGAAAATTACTCCTGATATCCAAGTATCACGGAGAGAAATTTGTATGTATAAACTATTCCAAACATAAGAATAAAATGTAAGTTAACAGTTCGGTTTAATTTATTCCATTTTATGATAAACTAATACTTTACTTATTATATTATTCCCTTTAAGAATAAATCCAACTTCACAAATTTTATAATTTGAAATTATTAATTAATCCTTAAAAGAATGAATCATAAAATGTAAAGTTAGTGGAATCTTCAAGATATCGAAAACCATCAACTAACTATATATTCCTATAAAGCATAAACTAAGCAGAGTTTAAGATACTTTTATGATTGTAGTTGTATATCATACACTCACATATGTATTCGTATTTTAAACCTTATCAAATAAACTTCGGAACGGGATCTGTATTTATATATGTCAAAGGCATCTTCCTTTAAAGAGATTTATCGGAATTGGTATAGTTCAATCCTAAAACATTACAATATGCAACACATTAAAATTTAATTAAGATCAATGTATTGCACAATTATTCTTATTATGAATAATCAGCAATACTAAGGACTATATTATTCCTATTTTAGCAGAAACATAATTATTCCTATTAGGAAAGGAATAGATCAAACTATATAATGAATATGGTTCTGATTAAGAATAATAACAAAATTCACATTACAACAAAAACCAAATTTATTCTTATAATGAACAAACCATGCAGTGGTTATTAAGATATTATGCTAATTACACTTGTATAAATTACAATCACCATTAGGTAAAACCACATCAAATATATTTTAAAATGACAGCTAAACGTCAAATATATCTTTACATAATATAGCTCCTTAGACGTCATAATATGGTATATTAAACTATTATATAATTATACATTACATTACCATATATTTAAATTTAATAAGTACAAATTAAATGCAAAATTATTCTTATTATGAATATATTAGCAGTGCTAAGGAATATATTATTCCTATTTCAGCAAAAACAAAAATTATTCCTACTAGGAATAGATGAAACAGTACATAGAACATATTATTCTGATTAAGAATAAACAACAAATTTCATTTTTCCAATTAAGAATAAATTAAGCAGTGCTTAGGATGATACTATTCCGATTAAGAATAAACGCATAAAGTTATTCCTTTTGGGTATATGTTAAACAGTAAGTTATAACCAATTATATAATTATAAATGAAATTGTTGATCAGTCGACATTTAAATTTTCAATTGTAAATACGTGTAGTGAAATCGTAAAACTTAAACAGTGTCATAAAAAATAAACAGTGATAAAAGTTATATATAATTTTAAACTGAAATTTCCTTTTTTATTGGTGAGTTTTGTAACCTTACTTATTAATACTAATTATACATTTATATACACTAAATAAGTTCAGTAACTGAGTACTTCTTATAATATAATTTTATAAGTTTTTACTAGACAGACAAACAGCAGTTTAATACAGCTCATTTAGTGATGTTTCATCCACTTTGGTTTATTTTGTTATTTTTTCATATATGAAAAATTACTACAGCTAGTTTATTAAACCGCAATTTGTCTAAGCTTACTATATTACAATTACCAAAATCTTCATAAATAGAAGTCATGATATGTATCTTATAGCATTTAAATTTGTGTATATTTAGGTGAACACTTGGATGAAACTGAAAAATCGTCAGAGAACAACATCGAACTATATAAGGGCGATATGGACTGGCTGTATTACCACACATCTCCATGGACCACAGTAGAATATAAGTGGAAAAACACATTCGATGTAAGGCCCACGGGAATTGAAAATCATTCTGATTCCCTGAACAAAATATTGGATATGGCTACTTTTCCGTCACGCCGATGCGAGTAGTAAGTTAATTTTTTCGATATTTTTGATTTAATTTTGGGTAAGGCATGAAGACAATTTTATAACTTGAATTATTTTAGATTGAAATCGACTAGGAAATCATTCAAATTCTTTTCAAAAAACTTCAAATACAAAAAATCATCAAATACGCACCGAAAGGAAATATTCAAAAAATTATCGTTAATAAAAGTATTTTTAAATTTTATAATAGCACTCAGTTTGAACAACTAAATAAATTAAATTGTTAATTTTTTTGTTATTCTGGGTGATAGCCACTTATTGGTTTAACATCGAGATAGCCATCACCCAGAATAACCTAAAATTTTAAATAGAAATAGGATTTATGCCTTAAATACCATAAACTTCTAGATTACGAAGAAATTAACAGATGTCTTAGTGAATTATGATGTGTTGAAGTGAAACATCATAATTCGCTAAGGCTTTTTGATTATACTTTGAATATAAGTTCATAGTATCTTCAATATTTATATAGCTTGGTCACCACAGTCTCATGAGACGAGCGAATTTTTAATTTAAAAAAATAATCTCGATTTAATTAAAATTGGATGAAACATTGGATTTCATCGTTCAGCAAATTACCACATAAACTAAAAATATTAATTTTCTATGTTTTCCACTACTATTTTTCAACGTTTGTTCATAGCTTAGACACAATTTTGCACTTAAAGTTATTTAAAAAAAGACAATTTAAAAATAAAAAAAATAAAATGAAGTACACAAATTGAGAATTCTTAATTTTTCAAATTATGTATACATCAATTTATTGTTTTATTTTTAAATTTTTAATAAAAAATTCGTTCGATGTAAACAAATTTTTAAAATGGTATGCAGTAAGTGCAGAATAAAATGCAAAAATTTTATTCAGTAATAAAAGCGCTTCTCGTCGATATTTTATATTATTTGGCAATTTTATAAAATACTGTACACGATATAAAGTCAGTTTTTAGTAAAGAAATTAATAGTAAAACATATTTTTATTTTTTGATTTTTAGAATACCGTAGATTGCAGTTCCTACAAGTATTTAATACAATAATAAAACCTACAACAAGAAAAAAGTTGACGGAGTTTTATGGAAAGTCAGCATCAGTGACGAATGTGATTCTTTTTTAGTTTTTGCTGAAAACATCGAATATTCAAACAGAATTAAATAAAAGAAACAAAAGTTATGTAAAAAGGAAAATTACACTTCAACCAGCCATAATTGTAGAGATGAAGAAAATTCTCCACAATTTATGGTTTCGGCCGATTAAATTTTACTCCATTTTAATATTTTTTTAGTGGCTTTTGACATCTTTTATAAATTATTTTTTTTGTACTAAATATTTCATTCTCTTTTGAAAATTTTCCTTTTTTTAATTTTATTCAGGATTTTTTTCGATATAGTTTACTAATTTTAAAATTTTATTTAATTTAAATAATTTAAACAATGGTTAGATGTTTTTTATGTGAAAACACTTTTGCCATTATTGAAGTATTAATTAATCACTTTAGTAAGTCATTTTGACAAATATTTTCAAGATTATTTTGTTAAACAAGAAACTTTAAATATAATTTTTTTAATTTTCAAATGTTAAGTTTTGTTAAACCATTTGAAATGCTTAGATTTAAAAATAAAAATTATTTTATGTTAAGACATATATAAATTAAGTGAATGATTAAATAATTTAAAAAAAAAAAAATAATTCATCTTTTTTAAAATAAAATGATGTTTGATTTTATTTCCCCCTTCTGTCCAAGGAGAAAATTATTCGGTTGAAATTCATTCATTGTAATGATCAATTTAATCCTTATCATTGTAAATTTATTCCTAGTTTTATGATTTATCTGTTCCTTATAAAGATTAACTTATTCCTTATGATTGAATATTTTATTCTTATTTTTCAAACTTAATTATTCGTTATATGATCAATTTATTCCTTATCATTGAATAGCCTATTCCTAATATTTGATTTAATTATTCCTTGTATTAAACAATTTATACCTAACATAAATTTAAATTGTTCCGATTTGTGAATAAAAGTATCAAAAAAAAAATATTTAATTATTCTTTTTAAGAACAAAACTAAAAGATATTAATAATATTTTTTGTCTTTATTTTGAATAACGATAACTTTTGTTGCTAAGAATATATTGTTCCTAAATATGTTTTATTATTCTTTAGTTAAGTTGGGTTAAAGTGTGAACTTCATTTTGGAATAATAGATTCCTGGTAGGAATAATGTATTCTTCGATTTCTCTCCGTGTACATCAAATAAATATTTTGAACACTAAAAGAGAATTGAAATGAACAAACAAAAGGCATTCTCTGAAAAATCGGCGCCGGCCAGAAAGATAGAGGAAAACAAAAAACTGAAAGAAGCAAAAGAGAAAAGAACGAAGCAGTTTATAAAACGAAATTTCAACCAAGATCATAAAACTAATTTTCAAACAGATGGCGGATCGAGTGTAAAAGAAATTAAAAAAACATGTCCTGGCGATTATGTCATAGTTGCATACGAAGGGGAGAGTATTTCCTTGGGTCTGTACTGGAAGTAAAAGAAAATGAAACATACATTAAAACAATGCAAATGAGTGGTCAAAACTGGAAATAGCCGAGCAAGGACGACGCTATTTGGTATAGAGGAAGAAGTATGTAGTGTTATCGGCCGACCTTCTCTATTAAATGCAAGAGGAATTTATGCGGTTCCTCAAATCGAAGCTTTCCAAAACAATAATTTTAATTTATTTTAGTAAAATTATTACTTATCTTTATTATTTTGCAACCTGGGTACCTGAATTATTTTTTTTATCGTCTTGTTTTATTATTTTTTGATTGATTTTCTAACGCTAATATCCTAGTTGTGAATTAGAAGGACATAATTTGTGTATAGCACTTAACGTTTAACAAAATATACGAAAAATAAAAGTTTATTTATTGAAAATTACGTTTTTGTTGTTTCAGCCTTGAATACCTTCCGCTTAAACTTTACAGTGCCGATAATACAAACAAGAGCTGCCGGAAATTAGATCAAAAATAAATCGCAAATTTGTTTTCACGCACATTTGGTTATTGTAAAATTATAGTTTTCATATTCCTTTTTCGATTAATTGTTTGCGGCATAATTGTTTGACGCAGAAGTTTCAGGGAACCATTATTTGTATATATACCTTAACCACTCGACCACCAAGTGATATGCTCATGGAGTCTCCTCTATATTATTCGAATTTTTCACCGGCTACTTTAATCATTTTCAAATTTGTTTTCAAGTTTAATAATATTTTGTCTCCCTAGGACCGAATAATTTCGAATCGGTTTACACAGTCGGAATTTTTCCCTTAGTAGGGGAGGGGGAGGGGGGGGGGAATTATATTTTTTAATTAAGAAAAAGAAAAAAAATTAACAAAATGATTAAAGTAGCCGGCGACAAATTCGAATATTATATATTCGGCCCCAGAGTAGGATTCGTTACATTACGTAAATACTTATAATATAAATTTAGAGTAAAGAGGTGTTTTAAGAAAGTAAACTCCATAATATTAGGATCCATTTCGCCCAGTGCACTTAAAATGTGCTCAACCCGATTAGACATCCGATCAATATTCTAATCCACGTGTGCACCCTTCATTTATAACCTGGGATAAATTTTAGATACCGCCGATTATATAATCGTATAATATAAATAATTTCATCCGTTAAGCATGTAAACCCTGAGAATGAATCAATTCATGTTTAACTAAAATAATCCATTACATCGAGCATAAAATAAATTAAATCCCATTCATCATTTCTAAATTTTTTGTCGTACATACGCGCAATTAGCTTTTCCGAGAAAAACGGGAAAACATATTAGTTCAACTTGGTTACGACGATATACGTATCACGACTTTATACATTTTCCATTCTCCACCTGTGTATATTTTGTAAATCACGTCACTTATTTAAGGTAAACATATTTGATTTAAGTTAATAGCGAATTGAAAATTCGAGCGCATACACCCAAACGATTTTCCAATTACTTTATTGTTTGTACTCGTAATCTCATCATATACCTACGTACGTACATAAAATTGGGTATCGATTTTAATTTCTTACGATAAAATACTTCCTCGTGCACATGTCTTTAAGATTTTTAATTTAAATTTGATTACACCTACAGCATATACGTTTTCATTTCTATTGTGTATACGAAAAAGATTCAAATTCCATTAAAAACTGATTTTCATTCTCGTTCTAAGAATTTCTATCGAAACATAAACTTTGTATTCACTTTACAATTTTAAATATGTGAACAAGAAAAAACTTCCATACAGCCAGTGTCATTTCAAATATGAGTTGGGAATACATATGACGTGTGCCAATAAAAGTGAACAAACATGCATTATTTAAAATTTAGTTCACAGATTTCTTTGTTCACGTATGCGCGCATACAAATTTCGGCCAGATGTATTGTTGTAAATCTGTTATTTTCCTGGACAATTTTAATCAAGACGTTTAGTCACTGTGGTACATTCCGGTCAAACGCGACCTCTTTGTCAATTTATTTCTCGCACTGGCTTTCACATCCCATATGAAGGGGTTTTGCCGTCTGCGACGTATACCGACCGGTTGTTAATCGGGTTTTCTCATTATCATTCGATGTGATTAATAATCCAATAGTGTCACAATCTCCAATCAGATGTTTCATTCCGAAATTCATTCGAAATCAAAATTCGTTGTAAGCAACCTTAATTAGACCATAAAAGGATTGAATGACCTTCTTTTCAGTCAAGTGTTTTGTGAAGTGCGAGCTTACACCAGCGACGGATATTTTAATCAAAGCAACCATGGCTGTGCGTATAAGTCTCAATGTCCGGATGCTTGATGTTATAACTAACTCGAGATATTTGACGTCTTCCATGTTATCAAATTTATGGTCTTCTGTTCCGAGACATACTAATTATGGACGTTCCTCGGTGTTGATACACATTTTACAGGGTGGCTGAGACCAAATGTTACTGACTTCACTCTGCTGTTATTTGTGTAGTTGTCATTTTCGCGCGTCAATTTTTTGACAGATTGAAGTTTGGTTAGTTGTTTACATGTGGTCAACAAATAATTGTTCTAAATTAATATCTTTATAAAAAAATCGTAATGGAATTCAAACGTAATAGTGTAATTGCACTGTATTTGAGTGGAAATTAACAAACAGCAATAGTTCATCAGCTCTAGCATTTGAATGTGAATAAAATGTCTGTGTATCGAACCATAACTCGATACAGCGAAACTGGTAGCATCGCTAAACGCAACAGAGGCGGTCCTAAAAAGACAGCAACATCAAAAGAAATGATACGAAAGGTGAAGAAACGAATCCAACGAAATCCTCGCCAAAGTGCCAATCAATTAGCCACACGTCTACATGTTTCACGATACACCATTCAAACCATATTGAAAAATGAACTACACTTGAAGCCCTACAAGATACAAAAAGTTCAAGATCTTACGGAGGCACAAAAAAAAGTTAGGCTTGAAAGAACACGAGCATTGAAGGCCTTGGCCGAACGTGATAAGATTCCAAAAATTGTCTTTTCTGATGAGAAAATTTTCACAATTCAACAGTATGTGAATAAACAAAATGATCGTGTTTGGTTAGAGCACAAGTCCAACGATAATTTGGACACAAGAGTTGCTATGCGCAAGCAATCACCAGCTTACGAGTATGTTATGGTTTGGGCTGCAGTGACTGCAGATCGACGCACTCCTCTGGTTTTCATCGAACATGGAGTCAAGGTAAACCAAGAGGTGTACCGCCAACAGATCCTAAACGATGCTTTGCTAACTTGGGCACGTAAACACTTTGATACGAACCGTTGGACATTCCAACAGGACTCGGCACCGTCACACAAAGCTCGAGCGACACAGCAATTTTTACAAAATTGCGTTCCGCGGCTGATTTCGTCGAAAGAATGGCCACCATATTCACCAGACTTGAAACCCATAGATTTCTCCATATGGTCCATTTTGGAGAGTAAGGTGTCCAATAAAAAATACGAAAGTGTTGATGCATTGAAGTCAGCTCTTGTTAGAGAATGGAATAAAATTCCGCAAGCCCACGTTCGGTCAGCATGCAATGCTTTCTATTTAAGACTGAATCAAATAATCAGAGCCAAAGGAGGTCATATCGAGCAGTAACATGTTTTTCATAAAATGTAATATGTTTTCAACATATTCCATGAAATTTCAATAAAAAATAATCAAAATTAAAAAAATTATAGCGTTTTCAGTTGGTAACACTTGGTCTCAGCCACCCTGTATTTGGTTGCTGTTCACTTTCAGACTCAGTAGTTTGACGTGGGTGATATTCAATATTAAATTGGCGTTGTTATCATTAGGCGTTTGACCAAGAAGCACGATATCTTTTACATATCCAAAATTTTGGCCTGATTTGTTATCTATGCAGCTAGAAAATTCAATGCAGTATTTTATTATCACGAGTGGCGGATTAAACCGCATGGGTGCGGGTGAATCTCCGTGTTGCACATACCTGATATTATCTTTAAGGCATCAGACACAACCCCTTCAACTACAAATCTCTCATATGCCTAAAGAAAATCTACATATACAGTGCTGTGCAAAAAAAAATTGGGCAAACATATTTTATTGCAAATTGGATTATTTTTTTGATAAAATTACAAAACTTTTGAACGCAATTGGCTTACTGTTTCATTTTAAAGACATGTATGATGTAATTTTATGAAAAAAAAAATTTACCTGCAATTTAGAGGAAAAACCCCGAAAAATGCCATTATATTAAAAAAACGGTGATTGGAGTTAAAGTAATGGAATAAATTAAACACTTATTTTTTAATTTTTTTTTTTTGTTTTTTATGGATTTATAGAAATTTTATCTTTAATATTAATATTTTGTTTGACCGCCTTTTGTTTTTTTTACATCGGTATAACCCCGCAACTAATGTGCAAAAAAATTGGTCAAGCAATTACTTTATTTTACGCCTACCGTTCTTGGCCGAGATTACGGTTCAGATGTTTTATTGCATGTATTTTTTTTTTTGAGTATAAATAGTGCATATTTTGTAAGATTAAGTTATTCTGTAAGTGATCCTAGTCAAATAAAGAATAAAGGCAAGTTTAGTTAAAAAAATGGGAAAAGTTAGTGAGCAGTATAAAAGCAATATGTTGATTTGGGCGCGAGAAATTTTAACCACGCGTGAAATAGCTGAAAGATTAAACATTCCTACAAGTACTGCCGCGTGGAAAATTAAAAAGTTGCGAGAGATGGGCAGTACACAAAGAAAGAAAGGCTCTGGAAGGCCCAGAAAGACAACGGCAGTGGAAGATCGTTTCATAATATTACAATGTCGTCGGAACCGTTTTAAAACTTCATCGGACATAAGACGGGATGTTGAGCGAGCAACAAAAAAAGAAATTTCAGCCAGCTTAGTGAGAAAAAAAACTTGTTAAAGCTGGTTTGAGAGCACTTAAACCAGTCCAGAAGCCTGCGTTCACATTACTAGTGAAAAAACAATTTTTGATATGGGCTCAGGAGCATATTTCTTGGACTCCAGAGATGTGGAATGATGTGATTTTCCTCGATGAATCAAAATTCAAGCTGTATGTTGGAGATTGAAGAATTCTGGTTAGAAGAAAACCGGACGAGAGACTTGGCATCGAATGTCTTTTAAGAGTTCTACCGAAAAATGAAGGAATTAGGGTCTAGGAATGCTTTTCTGGAAATTAAACCGGTCGATTGTGCTTCCTTAGTTCCAGCATTACAGCAGCTGTTCATCTGCAGGTCCTACACAACGAATTTGACCCTTCTGTTTTAAAGCTTTTTGGCGAGACTTGCAAATTTATTTTTCAAAAGGACAGCGCTCCGTGCCATACCGCCAACGTTATGAGTTATTAAACTTGAATTGTAGATAAAAAGATTGGCTTTCAGATAAACATAAATAATTTGTTAAAAATTTGTTTTTTTTTCTTATCTCTTCATTTAAAGTAAAAAAGTACTTCGAAGAAAGAAGTATCGATGTGTTGAGCTGGCCCCCGTATAATGTAGCTAAAAGTAGCAACAAAACGCCCAGATCGATTTAAGCTTTGAAAAGTTTGTTGATGGCGATTTGGGAATCCATACCTCCTACGACTTTGAAAAATTTATCAAATTCAATGAATCGGAGGTGTATCGCTGTAATGAAAGCAAATGGCGGTCCACTAAAACTTTAATATTAAAGGTAGAACTTCTATAAATCAATAAAAAACAAAAAAGAAATTAAAAAATAAGTGTTTAATTTATTCCATTACTTTAACTCCAATCAATGTATTTTGAATATTATGGCATTTTTCGGGGTTTTTCCCCTAAATTGCAGGTAAATTTTTTTTTCTAAAAATTACGTCATACATGAATTTAAAATGAAAAAATAAGCAAATTGCGTTCAAAAGTTTTGTAATTTTAGCAAAAAAATAATCCAATTTGCAATAAAATATGTTTGCCCAATTTTTTTTGCACAGCACTGTATAGTATATAAAGTTGGTCAATGGTTATGTTGTACTTGCAGTAATTTAGCCATATGAATTGTAAGTAATTCATAGGACCACTGTATTTTTCAATTCTCAAATTAGGGTAATTTGTCTTTATAAAACGTAATCTATACAGATCTCTTTTTTTACATGAGCATCAACAACAAATTGTTACATAATAGTATTAATTGCATAATAATGCATTTGTCATCCAGCTTCTCCGCGGATACAAAACTGGATACAGTATTGGATCGCATATAGGACGCGAAATGTTAACTTACAAAGCTGTATGTTTACTAATTACTTGTGTCTTTATTATAGAAAGGAATATTGAAACACTACTGCAATTTAATTTGCTGCAGGTAAACCTTGTATATCTTTAGACCATTTTGCGGATTTTTAAAACTTCTTGTATATTTTGAAGGATTTTCCAAGTTCGTTTCCCGTTCCCATTTTCAAAATATGAACGCAATGAACGGAATAGCTCTCATGGAAACTGTCACACTCGGTAGGCAAAGATCACTGAGACCTATCAATTTATGATAAAACCCGAAGAATAAAGTTTCGTTTCGATCAGTTAATCTGTTTAGGCTGTACATAAGCCGAATTTTTGTTAAAAAACTGATTTTATCCAAAATCATCATTTCCACTTAAATTTTAGAAAACTGATGTGATATACTTTTCAAAGTATCTGTAAAACCAAAACAGTTTCTATAGAGGCTGCCACCCTTAAGAATAAAGTTTCATCTCGATCAGACTGGGCTGCAGAGATGCAACAGATATTTAGTCAGCACAGAGCCACACATTCAACAGTTATCTGCTAATCTGCTGATCGTACCAATTGAGAATCACAGGTGCATTGCTACGGTTTGCAATAGTGTTCGCATTTCGCAATTGGAATCGTCTGTCCATCCGCATTTCCCTCAAATACTACCAAATAACCATATTCCATGAGCAAAACTTGACTTATTTGTTTTCTGCATTGTTATTAAGCTCATCAAATTTTACCAAATTAAACACAATCAAGTTTAACATATGAAAATGCAACCTTGCAACCTCGGCAAATGTATCTTCAGTAGTGCTTTGTGTTACATTTTCACTTCCTTTTAATCTATAAATATATAAAAATGGTGGATAGATTTGCTACCCGAAGGTTTAGAAAAATTCAGAAAACCCCAAAAGAAAAACCGGAAAACCGAAAAATCGAACAAAATAAGAAAATCAAAATTTGCATTTTGTATCTGAATTTTGTATGGGGCTAGTGGTGCAGTGGTTAAAGCTTCGGCAGTTGGACCCGGAGGTACTTGGATCGATACAGTTGAGATTTGTATTTTATCTTTTTTCTATCTATCTATATCTATCTCTTTCTTTCTGCTATCTACATCTAGTTATATATCTATATACGAGTATAAAAAATGTATTCCTGTTTGTTTGTTTGTTTGTTCCCAATGGGCGTCTCAGCCGCTCAACCGATCGCCATGAAATTTTTACCATGTACAAGTTGCATATCCAGAACCAACCTTACGATATTTTGGAAGGGGCTGGACCCCGTGGTCTAAGGGCTGCGGTACAAATTTCTCGAAAAGTTTAATTTTCTTTAAATTGTTCCACGAAAATGAGTTTATAGGGCTGGTTATATGAAATTACTGAAATGTTCAAACCCGAGGGGCCCAGCCCTGGATGAAAAAATAATTTTTACATGTATATAGATACAAATATTTGATTATTCCAAAATCACTTCTCAGTCGCTCAACCGATCGCCATGAAATGTTTACCATGCAAATGTTGCACATTCCGGACCAATCTGACGATATTTTGGAAGGGGCTGAACCTCGGGGTCTAGGGGCTGCGGTACAAATTTTTTCGAAAATTTTAAATTTCTTTAAATTTTTCCACGAAAATGAGTTTATAGGAATGGTTATATGAAATTACTGACATGTTCAAATCCAAGGGCCCAGGCTTGGATCAAAAATAAAAATTTTAGACAGAAATATTTGATTATTCCAAAATCACTTCTCAGTCGCTCAACCGATCGCCATGAAATGTTTACCATGCAAATGTTGCACATTCCGGACCAATCTGACGATATTTTGGAAGGGGCTGAACCTCGGGGTCTAGGGGCTGCGGTACAAATTTTTTCGAAAATTTTAAATTTCTTTAAATTTTTCCACGAAAATGAGTTTATAGGGCTGGTTATATGAAATTACTGACATGTTCAAATCCAAGGGCCCAGCCTTGGATCAAAAATAAAAATTTTAGACAGAAATATTTGATTATTCCAAAATCACTTCTCAGTCGCTCAACCGATCGCCATGAAATGTTTACCATGCAAATGTTGCACATTCCGGACCAATCTTACGATATTTCGGTAGGGGCTGGACCTCGGGGTCTAGGGGCTGCGGTACAAATTTTTTCGAAAATTTTAAATTTCTTTAAATTTTACCACGAAAATGAGTTTATAGGGCTGGTTATATGAAATTACTGACATGTTCAAATCCGAGGGCCCAGCCTTGGATCAAAAATAAAATTTTTAGACAGAAATATTTGATTATTCTAAAATCACTTCTCAGTCGCTCAACCGATCGCCATGAAATGTTTACCATGCAAATGTAGCATGTTCAGAACCAATCTTACGATATTGTGAAAGGAGCTGGACCCCGGGGTTTAGAGGCCTTGGGTTGGAGTGTCTGAGGTAATTTTTTTTTAAAAATGTTCGTCTTGAAATTGCCTATTGATTCCAAACTTTCGATTTTCGTTTTACGTCTTCATTTTTCCGGAATTCTGATCCAAAAATTGATTTTTATGCAAGCGCCACTATGCCACCCAAATTACTCTACACCTTATGGGGTTGAAGTGTCAAAGGTAAATTTTTTTTTAAATGTTCGTCTTGAAATTGCCTATCGATTCCTCATTTTCGATTTTCGTTTTACGTCTTCATTTTTCCGGAATTCTGATCCAAAAATTGATTTGTATGCAAAAACGTAGATAGATTCAAGGAGAATTTAAATTCTATAGGAGAAGTTTCGTGACTTGCTATATTTTATAACTAAACTCGGTTTATTCTTTTGGCGACTACACACGGGTGAGCATCAGAGGTTACAAAGCCAAAAATATTACAATATATATTTAAGCGATATTGGTTGATTTTCCTGGAAAATTAAGGTACATTTAAAACCTAAAACGACTGGTCCAAATTAGATACTTCCGTTCGTAATTGATACGCGAAGGTTTAGGAGAAAGGAAAAGTCGAAAAATTCTCTACAGGTAGCTCTGTAGGCACAAATTTCGTTTTTCAATTCAATTCCATTACAGTTAAAAAGGTGGTTCATCGCTGTAGGCGGTCATCCCATTTGACAATTCAACATTTTGTTTGTTCTTTCTGATTTGATAATTTGAGCTGTACGGTCAAATAGTTTACATTTACGAAATATATATCATTGCGAATCTGTGGATTATATTTATGAGTGATATAAAGGTAACTTATTGAATAGTGAAAACTTTTTGTGTGATTTATACAAAGTGATGATTAGTTACAGTGCGATATTTGTTACGATGCCAAGAAGAGGTCATGGTAACAGTGGTCGGCGTTCTCAGTATGCAACGCGACACCGAAATGCCGATATAACACAAAGCAACACTTATCTTGCCAACAAAGGACAAAAATTACAGAATTTACCTTTAACTATTCAGATTCATGGGCAAATTTTTCATCTTGCTAGATCGCTTACCGCATCCAGATCCAGAACAAAAATATCTGTAAATTTCCTTACTTGGAGATTCACATGATTAAGTAAATCGGCGTTGTGCTATCTTTAATACAACAAAAAGAGAAATAGTCCAGGAATTGCAGCAAATGTTACACGAACACAATGAGCACAGTCATCAAACGCCGAACTGGAAACGCACTAAATCGATTAAGTGAGACACATCGATCGTATGACGCACTGCAATATCCGCTTATGTTCTGCCGTGGTGAAGACGGATATCATTTGAGATACAACATGATAAATCCGCCCAATGGTCGTTAGTATACAAAAAAAAAAAACACTTTTGATTGTTACTTCATAATTTGTAAATTTTTAGGGGTCGAGACAAATAAAAAGGTCATTAATGAACTTTTACGCATATCGCAAGACGATTCCGATTAATAACATCATTTTCGCCGAAATTCCTGTTCCTGATATAAAGGGTTTTCCAATAACAGGTTTCATTTTGGATAGTCTGCTGTTTGAGACGATGTCAATTTTGAAGCTGTCATATTTTGACATTTAACAAGTAAAAACTGCGCCATTACTAAAAATGGTACGATACACGCTTCAACAATGCATTGGAATTGTCAATATTCACTACAAAAATTTGTGAAAATTTTACAGTCACAGTTCGCAAAACTAAAGCACTTTTGAGTCGTCGTGGAGCACCTTCTCACCCGGCAATAGTGAAACTGGTGAAAAAATTTTGAGCTGTTGGGACAAGTTAGTGATATGAAGAGTCGAAACCGTGTGCGTCGCTCAAGAACAACTGAGAATATTTCTGCGGTAGCCCATAGTATTACTGCTGTAGCCCGTATTTCTCGAAGAGGTGATCACAATTGGCCACCGAGATCTTATGATTTAAGACCTTTATACTTTTATAATAAAGGTCTATGCCAATGCTCCACAATCGATTCAAGACCTTAAAGATGGAATTGTGAAAATGTCATAAAAAAGGGTTTGAGTTTGCAAAAATACTTCACGGAATTGTTCGTAGTCCCCTTACATTCTGGTAATAAAGGGACCAATAATTCAGTTTTTTTGGTTCGGTGCAGGTACGTTGATTCAGGCCATGATGCTGGGGACATTAGTAAACCGAACATAGTTTCCGGGACCGTCACTTTAAAGGAGGAGACATAACCTTTATAGCGAGATATATTTTTACATTGTACTTGGTTCGAGCCAACTCTAGTATGAGGCAGATTCAAAATGGACTAAATATGCGCAAGAATATCTGCGTTTGTCGTCGAGATATTGAGCCTGGAAACGAATATATTCTTATGCTTAGGAGCTACTCTAAGTCGACAGGGGGGTCTAGTATTATTGAACGTTCCAGAGTTAACGGAGCAATTATCGGATATAGAGACCATTTGTGTAGTGTAAGATTGTTGATTGAATTAGTATGAGAGACAGGAACTGCTGATGTTGTAGGTGAAGGATGGCTGTTGATGGACTGAGTATTCGTTGATAGAAGTTCATGTTGAAGAGAGATGGCATTTGGAGGAGCTGCTGTTACTGTTGGTTGGTTGGTTATCACGCAATTCATCAGCTCGTTACAGATTTCCTTCATGGCTCAAAGTTCATTCTCAAAGCAGGAGATAGATGAATGTAAATGTTCGGAATTGTTGGTAGTGTTTTTCTCGAAAATTTAATCAAATTTGTTACAAAACACTTCATCATTATGACGTCGAAATTATCAATAAATTTTAAAAATTTTGTAAAGTATTTATCATGACTGAAGTTGTTAAGTGCGATTGATTTGGAATTACTTGCAATATTGTCATGATCAAAGGAACCCGACATATCATCAACACTAGCGCACAATAAATTTAGTTTCTTTTCCATATTGAAAAGGCAGTTGCAATTTACGTCAAAGTGTGATTTAAAGTCCTCCAAGCGATTTGCAATTACAGCAATGGAATCGGTCAGATACTTAGTTTTTGCGTTCATATTATTTTAATTTTTGCATTCAATGCATATAAAGGAAAATTTCTTTAAGAAGGCAGAATCCACGCGAGAATGTGGCACTCTTTCCGGGGTTGTGAATTTGTGATCAAACACGGAGCCGCAGTAGCAGCACACAATTTTTGCATTTGGGTTTTTTCCCAAACACCGACTTATTACATACTTATTGACTTATTACACGCCATCTTGAATAAATCGGTGAAGTCGTTCCAATTCATTGTACCGACTTATTTGTGACGTAATAACAAAAAAACAAAACACAATTTCTATTATATGGAAGACAAAATTTTCTTGACATGTTGTTCGTTGCCACTAGATTTGAAAAAAACTGCATGTATTACATCATCGAGCAATAAATATATAAGAGAAATCAAGTAGTGCAAATTTTATAAGCAGGGTTTTCCGAGGTTAATCTTATTTTATAGTTTTAATATATTTAAAAAACACAAATTTAATTTTTTATATGAATCTTATAAACATGTCGGCATAGTTATTTTATAGTTCATTGTCCTTGTTAGGCTTAGATTGCCAGTAGTAAAATAGATTATCATCGGAAAGTCTACATGAGTCCTCTTATGTATATTTTGCTTTATGATGACATTTAGGCAAGACAAATTATTGGAGACATTTCTCTGTTGTCATACTGATTCAAATAAGTCTCCTCGCGAGATGAGTAAGTCGGTGCCCACAAATAAGTCGGTGTTTGAGAAACCGCCTTGGTGATAGAAACGCAGTAGAAACATCACCGGTAAATGACATGAAACAGAGATAAATTTTACTAGCTCAGAAATCATTTCAAATTTTAAATATTAAAATCAAAATATATTTATTTATATTGAAAAAAGTATACAAATTTGCTTGAAACATATTAATTTAAGAATATAAAATAAAAAAGAAAATAAATCCCACTTTTAAAATTATCTTTAGTTAAACAAAAATTAAATATATAGTTAAATCTATTGAAACTTTTACACATCATCTTCACTGGTTCATTATCGCCATATAGTTGGTTCTGTGTCTATCTAAGTGGAGGAAGTCGTGATCTCTTAGTTGTCTATCAGGAACCTTTATTTTAATTGACTTTAGCACATTCGGTGCGTCGATTAGACCTAGTAGAAGATTACCAATAAATGTACTTTATAACAATTCGCGCCTATTTTCAAGAGTTGTCAAGTTGTATGTCACCGACCAAATGTCACAGTGGTTAAAGCTTTGGCGTTTGGATCGGGAGGCACCAGGTTCGAATCCCGATAGGGGCAGGATGCAAAGTAAAATTTCATCAACAGATTTCAATCTGTGGTGAAATGTAACACATCTATGACCCCCTGTCGGTGTTCAAAACCCATGGGCCGACCCATCTTCCATGCCAGTATAGGCTGGCATGTTGCTTGCAATGTGCAGATGATCTTAAATCGGTCATATAGCCGTACGTCCTCGAGTTGGCCGAGAGGCGTAAAGTATGGACGTAAAAAGCATAACCGCGGAGGAGCAAGATGAGCCATGAGCCCCAAAACAAATCGCATAGTTAACAATAAAAATAATGGTGGTTTTCGCTATATGTTTACAAGGTATAGTAGATCTTGGGCATAAACCCATCCGTCTTTCCAGGTCAAGTAGCGTATAAACTTCTTTTGAATTTTCTCAATACTCTGGATATGAGCTTCGTAGCACGGATACCACACATTTACAGCATATTCCAGCTGGGATCGAACGTAGGCACAATACAGGATCTTAATTGTTTCCACATCAAAATTATCACCCGTCCAACGTTTGACAAAACCGAGCATGGAGTTCGCGCGAGCGATGCACAGCTCAATGTGCTTAGTAAAGCTCATGTTTTCAGGTCTTTAGTCTCAAGTACTACCTGAAGGAGTATCAAAGGGTTGGTTTTTCAGTGAAATGATAGAGATTTGCATTTTTCAATATTGAGACTCAGAGAATTAAACTCGCACCATAAAGCTATAGGTTGTCATTATTTTCCTGTAGTTTATTGACATCGTCGACTGACTCGATGGCTTTGTAGATTTTGAGGTTATCTGCGAACATCAGGATCTTGGAAAGCTTTATCACTTCGGTAATACCATTTATGAAGATTGTGAAAATCCATGGGCCAACGTGGTACACCAGAGGTTGCTTCTTCTATTCTATTTAACGTTTTATCTCCAATTTCAATATATTGGATTCGATTACTCAAATAAGATTTGAACCAGGCTACAAACTGGCTGGAAAATCCGAACTTGAAAATGTGTTACGAAGTTTTACAACTAGCTTTGAATGAGTTGCATATTACTAGTTCAAATAATTTAGGTATAGCAGGTATAGATGTAATACCTCTGTAGCAAGAAACATCATTTCTAGCTCCAGTTTTGAAAATAGGCGTCACTCTAGTGACTAGCCAAATTTTTAGAATTTTAAAAAAATGAAGCAGAAATACCATCAGGACCACATCCTTCTCCGAATCCTACCAATGCTCGCTGGATGTCTTCTGGCTCGATATGTGGAGTAAATATGAATGTACTATATTCACTACAGGTTGAATCTTTAAAATTATCAATGTCTCCTGCTTTATAAACAGATTGGAAAAACTTAGCAAACATGTTGGTTATGACCTGTGGATCACAAAACTTTTGATCATTAAACTTCATCCAGCCTGGGTAACCATCAATTTCGCGTTTGGTTTTTATAAAATTTCCAAAAGTGTCTGGGATCGCCGTTTATTTTATCCTTTAGATCGCGAATATATATAGCTTCTGTATCTCAGTTCAAAATAAGATTCAAAATTTTGGTTATAAGCAGTAAATTTCTGTTTACTATCCTGGAAACACACTTTGAGGTTTTCTTTCTAAGCCTTGTCTTTTTTGTTTTTAAGACTGATAAGTTGATCGTCATACGATGGAGGATATTTGTTCGGTTTGTTCATAGACACGGGAACGAATAAATCGATTCCTTTAAATAGATGTGTGTAAAATTTGTCCACGTTTACATCTAAGTATGTCATCGCTGTTAAACTCGGCATTCCAATTTATTTGCTCAAAATATTGTTGTAAGTTACTCAAATTGGCCTTTATGAAGTTGTAATATAGTTTCCGGTTTTGATAATTTTGGAACCTGTTATTCACTTTCATTCCCAATATTATTTCTATTGCTTTATGGTGAATATCATTAATTATCAAAGGTATTGGTGATTCATCTGTTTTTAATAAAACTATAAACCACATATTGACGAGGGAAGAATTCCGAACTCAAAATTTTATCGTTGAATGATGTTTTACAGATGATATAAACAGGAAAAAGTGTTTTTAAAACAAAACTAAGAAATTGAGCAGCCTTCGAAGACATTTTATTTACATTTTGAAGTATAATGTCCGTTTAATAGTTTTTTGAGGATGTAACATGGTTGGGGTGCCATAATTACATTCCGAATTTGTGGCACTATTTTTCTCAGCAATAAAATTAGCTACTGGATTTGGTAGCGCGTATGAGCTGGCCGAAAAAACGCCTTTCTTTGACCCCAGTCAAATTCTTTGACAAACAGTCCTGCTGGCCACAAAGTAGAGTTGATGGTGCTTTGAAAAACTTCAACTAGAATATTGGTTTTATATGTTACGTAATGATAGTTCATTCCTAAGCTTGCTTTCGGCACCATGCGTTGGGCAAACAGATCGTCAGTATTCGCGATCTTTGCGGAACTTTTCATCCGGCACTGAATTATGTATTCGGCTAACGAAAATCCACTTTCTGGGTTGTGCCACTCGAATCGAGAACTCATCCATTAATTCAAGGTCATTGGCAGTTGTTTTAATATTAGGGACAGGTATAGTCGATTGTGATGCACCAGATTATTATTTCGTGCTGGCTTTAAATGATCTATAATTTGCAGGGTTTGGATAGCTGACGGATCTTGTGGGCCGACTTTCTTCTGGTTGAACAGCAGATTGGGACAAGGCATGAACCACTGTTGTTAATATCTCTTCTAATTGATTCATTCTTTTTAGAACATTATCGATTATGGTCTCCGCTGATTTTTCAATTTTTTTGAGTGATTGATCGATTTTGGATAGGATGTTATTCAATCCGGTTTCGCATTTACTACAGAACCACCGCACGCACATCATCCATCACTAATTTCATACCTTTCCGTAAATCATTTGAAAATTTTTTCAGCAATTTAATTGCGTTACTAGTCGCACATCTGTAGTCTATAACGTTGTTACATAAGTAACCGCTGCATGAAAAAACCATTCATCAAAGATTATAATTTCACAGTCAATGCACTTATTTTGGATCGACATTATTAATATGTACACAGTTTGTTTAGAGTTTAAAATTTAAAAATCAGCAATATTTTTACTAAAACACTATTGCACTACACTTTTAAAAAAAAAAAAAAAAAAAAACTTTCATTTAGGACAGTCAGCGATTCCGAATGTGAATTATTAGGTAATACATACAATCATAATTATTAAGGTGAATCATATGGTAATTGTTACAACAACTACAAAAATAAAATTGAAATTGAAATGCAGAAAAACATGAAAAACAAAAAAACACGTCCAAGTTCCCGCCAAACAGCCCAAAAAAAAATTACCACACCCATCAAAAAAAAATAAACTTTGATCGCGCACTATACAGCTACGCAAATAGATAGCCGACATTTAGGTAATATTCTGAATAGTACCGATGCATTGTAACATATAGTAGGGAATCTAAAATCAATTCGCCTCACGGTGAATTCCATGGAACGAATGTTACAAGTTGGGACGGGTTCTTGAAACTTACGCTGTAAAGGATGGCTTGGTTTGTGTCCTTACAGTAAAATGTCAGGACGCAACATATAAAAAGCCAATTACAACAGTGTTAAATAGCATTTCAATGCATTTTCTTTGTAATAATAAAATTACTGTCACTTCCAAAATATATTGACCTGTATTTGTGCTGATTAGTTATTATGTACATATAAATACACTAATTTTTAAACTTGACAGTATGAGAACATACAACGGCTTATTTACTTCATCCTCTGTCTCCACTTGCGCTTTAGTTTTGGGCCTCATCTATGGTAACCCAATCTAATCTTGTGAATCTACCATCCACAAAATTTAAGTATTAAAAATATTTAACAATTCGGAAGCAATTTCAAAGCGGTAACATTGTGGCGCCCAACGTGGGGCACGAACCCACGACCCCGAGATTAAGAATCTCATGCTCTACAAACTGAGGGTCGTGGGTTTGTGTCCCATGTTGGGAGCTACAATGTTAACGCTTCGAAATTGCTTCCGAATTGTTAAATATTTTTAATACTTAAATTCTGTGGTTTGTAGATTCACAAGTGGAGACACAGAAAGAAGTGAATAAGCCGTTGTATGTATGTCTACTACCTTTCTTATTTTATTAATCGTTCTCTTTTAGACAATTTTTCATCATTACAGTATATTCGATGTTAATCTCGCAGTTTTAATTATAAACATAGCATTATTTATTATATTGTGGCAGAGAAAAAATCTACAAACCACAGAATTTATGTATTAAAAATATTTAACAATTCGGAAGCAATTTCGACGCGAAGCAACATCGAAGCGTTAACAGAACCATAATTGCCACCATTGCAACCCGCAATACTAGCGAAAGAAGTTCAATTGATACTAACAGCTCGGCCCCTAGGCAACAACCACATAGACAAGCAAAAGAGGTAGGGAGAATAAATCAAATGGTACTAGCAATTTTCTCTATGTGCTGCATTTTTGGACTTGCAAAAAGCTTGAAATAGTGGTGGACATTAGTCATTCATTACAACTTAACCTCTATTGGGAGGAAATTGGCAACTTTTAAAGATTAAAATTACTTTAATTACGTATATTTTGCAGGCTATTTCTCGACGTCACTGTAATTGCAATCGTATATGACAGGAATTCACGAGGTACTGAATTCAGTATCGGAAGCATCAAAAATTGTAATTTTGGAATAGCATTTTAGCGATGCCCCTAGACCCAGCGTCCTAGCTCTAAATTTACCAACTCAGAAACCTTCGCGAGCATGCACGCAACCCACCATCAACGTTTCAACGCAACCAGATGAATGGTATAGAAATGCAAAAGAATAAACAGTTGATTCAGTGGGCGCATCCTTCGGATTCGAACATGTCACTAATTTGATATAATCCCTTTCCTGAACTCATTCCCAGAAAAAAAATAACCAAAATTGAAATTTTATGAAAAAATTGTACTGAGCCGCTAGATCCCGGGGTCCAGTCTTGACTTTTCAAACGCAGAAATCTTTGCGGGTGGGCACACATAGAAAATTTTTCAGCAAATTTTGTTATAAATGATTTTGATTTAGGATGGTTACCAAAAAGCATGTGAAATTAAAGCGCATTTCATTTGCCAGATTATGTTATTTACTTTATTATTTTTTTAATTAATCCGCAAAGCGTCTATTTTTGCTGCTTTATCAGCATAATCCGGTGACCTTAAATAACATTTCTGAAAGGAATCGAGAGTTGTCAAATCGTATGATATCGGCAGCCAATTAATAATGCGTTCATCGTAACACTTGGTGATGAACGTTATTTTTTGCCTTTCTATCCGGAGAGAAAGCGAATAGCGCTGATTGTTCACCTACTCTCGAGCACGCCCATAACGCTTAAATTGAAACGACAAGTCGAGCAAGATTGCATTCTTTGCCATTTTTTTCATACAAAAATACAATACTACTCCAAATTTCCGACTTTCTGGTGCATTTTCTCAAAATTTTTTCATTCAAACCTTATCCTGGCAATTAATTCCTGGTTCTCAAGTGTTGATCTCTCATGCACGCAGCAATTGAGTTTTATATATAACAGTAAATTGATCGAATTTGATACGCAGTAGGCGAAATAACAACATCAGCTATAGTGTACGATCCCATTGAATGTCATTCGCGAGCAAATGTAAACATTGAACAAGTTTCTCGATATGTTGCGCACAGCTCACGATTAAAGTTCGTTGAAAGTCAAATGAAGTCGGTCCACGAACATTAACCAATAATAAAGGCAGGTAAAAAAAATTAGTCATTGCTCGGATAAACTGTGTAAATGCGCCCCAATGCATCGGTTAAATATACATTCACGTATCCAGGAACAGGCTGTCCATGATTCCGAAGTTGGAATTTTTTTGATGATGCGTTCTAAGTGAAATATCTCGGCATCTCCGAGTAAAGCACTGTTCTTGCAAATGGATCACTTGCGTAGTAGTAGCGAGTACTTGCGTAGTTTCCGAGTTTTCCATTAAGATTTTCCAATTTGTATCTTCTAAAAGACCATCTCGATCAGATACGTGAGAAAAACAGTACAAAAACATCATTTTTCGATTTAACGAATTTTCCAAATTTTCGTACAAACCTTGTCCTGACAATTACGAACATTATAAAAAAAATCAGCCAAATCGGTCCATCCGTTCTCTAGTGATCATCAGTCATACATGCGCCAATTGATTTTTTATTAATAAAGATTACAGTCCCTCCACTTGGAATGTCATTCTAAAATCCAAATGTCAATCAGTGTAGAAGCAGTGTAGATCTCATAAAATAAAATTAATAATCAGAATAAAATTATGGACTTCCACAAGGTTCGAACTTTTTGGGTTGACAGCAGTTGGTTATGGCAACCCGAAAATTATGTGCAACACGATTTAACACAATCATAAAAGTACGACAAACAATTGTTAGAAATGAATTCAATGGGTCTATTATGAAATTTATTCGCTTTCGAAAAATTCGATTCGCGGCGAATATTGGTATTATTATTTTTATTTAGCTTTCGGAAAATTCGAAATCGAAAAATTCGCTCTATTATAAAACTTAAAAACAAATTCGATATTGGATTTTACAAAAATGTGACGTCAAAATTCGACTGCTTTTAAGATGGCGAATGTATCATAATACGAAAGTTATTTTAAGTTACATATATGATAATTAATTTAAAAAATTATTACGTGAACGAATTTTAATTATTAAATTGACCAAAATGTAAGTTTTAAACTAATTTACTAGAAATAATAAATAAATATTTTTATAATAATAATTTTTACTATTTATTTTAGGATTTGACAAAATTTGACGATTCGCTTTATTTCATAATAGCAATATTCGAGGCGTATCGAATAATTAGATATCGAATTTTTCGAACGCAAATAATGTTTCATAATAGACCCCCAGAGAAGAATAATTGTAATACAAACAATTCTACACGGAAACAGTTCTACACTGAACAATTCATCGAAAAATCAAATTTTGACCTTAAAAAAAATTGCGTATTATTTTATTCAAAATACGAACAAATGAGCATGCTCTTGGTTTAATAAGTTCCAAAGTGGGGATTTTGTCGTGAGAAACGAAGAACGTGGAAGACCACCAAAAAAGTTTGAAGGCAGTGAATTGCAAGTATTGTTGGATGAGGATGACACTCAAACGCAAAAACAACTCGCGGATCAATTGAATGTGTCACGAGAAGCCGTCTTCATACGTTTAAAAGCCATGCGAAAGATACAAAAGGTGGGGAAATGGGTTCCTCATTAACTGAATGAAAGGTCTGATGATAGAAAAACCACTTGCGAAATGTTGCTCGCCATACAAAAGAAAGTTATTTCTCCATCGAATTCTGACTAGCTACGAAAAATAGATCATAGGAGATACTCTTGATGATGACCTAACAAGTCGAAATCGATCGAGTGATTTTTTAAACCTTTTGAAAACATTCCAAATAATTTTGCGAAATAAAAAACAAGTGGTTAATAAAAATGTGTTTATTAAGTATAAGTGTGTTTCGCCAAGTGCCTACGGTAAATAGCGTAAAAAGTAAAAATAGATCTATTTTGAGAATCCAAAGCGCAAAATGTCTTGGGTTGATCCAGGACAACCATCGACATTGACTACAAGGACAAATCGCTTCGCAGAATATGATAAAAGACAACACAAAATGATTTTGCTTCATGATAATGCAACATCATACAAGCAAAACCGGTCATGGAAACGTTGAAACCTCTTAATTGGGAAATACTTTCACATGCGGCATACTTGCCAGATTTTTTTCCCTCCGATTATCACTTATTTGCATCGATGGAGCATGGGCTTGCTGAGGGCACTTTATTTCCTACGAAAAGGGCTCGATAACTATGGTTTGCCTCAGAAGAAGAAAAGTTTTCTTGGCGTGTCATCCATGCATTGCCAGAAAAATGGGAAAAATGTATAATTAATAATGGGCAATACTTTGAATAAAATACTCTTAATCATCAGGAAAGTTGTGAGGTGTGAATTGGTGATATAAAAGATGAAAATCTCTTTCACACAAGCAAAATTCAATCATTGATTTACAATGAAACAACGCTATACGTAAATTTATGGCCGGAAAATCAAGTATTGAATTGCATTGTGAATAATGATGGCTCAGTACATCTTTACGAAGATCTTGATTTGAACAATGTTCCTGAATCCCAAATTACATCCAGTGCAGTAGTTATCAGTACGCCAATTAAAAATATTGCTGATCAAAACCATAACATAACGCATCTACCGGGTTGCTCTTATTTGTCGTCTAAAAAGGATTTTCCCACCCCATTCAAAATATCTTTTTATTTTCCGGAGGCTCCAACTGAAAAGAAGAAAATTGTCAAAAGGAAAATTACTCCTGATATCCAAGTATCACGGAGAGAAATTTGTATGTATAAACTATTCCAAACATAAGAATAAAATGTAAGTTAACAGTTCGGTTTAATTTATTCCATTTTATGATAAACTAATACTTTACTTATTATATTATTCCCTTTAAGAATAAATCCAACTTCACAAATTTTATAATTTGAAATTATTAATTAATCCTTAAAAGAATGAATCATAAAATGTAAAGTTAGTGGAATCTTCAAGATATCGAAAACCATCAACTAACTATATATTCCTATAAAGCATAAACTAAGCAGAGTTTAAGATACTTTTATGATTGTAGTTGTATATCATACACTCACATATGTATTCGTATTTTAAACCTTATCAAATAAACTTCGGAACGGGATCTGTATTTATATATGTCAAAGGCATCTTCCTTTAAAGAGATTTATCGGAATTGGTATAGTTCAATCCTAAAACATTACAATATGCAACACATTAAAATTTAATTAAGATCAATGTATTGCACAATTATTCTTATTATGAATAATCAGCAATACTAAGGACTATATTATTCCTATTTTAGCAGAAACATAATTATTCCTATTAGGAAAGGAATAGATCAAACTATATAATGAATATGGTTCTGATTAAGAATAATAACAAAATTCACATTACAACAAAAACCAAATTTATTCTTATAATGAACAAACCATGCAGTGGTTATTAAGATATTATGCTAATTACACTTGTATAAATTACAATCACCATTAGGTAAAACCACATCAAATATATTTTAAAATGACAGCTAAACGTCAAATATATCTTTACATAATATAGCTCCTTAGACGTCATAATATGGTATATTAAACTATTATATAATTATACATTACATTACCATATATTTAAATTTAATAAGTACAAATTAAATGCAAAATTATTCTTATTATGAATATATTAGCAGTGCTAAGGAATATATTATTCCTATTTCAGCAAAAACAAAAATTATTCCTACTAGGAATAGATGAAACAGTACATAGAACATATTATTCTGATTAAGAATAAACAACAAATTTCATTTTTCCAATTAAGAATAAATTAAGCAGTGCTTAGGATGATACTATTCCGATTAAGAATAAACGCATAAAGTTATTCCTTTTGGGTATATGTTAAACAGTAAGTTATAACCAATTATATAATTATAAATGAAATTGTTGATCAGTCGACATTTAAATTTTCAATTGTAAATACGTGTAGTGAAATCGTAAAACTTAAACAGTGTCATAAAAAATAAACAGTGATAAAAGTTATATATAATTTTAAACTGAAATTTCCTTTTTTATTGGTGAGTTTTGTAACCTTACTTATTAATACTAATTATACATTTATATACACTAAATAAGTTCAGTAACTGAGTACTTCTTATAATATAATTTTATAAGTTTTTACTAGACAGACAAACAGCAGTTTAATACAGCTCATTTAGTGATGTTTCATCCACTTTGGTTTATTTTGTTATTTTTTCATATATGAAAAATTACTACAGCTAGTTTATTAAACCGCAATTTGTCTAAGCTTACTATATTACAATTACCAAAATCTTCATAAATAGAAGTCATGATATGTATCTTATAGCATTTAAATTTGTGTATATTTAGGTGAACACTTGGATGAAACTGAAAAATCGTCAGAGAACAACATCGAACTATATAAGGGCGATATGGACTGGCTGTATTACCACACATCTCCATGGACCACAGTAGAATATAAGTGGAAAAACACATTCGATGTAAGGCCCACGGGAATTGAAAATCATTCTGATTCCCTGAACAAAATATTGGATATGGCTACTTTTCCGTCACGCCGATGCGAGTAGTAAGTTAATTTTTTCGATATTTTTGATTTAATTTTGGGTAAGGCATGAAGACAATTTTATAACTTGAATTATTTTAGATTGAAATCGACTAGGAAATCATTCAAATTCTTTTCAAAAAACTTCAAATACAAAAAATCATCAAATACGCACCGAAAGGAAATATTCAAAAAATTATCGTTAATAAAAGTATTTTTAAATTTTATAATAGCACTCAGTTTGAACAACTAAATAAATTAAATTGTTAATTTTTTTGTTATTCTGGGTGATAGCCACTTATTGGTTTAACATCGAGATAGCCATCACCCAGAATAACCTAAAATTTTAAATAGAAATAGGATTTATGCCTTAAATACCATAAACTTCTAGATTACGAAGAAATTAACAGATGTCTTAGTGAATTATGATGTGTTGAAGTGAAACATCATAATTCGCTTAGGCTTTTTGATTATACTTTGAATATAAGTTCATAGTATCTTCAATATTTATATAGCTTGGTCACCACAGTCTCATGAGACGAGCGAATTTTTAATTTAAAAAAATAATCTCGATTTAATTAAAATTGGATGAAACATTGGATTTCATCGTTCAGCAAATTACCACATAAACTAAAAATATTAATTTTCTATGTTTTCCACTACTATTTTTCAACGTTTGTTCATAGCTTAGACACAATTTTGCACTTAAAGTTATTTAAAAAAAGACAATTTAAAAATAAAAAAAATAAAATGAAGTACACAAATTGAGAATTCTTAATTTTTCAAATTATGTATACATCAATTTATTGTTTTATTTTTAAATTTTTAATAAAAAATTCGTTCGATGTAAACAAATTTTTAAAATGGTATGCAGTAAGTGCAGAATAAAATGCAAAAATTTTATTCAGTAATAAAAGCGCTTCTCGTCGATATTTTATATTATTTGGCAATTTTATAAAATACTGTACACGATATAAAGTCAGTTTTTAGTAAAGAAATTAATAGTAAAACATATTTTTATTTTTTGATTTTTAGAATACCGTAGATTGCAGTTCCTACAAGTATTTAATACAATAATAAAACCTACAACAAGAAAAAAGTTGACGGAGTTTTATGGAAAGTCAGCATCAGTGACGAATGTGATTCTTTTTTAGTTTTTGCTGAAAACATCGAATATTCAAACAGAATTAAATAAAAGAAACAAAAGTTATGTAAAAAGGAAAATTACACTTCAACCAGCCATAATTGTAGAGATGAAGAAAATTCTCCACAATTTATGGTTTCGGCCGATTAAATTTTACTCCATTTTAATATTTTTTTAGTGGCTTTTGACATCTTTTATAAATTATTTTTTTTGTACTAAATATTTCATTCTCTTTTGAAAATTTTCCTTTTTTTAATTTTATTCAGGATTTTTTTCGATATAGTTTACTAATTTTAAAATTTTATTTAATTTAAATAATTTAAACAATGGTTAGATGTTTTTTATGTGAAAACACTTTTGCCATTATTGAAGTATTAATTAATCACTTTAGTAAGTCATTTTGACAAATATTTTCAAGATTATTTTGTTAAACAAGAAACTTTAAATATAATTTTTTTAATTTTCAAATGTTAAGTTTTGTTAAACCATTTGAAATGCTTAGATTTAAAAATAAAAATTATTTTATGTTAAGACATATATAAATTAAGTGAATGATTAAATAATTTAAAAAAAAAAAAATAATTCATCTTTTTTAAAATAAAATGATGTTTGATTTTATTTCCCCCTTCTGTCCAAGGAGAAAATTATTCGGTTGAAATTCATTCATTGTAATGATCAATTTAATCCTTATCATTGTAAATTTATTCCTAGTTTTATGATTTATCTGTTCCTTATAAAGATTAACTTATTCCTTATGATTGAATATTTTATTCTTATTTTTCAAACTTAATTATTCGTTATATGATCAATTTATTCCTTATCATTGAATAGCCTATTCCTAATATTTGATTTAATTATTCCTTGTATTAAACAATTTATACCTAACATAAATTTAAATTGTTCCGATTTGTGAATAAAAGTATCAAAAAAAAAATATTTAATTATTCTTTTTAAGAACAAAACTAAAAGATATTAATAATATTTTTTGTCTTTATTTTGAATAACGATAACTTTTGTTGCTAAGAATATATTGTTCCTAAATATGTTTTATTATTCTTTAGTTAAGTTGGGTTAAAGTGTGAACTTCATTTTGGAATAATAGATTCCTGGTAGGAATAATGTATTCTTCGATTTCTCTCCGTGTACATCAAATAAATATTTTGAACACTAAAAGAGAATTGAAATGAACAAACAAAAGGCATTCTCTGAAAAATCGGCGCCGGCCAGAAAGATAGAGGAAAACAAAAAACTGAAAGAAGCAAAAGAGAAAAGAACGAAGCAGTTTATAAAACGAAATTTCAACCAAGATCATAAAACTAATTTTCAAACAGATGGCGGATCGAGTGTAAAAGAAATTAAAAAAACATGTCCTGGCGATTATGTCATAGTTGCATACGAAGGGGAGAGTATTTCCTTGGGTCTGTACTGGAAGTAAAAGAAAATGAAACATACATTAAAACAATGCAAATGAGTGGTCAAAACTGGAAATAGCCGAGCAAGGACGACGCTATTTGGTATAGAGGAAGAAGTATGTAGTGTTATCGGCCGACCTTCTCTATTAAATGCAAGAGGAATTTATGCGGTTCCTCAAATCGAAGCTTTCCAAAACAATAATTTTAATTTATTTTAGTAAAATTATTACTTATCTTTATTATTTTGCAACCTGGGTACCTGAATTATTTTTTTTATCGTCTTGTTTTATTATTTTTTGATTGATTTTCTAACGCTAATATCCTAGTTGTGAATTAGAAGGACATAATTTGTGTATAGCACTTAACGTTTAACAAAATATACGAAAAATAAAAGTTTATTTATTGAAAATTACGTTTTTGTTGTTTCAGCCTTGAATACCTTCCGCTTAAACTTTACAGTGCCGATAATACAAACAAGAGCTGCCGGAAATTAGATCAAAAATAAATCGCAAATTTGTTTTCACGCACATTTGGTTATTGTAAAATTATAGTTTTCATATTCCTTTTTCGATTAATTGTTTGCGGCATAATTGTTTGACGCAGAAGTTTCAGGGAACCATTATTTGTATATATACCTTAACCACTCGACCACCAAGTGATATGCTCATGGAGTCTCCTCTATATTATTCGAATTTTTCACCGGCTACTTTAATCATTTTCAAATTTGTTTTCAAGTTTAATAATATTTTGTCTCCCTAGGACCGAATAATTTCGAATCGGTTTACACAGTCGGAATTTTTCCCTTAGTAGGGGAGGGGGAGGGGGGGGGGAATTATATTTTTTAATTAAGAAAAAGAAAAAAAATTAACAAAATGATTAAAGTAGCCGGCGACAAATTCGAATATTATATATTCGGCCCCAGAGTAGGATTCGTTACATTACGTAAATACTTATAATATAAATTTAGAGTAAAGAGGTGTTTTAAGAAAGTAAACTCCATAATATTAGGATCCATTTCGCCCAGTGCACTTAAAATGTGCTCAACCCGATTAGACATCCGATCAATATTCTAATCCACGTGTGCACCCTTCATTTATAACCTGGGATAAATTTTAGATACCGCCGATTATATAATCGTATAATATAAATAATTTCATCCGTTAAGCATGTAAACCCTGAGAATGAATCAATTCATGTTTAACTAAAATAATCCATTACATCGAGCATAAAATAAATTAAATCCCATTCATCATTTCTAAATTTTTTGTCGTACATACGCGCAATTAGCTTTTCCGAGAAAAACGGGAAAACATATTAGTTCAACTTGGTTACGACGATATACGTATCACGACTTTATACATTTTCCATTCTCCACCTGTGTATATTTTGTAAATCACGTCACTTATTTAAGGTAAACATATTTGATTTAAGTTAATAGCGAATTGAAAATTCGAGCGCATACACCCAAACGATTTTCCAATTACTTTATTGTTTGTACTCGTAATCTCATCATATACCTACGTACGTACATAAAATTGGGTATCGATTTTAATTTCTTACGATAAAATACTTCCTCGTGCACATGTCTTTAAGATTTTTAATTTAAATTTGATTACACCTACAGCATATACGTTTTCATTTCTATTGTGTATACGAAAAAGATTCAAATTCCATTAAAAACTGATTTTCATTCTCGTTCTAAGAATTTCTATCGAAACATAAACTTTGTATTCACTTTACAATTTTAAATATGTGAACAAGAAAAAACTTCCATACAGCCAGTGTCATTTCAAATATGAGTTGGGAATACATATGACGTGTGCCAATAAAAGTGAACAAACATGCATTATTTAAAATTTAGTTCACAGATTTCTTTGTTCACGTATGCGCGCATACAAATTTCGGCCAGATGTATTGTTGTAAATCTGTTATTTTCCTGGACAATTTTAATCAAGACGTTTAGTCACTGTGGTACATTCCGGTCAAACGCGACCTCTTTGTCAATTTATTTCTCGCACTGGCTTTCACATCCCATATGAAGGGGTTTTGCCGTCTGCGACGTATACCGACCGGTTGTTAATCGGGTTTTCTCATTATCATTCGATGTGATTAATAATCCAATAGTGTCACAATCTCCAATCAGATGTTTCATTCCGAAATTCATTCGAAATCAAAATTCGTTGTAAGCAACCTTAATTAGACCATAAAAGGATTGAATGACCTTCTTTTCAGTCAAGTGTTTTGTGAAGTGCGAGCTTACACCAGCGACGGATATTTTAATCAAAGCAACCATGGCTGTGCGTATAAGTCTCAATGTCCGGATGCTTGATGTTATAACTAACTCGAGATATTTGACGTCTTCCATGTTATCAAATTTATGGTCTTCTGTTCCGAGACATACTAATTATGGACGTTCCTCGGTGTTGATACACATTTTACAGGGTGGCTGAGACCAAATGTTACTGACTTCACTCTGCTGTTATTTGTGTAGTTGTCATTTTCGCGCGTCAATTTTTTGACAGATTGAAGTTTGGTTAGTTGTTTACATGTGGTCAACAAATAATTGTTCTAAATTAATATCTTTATAAAAAAATCGTAATGGAATTCAAACGTAATAGTGTAATTGCACTGTATTTGAGTGGAAATTAACAAACAGCAATAGTTCATCAGCTCTAGCATTTGAATGTGAATAAAATGTCTGTGTATCGAACCATAACTCGATACAGCGAAACTGGTAGCATCGCTAAACGCAACAGAGGCGGTCCTAAAAAGACAGCAACATCAAAAGAAATGATACGAAAGGTGAAGAAACGAATCCAACGAAATCCTCGCCAAAGTGCCAATCAATTAGCCACACGTCTACATGTTTCACGATACACCATTCAAACCATATTGAAAAATGAACTACACTTGAAGCCCTACAAGATACAAAAAGTTCAAGATCTTACGGAGGCACAAAAAAAAGTTAGGCTTGAAAGAACACGAGCATTGAAGGCCTTGGCCGAACGTGATAAGATTCCAAAAATTGTCTTTTCTGATGAGAAAATTTTCACAATTCAACAGTATGTGAATAAACAAAATGATCGTGTTTGGTTAGAGCACAAGTCCAACGATAATTTGGACACAAGAGTTGCTATGCGCAAGCAATCACCAGCTTACGAGTATGTTATGGTTTGGGCTGCAGTGACTGCAGATCGACGCACTCCTCTGGTTTTCATCGAACATGGAGTCAAGGTAAACCAAGAGGTGTACCGCCAACAGATCCTAAACGATGCTTTGCTAACTTGGGCACGTAAACACTTTGATACGAACCGTTGGACATTCCAACAGGACTCGGCACCGTCACACAAAGCTCGAGCGACACAGCAATTTTTACAAAATTGCGTTCCGCGGCTGATTTCGTCGAAAGAATGGCCACCATATTCACCAGACTTGAAACCCATAGATTTCTCCATATGGTCCATTTTGGAGAGTAAGGTGTCCAATAAAAAATACGAAAGTGTTGATGCATTGAAGTCAGCTCTTGTTAGAGAATGGAATAAAATTCCGCAAGCCCACGTTCGGTCAGCATGCAATGCTTTCTATTTAAGACTGAATCAAATAATCAGAGCCAAAGGAGGTCATATCGAGCAGTAACATGTTTTTCATAAAATGTAATATGTTTTCAACATATTCCATGAAATTTCAATAAAAAATAATCAAAATTAAAAAAATTATAGCGTTTTCAGTTGGTAACACTTGGTCTCAGCCACCCTGTATTTGGTTGCTGTTCACTTTCAGACTCAGTAGTTTGACGTGGGTGATATTCAATATTAAATTGGCGTTGTTATCATTAGGCGTTTGACCAAGAAGCACGATATCTTTTACATATCCAAAATTTTGGCCTGATTTGTTATCTATGCAGCTAGAAAATTCAATGCAGTATTTTATTATCACGAGTGGCGGATTAAACCGCATGGGTGCGGGTGAATCTCCGTGTTGCACATACCTGATATTATCTTTAAGGCATCAGACACAACCCCTTCAACTACAAATCTCTCATATGCCTAAAGAAAATCTACATATACAGTGCTGTGCAAAAAAAAATTGGGCAAACATATTTTATTGCAAATTGGATTATTTTTTTGATAAAATTACAAAACTTTTGAACGCAATTGGCTTACTGTTTCATTTTAAAGACATGTATGATGTAATTTTATGAAAAAAAAAATTTACCTGCAATTTAGAGGAAAAACCCCGAAAAATGCCATTATATTAAAAAAACGGTGATTGGAGTTAAAGTAATGGAATAAATTAAACACTTATTTTTTAATTTTTTTTTTTTGTTTTTTATGGATTTATAGAAATTTTATCTTTAATATTAATATTTTGTTTGACCGCCTTTTGTTTTTTTTACATCGGTATAACCCCGCAACTAATGTGCAAAAAAATTGGTCAAGCAATTACTTTATTTTACGCCTACCGTTCTTGGCCGAGATTACGGTTCAGATGTTTTATTGCATGTATTTTTTTTTTTGAGTATAAATAGTGCATATTTTGTAAGATTAAGTTATTCTGTAAGTGATCCTAGTCAAATAAAGAATAAAGGCAAGTTTAGTTAAAAAAATGGGAAAAGTTAGTGAGCAGTATAAAAGCAATATGTTGATTTGGGCGCGAGAAATTTTAACCACGCGTGAAATAGCTGAAAGATTAAACATTCCTACAAGTACTGCCGCGTGGAAAATTAAAAAGTTGCGAGAGATGGGCAGTACACAAAGAAAGAAAGGCTCTGGAAGGCCCAGAAAGACAACGGCAGTGGAAGATCGTTTCATAATATTACAATGTCGTCGGAACCGTTTTAAAACTTCATCGGACATAAGACGGGATGTTGAGCGAGCAACAAAAAAAGAAATTTCAGCCAGCTTAGTGAGAAAAAAAACTTGTTAAAGCTGGTTTGAGAGCACTTAAACCAGTCCAGAAGCCTGCGTTCACATTACTAGTGAAAAAACAATTTTTGATATGGGCTCAGGAGCATATTTCTTGGACTCCAGAGATGTGGAATGATGTGATTTTCCTCGATGAATCAAAATTCAAGCTGTATGTTGGAGATTGAAGAATTCTGGTTAGAAGAAAACCGGACGAGAGACTTGGCATCGAATGTCTTTTAAGAGTTCTACCGAAAAATGAAGGAATTAGGGTCTAGGAATGCTTTTCTGGAAATTAAACCGGTCGATTGTGCTTCCTTAGTTCCAGCATTACAGCAGCTGTTCATCTGCAGGTCCTACACAACGAATTTGACCCTTCTGTTTTAAAGCTTTTTGGCGAGACTTGCAAATTTATTTTTCAAAAGGACAGCGCTCCGTGCCATACCGCCAACGTTATGAGTTATTAAACTTGAATTGTAGATAAAAAGATTGGCTTTCAGATAAACATAAATAATTTGTTAAAAATTTGTTTTTTTTTCTTATCTCTTCATTTAAAGTAAAAAAGTACTTCGAAGAAAGAAGTATCGATGTGTTGAGCTGGCCCCCGTATAATGTAGCTAAAAGTAGCAACAAAACGCCCAGATCGATTTAAGCTTTGAAAAGTTTGTTGATGGCGATTTGGGAATCCATACCTCCTACGACTTTGAAAAATTTATCAAATTCAATGAATCGGAGGTGTATCGCTGTAATGAAAGCAAATGGCGGTCCACTAAAACTTTAATATTAAAGGTAGAACTTCTATAAATCAATAAAAAACAAAAAAGAAATTAAAAAATAAGTGTTTAATTTATTCCATTACTTTAACTCCAATCAATGTATTTTGAATATTATGGCATTTTTCGGGGTTTTTCCCCTAAATTGCAGGTAAATTTTTTTTTCTAAAAATTACGTCATACATGAATTTAAAATGAAAAAATAAGCAAATTGCGTTCAAAAGTTTTGTAATTTTAGCAAAAAAATAATCCAATTTGCAATAAAATATGTTTGCCCAATTTTTTTTGCACAGCACTGTATAGTATATAAAGTTGGTCAATGGTTATGTTGTACTTGCAGTAATTTAGCCATATGAATTGTAAGTAATTCATAGGACCACTGTATTTTTCAATTCTCAAATTAGGGTAATTTGTCTTTATAAAACGTAATCTATACAGATCTCTTTTTTTACATGAGCATCAACAACAAATTGTTACATAATAGTATTAATTGCATAATAATGCATTTGTCATCCAGCTTCTCCGCGGATACAAAACTGGATACAGTATTGGATCGCATATAGGACGCGAAATGTTAACTTACAAAGCTGTATGTTTACTAATTACTTGTGTCTTTATTATAGAAAGGAATATTGAAACACTACTGCAATTTAATTTGCTGCAGGTAAACCTTGTATATCTTTAGACCATTTTGCGGATTTTTAAAACTTCTTGTATATTTTGAAGGATTTTCCAAGTTCGTTTCCCGTTCCCATTTTCAAAATATGAACGCAATGAACGGAATAGCTCTCATGGAAACTGTCACACTCGGTAGGCAAAGATCACTGAGACCTATCAATTTATGATAAAACCCGAAGAATAAAGTTTCGTTTCGATCAGTTAATCTGTTTAGGCTGTACATAAGCCGAATTTTTGTTAAAAAACTGATTTTATCCAAAATCATCATTTCCACTTAAATTTTAGAAAACTGATGTGATATACTTTTCAAAGTATCTGTAAAACCAAAACAGTTTCTATAGAGGCTGCCACCCTTAAGAATAAAGTTTCATCTCGATCAGACTGGGCTGCAGAGATGCAACAGATATTTAGTCAGCACAGAGCCACACATTCAACAGTTATCTGCTAATCTGCTGATCGTACCAATTGAGAATCACAGGTGCATTGCTACGGTTTGCAATAGTGTTCGCATTTCGCAATTGGAATCGTCTGTCCATCCGCATTTCCCTCAAATACTACCAAATAACCATATTCCATGAGCAAAACTTGACTTATTTGTTTTCTGCATTGTTATTAAGCTCATCAAATTTTACCAAATTAAACACAATCAAGTTTAACATATGAAAATGCAACCTTGCAACCTCGGCAAATGTATCTTCAGTAGTGCTTTGTGTTACATTTTCACTTCCTTTTAATCTATAAATATATAAAAATGGTGGATAGATTTGCTACCCGAAGGTTTAGAAAAATTCAGAAAACCCCAAAAGAAAAACCGGAAAACCGAAAAATCGAACAAAATAAGAAAATCAAAATTTGCATTTTGTATCTGAATTTTGTATGGGGCTAGTGGTGCAGTGGTTAAAGCTTCGGCAGTTGGACCCGGAGGTACTTGGATCGATACAGTTGAGATTTGTATTTTATCTTTTTTCTATCTATCTATATCTATCTCTTTCTTTCTGCTATCTACATCTAGTTATATATCTATATACGAGTATAAAAAATGTATTCCTGTTTGTTTGTTTGTTTGTTCCCAATGGGCGTCTCAGCCGCTCAACCGATCGCCATGAAATTTTTACCATGTACAAGTTGCATATCCAGAACCAACCTTACGATATTTTGGAAGGGGCTGGACCCCGTGGTCTAAGGGCTGCGGTACAAATTTCTCGAAAAGTTTAATTTTCTTTAAATTGTTCCACGAAAATGAGTTTATAGGGCTGGTTATATGAAATTACTGAAATGTTCAAACCCGAGGGGCCCAGCCCTGGATGAAAAAATAATTTTTACATGTATATAGATACAAATATTTGATTATTCCAAAATCACTTCTCAGTCGCTCAACCGATCGCCATGAAATGTTTACCATGCAAATGTTGCACATTCCGGACCAATCTGACGATATTTTGGAAGGGGCTGAACCTCGGGGTCTAGGGGCTGCGGTACAAATTTTTTCGAAAATTTTAAATTTCTTTAAATTTTTCCACGAAAATGAGTTTATAGGAATGGTTATATGAAATTACTGACATGTTCAAATCCAAGGGCCCAGGCTTGGATCAAAAATAAAAATTTTAGACAGAAATATTTGATTATTCCAAAATCACTTCTCAGTCGCTCAACCGATCGCCATGAAATGTTTACCATGCAAATGTTGCACATTCCGGACCAATCTGACGATATTTTGGAAGGGGCTGAACCTCGGGGTCTAGGGGCTGCGGTACAAATTTTTTCGAAAATTTTAAATTTCTTTAAATTTTTCCACGAAAATGAGTTTATAGGGCTGGTTATATGAAATTACTGACATGTTCAAATCCAAGGGCCCAGCCTTGGATCAAAAATAAAAATTTTAGACAGAAATATTTGATTATTCCAAAATCACTTCTCAGTCGCTCAACCGATCGCCATGAAATGTTTACCATGCAAATGTTGCACATTCCGGACCAATCTTACGATATTTCGGTAGGGGCTGGACCTCGGGGTCTAGGGGCTGCGGTACAAATTTTTTCGAAAATTTTAAATTTCTTTAAATTTTACCACGAAAATGAGTTTATAGGGCTGGTTATATGAAATTACTGACATGTTCAAATCCGAGGGCCCAGCCTTGGATCAAAAATAAAATTTTTAGACAGAAATATTTGATTATTCTAAAATCACTTCTCAGTCGCTCAACCGATCGCCATGAAATGTTTACCATGCAAATGTAGCATGTTCAGAACCAATCTTACGATATTGTGAAAGGAGCTGGACCCCGGGGTTTAGAGGCCTTGGGTTGGAGTGTCTGAGGTAATTTTTTTTTAAAAATGTTCGTCTTGAAATTGCCTATTGATTCCAAACTTTCGATTTTCGTTTTACGTCTTCATTTTTCCGGAATTCTGATCCAAAAATTGATTTTTATGCAAGCGCCACTATGCCACCCAAATTACTCTACACCTTATGGGGTTGAAGTGTCAAAGGTAAATTTTTTTTTAAATGTTCGTCTTGAAATTGCCTATCGATTCCTCATTTTCGATTTTCGTTTTACGTCTTCATTTTTCCGGAATTCTGATCCAAAAATTGATTTGTATGCAAAAACGTAGATAGATTCAAGGAGAATTTAAATTCTATAGGAGAAGTTTCGTGACTTGCTATATTTTATAACTAAACTCGGTTTATTCTTTTGGCGACTACACACGGGTGAGCATCAGAGGTTACAAAGCCAAAAATATTACAATATATATTTAAGCGATATTGGTTGATTTTCCTGGAAAATTAAGGTACATTTAAAACCTAAAACGACTGGTCCAAATTAGATACTTCCGTTCGTAATTGATACGCGAAGGTTTAGGAGAAAGGAAAAGTCGAAAAATTCTCTACAGGTAGCTCTGTAGGCACAAATTTCGTTTTTCAATTCAATTCCATTACAGTTAAAAAGGTGGTTCATCGCTGTAGGCGGTCATCCCATTTGACAATTCAACATTTTGTTTGTTCTTTCTGATTTGATAATTTGAGCTGTACGGTCAAATAGTTTACATTTACGAAATATATATCATTGCGAATCTGTGGATTATATTTATGAGTGATATAAAGGTAACTTATTGAATAGTGAAAACTTTTTGTGTGATTTATACAAAGTGATGATTAGTTACAGTGCGATATTTGTTACGATGCCAAGAAGAGGTCATGGTAACAGTGGTCGGCGTTCTCAGTATGCAACGCGACACCGAAATGCCGATATAACACAAAGCAACACTTATCTTGCCAACAAAGGACAAAAATTACAGAATTTACCTTTAACTATTCAGATTCATGGGCAAATTTTTCATCTTGCTAGATCGCTTACCGCATCCAGATCCAGAACAAAAATATCTGTAAATTTCCTTACTTGGAGATTCACATGATTAAGTAAATCGGCGTTGTGCTATCTTTAATACAACAAAAAGAGAAATAGTCCAGGAATTGCAGCAAATGTTACACGAACACAATGAGCACAGTCATCAAACGCCGAACTGGAAACGCACTAAATCGATTAAGTGAGACACATCGATCGTATGACGCACTGCAATATCCGCTTATGTTCTGCCGTGGTGAAGACGGATATCATTTGAGATACAACATGATAAATCCGCCCAATGGTCGTTAGTATACAAAAAAAAAAAACACTTTTGATTGTTACTTCATAATTTGTAAATTTTTAGGGGTCGAGACAAATAAAAAGGTCATTAATGAACTTTTACGCATATCGCAAGACGATTCCGATTAATAACATCATTTTCGCCGAAATTCCTGTTCCTGATATAAAGGGTTTTCCAATAACAGGTTTCATTTTGGATAGTCTGCTGTTTGAGACGATGTCAATTTTGAAGCTGTCATATTTTGACATTTAACAAGTAAAAACTGCGCCATTACTAAAAATGGTACGATACACGCTTCAACAATGCATTGGAATTGTCAATATTCACTACAAAAATTTGTGAAAATTTTACAGTCACAGTTCGCAAAACTAAAGCACTTTTGAGTCGTCGTGGAGCACCTTCTCACCCGGCAATAGTGAAACTGGTGAAAAAATTTTGAGCTGTTGGGACAAGTTAGTGATATGAAGAGTCGAAACCGTGTGCGTCGCTCAAGAACAACTGAGAATATTTCTGCGGTAGCCCATAGTATTACTGCTGTAGCCCGTATTTCTCGAAGAGGTGATCACAATTGGCCACCGAGATCTTATGATTTAAGACCTTTATACTTTTATAATAAAGGTCTATGCCAATGCTCCACAATCGATTCAAGACCTTAAAGATGGAATTGTGAAAATGTCATAAAAAAGGGTTTGAGTTTGCAAAAATACTTCACGGAATTGTTCGTAGTCCCCTTACATTCTGGTAATAAAGGGACCAATAATTCAGTTTTTTTGGTTCGGTGCAGGTACGTTGATTCAGGCCATGATGCTGGGGACATTAGTAAACCGAACATAGTTTCCGGGACCGTCACTTTAAAGGAGGAGACATAACCTTTATAGCGAGATATATTTTTACATTGTACTTGGTTCGAGCCAACTCTAGTATGAGGCAGATTCAAAATGGACTAAATATGCGCAAGAATATCTGCGTTTGTCGTCGAGATATTGAGCCTGGAAACGAATATATTCTTATGCTTAGGAGCTACTCTAAGTCGACAGGGGGGTCTAGTATTATTGAACGTTCCAGAGTTAACGGAGCAATTATCGGATATAGAGACCATTTGTGTAGTGTAAGATTGTTGATTGAATTAGTATGAGAGACAGGAACTGCTGATGTTGTAGGTGAAGGATGGCTGTTGATGGACTGAGTATTCGTTGATAGAAGTTCATGTTGAAGAGAGATGGCATTTGGAGGAGCTGCTGTTACTGTTGGTTGGTTGGTTATCACGCAATTCATCAGCTCGTTACAGATTTCCTTCATGGCTCAAAGTTCATTCTCAAAGCAGGAGATAGATGAATGTAAATGTTCGGAATTGTTGGTAGTGTTTTTCTCGAAAATTTAATCAAATTTGTTACAAAACACTTCATCATTATGACGTCGAAATTATCAATAAATTTTAAAAATTTTGTAAAGTATTTATCATGACTGAAGTTGTTAAGTGCGATTGATTTGGAATTACTTGCAATATTGTCATGATCAAAGGAACCCGACATATCATCAACACTAGCGCACAATAAATTTAGTTTCTTTTCCATATTGAAAAGGCAGTTGCAATTTACGTCAAAGTGTGATTTAAAGTCCTCCAAGCGATTTGCAATTACAGCAATGGAATCGGTCAGATACTTAGTTTTTGCGTTCATATTATTTTAATTTTTGCATTCAATGCATATAAAGGAAAATTTCTTTAAGAAGGCAGAATCCACGCGAGAATGTGGCACTCTTTCCGGGGTTGTGAATTTGTGATCAAACACGGAGCCGCAGTAGCAGCACACAATTTTTGCATTTGGGTTTTTTCCCAAACACCGACTTATTACATACTTATTGACTTATTACACGCCATCTTGAATAAATCGGTGAAGTCGTTCCAATTCATTGTACCGACTTATTTGTGACGTAATAACAAAAAAACAAAACACAATTTCTATTATATGGAAGACAAAATTTTCTTGACATGTTGTTCGTTGCCACTAGATTTGAAAAAAACTGCATGTATTACATCATCGAGCAATAAATATATAAGAGAAATCAAGTAGTGCAAATTTTATAAGCAGGGTTTTCCGAGGTTAATCTTATTTTATAGTTTTAATATATTTAAAAAACACAAATTTAATTTTTTATATGAATCTTATAAACATGTCGGCATAGTTATTTTATAGTTCATTGTCCTTGTTAGGCTTAGATTGCCAGTAGTAAAATAGATTATCATCGGAAAGTCTACATGAGTCCTCTTATGTATATTTTGCTTTATGATGACATTTAGGCAAGACAAATTATTGGAGACATTTCTCTGTTGTCATACTGATTCAAATAAGTCTCCTCGCGAGATGAGTAAGTCGGTGCCCACAAATAAGTCGGTGTTTGAGAAACCGCCTTGGTGATAGAAACGCAGTAGAAACATCACCGGTAAATGACATGAAACAGAGATAAATTTTACTAGCTCAGAAATCATTTCAAATTTTAAATATTAAAATCAAAATATATTTATTTATATTGAAAAAAGTATACAAATTTGCTTGAAACATATTAATTTAAGAATATAAAATAAAAAAGAAAATAAATCCCACTTTTAAAATTATCTTTAGTTAAACAAAAATTAAATATATAGTTAAATCTATTGAAACTTTTACACATCATCTTCACTGGTTCATTATCGCCATATAGTTGGTTCTGTGTCTATCTAAGTGGAGGAAGTCGTGATCTCTTAGTTGTCTATCAGGAACCTTTATTTTAATTGACTTTAGCACATTCGGTGCGTCGATTAGACCTAGTAGAAGATTACCAATAAATGTACTTTATAACAATTCGCGCCTATTTTCAAGAGTTGTCAAGTTGTATGTCACCGACCAAATGTCACAGTGGTTAAAGCTTTGGCGTTTGGATCGGGAGGCACCAGGTTCGAATCCCGATAGGGGCAGGATGCAAAGTAAAATTTCATCAACAGATTTCAATCTGTGGTGAAATGTAACACATCTATGACCCCCTGTCGGTGTTCAAAACCCATGGGCCGACCCATCTTCCATGCCAGTATAGGCTGGCATGTTGCTTGCAATGTGCAGATGATCTTAAATCGGTCATATAGCCGTACGTCCTCGAGTTGGCCGAGAGGCGTAAAGTATGGACGTAAAAAGCATAACCGCGGAGGAGCAAGATGAGCCATGAGCCCCAAAACAAATCGCATAGTTAACAATAAAAATAATGGTGGTTTTCGCTATATGTTTACAAGGTATAGTAGATCTTGGGCATAAACCCATCCGTCTTTCCAGGTCAAGTAGCGTATAAACTTCTTTTGAATTTTCTCAATACTCTGGATATGAGCTTCGTAGCACGGATACCACACATTTACAGCATATTCCAGCTGGGATCGAACGTAGGCACAATACAGGATCTTAATTGTTTCCACATCAAAATTATCACCCGTCCAACGTTTGACAAAACCGAGCATGGAGTTCGCGCGAGCGATGCACAGCTCAATGTGCTTAGTAAAGCTCATGTTTTCAGGTCTTTAGTCTCAAGTACTACCTGAAGGAGTATCAAAGGGTTGGTTTTTCAGTGAAATGATAGAGATTTGCATTTTTCAATATTGAGACTCAGAGAATTAAACTCGCACCATAAAGCTATAGGTTGTCATTATTTTCCTGTAGTTTATTGACATCGTCGACTGACTCGATGGCTTTGTAGATTTTGAGGTTATCTGCGAACATCAGGATCTTGGAAAGCTTTATCACTTCGGTAATACCATTTATGAAGATTGTGAAAATCCATGGGCCAACGTGGTACACCAGAGGTTGCTTCTTCTATTCTATTTAACGTTTTATCTCCAATTTCAATATATTGGATTCGATTACTCAAATAAGATTTGAACCAGGCTACAAACTGGCTGGAAAATCCGAACTTGAAAATGTGTTACGAAGTTTTACAACTAGCTTTGAATGAGTTGCATATTACTAGTTCAAATAATTTAGGTATAGCAGGTATAGATGTAATACCTCTGTAGCAAGAAACATCATTTCTAGCTCCAGTTTTGAAAATAGGCGTCACTCTAGTGACTAGCCAAATTTTTAGAATTTTAAAAAAATGAAGCAGAAATACCATCAGGACCACATCCTTCTCCGAATCCTACCAATGCTCGCTGGATGTCTTCTGGCTCGATATGTGGAGTAAATATGAATGTACTATATTCACTACAGGTTGAATCTTTAAAATTATCAATGTCTCCTGCTTTATAAACAGATTGGAAAAACTTAGCAAACATGTTGGTTATGACCTGTGGATCACAAAACTTTTGATCATTAAACTTCATCCAGCCTGGGTAACCATCAATTTCGCGTTTGGTTTTTATAAAATTTCCAAAAGTGTCTGGGATCGCCGTTTATTTTATCCTTTAGATCGCGAATATATATAGCTTCTGTATCTCAGTTCAAAATAAGATTCAAAATTTTGGTTATAAGCAGTAAATTTCTGTTTACTATCCTGGAAACACACTTTGAGGTTTTCTTTCTAAGCCTTGTCTTTTTTGTTTTTAAGACTGATAAGTTGATCGTCATACGATGGAGGATATTTGTTCGGTTTGTTCATAGACACGGGAACGAATAAATCGATTCCTTTAAATAGATGTGTGTAAAATTTGTCCACGTTTACATCTAAGTATGTCATCGCTGTTAAACTCGGCATTCCAATTTATTTGCTCAAAATATTGTTGTAAGTTACTCAAATTGGCCTTTATGAAGTTGTAATATAGTTTCCGGTTTTGATAATTTTGGAACCTGTTATTCACTTTCATTCCCAATATTATTTCTATTGCTTTATGGTGAATATCATTAATTATCAAAGGTATTGGTGATTCATCTGTTTTTAATAAAACTATAAACCACATATTGACGAGGGAAGAATTCCGAACTCAAAATTTTATCGTTGAATGATGTTTTACAGATGATATAAACAGGAAAAAGTGTTTTTAAAACAAAACTAAGAAATTGAGCAGCCTTCGAAGACATTTTATTTACATTTTGAAGTATAATGTCCGTTTAATAGTTTTTTGAGGATGTAACATGGTTGGGGTGCCATAATTACATTCCGAATTTGTGGCACTATTTTTCTCAGCAATAAAATTAGCTACTGGATTTGGTAGCGCGTATGAGCTGGCCGAAAAAACGCCTTTCTTTGACCCCAGTCAAATTCTTTGACAAACAGTCCTGCTGGCCACAAAGTAGAGTTGATGGTGCTTTGAAAAACTTCAACTAGAATATTGGTTTTATATGTTACGTAATGATAGTTCATTCCTAAGCTTGCTTTCGGCACCATGCGTTGGGCAAACAGATCGTCAGTATTCGCGATCTTTGCGGAACTTTTCATCCGGCACTGAATTATGTATTCGGCTAACGAAAATCCACTTTCTGGGTTGTGCCACTCGAATCGAGAACTCATCCATTAATTCAAGGTCATTGGCAGTTGTTTTAATATTAGGGACAGGTATAGTCGATTGTGATGCACCAGATTATTATTTCGTGCTGGCTTTAAATGATCTATAATTTGCAGGGTTTGGATAGCTGACGGATCTTGTGGGCCGACTTTCTTCTGGTTGAACAGCAGATTGGGACAAGGCATGAACCACTGTTGTTAATATCTCTTCTAATTGATTCATTCTTTTTAGAACATTATCGATTATGGTCTCCGCTGATTTTTCAATTTTTTTGAGTGATTGATCGATTTTGGATAGGATGTTATTCAATCCGGTTTCGCATTTACTACAGAACCACCGCACGCACATCATCCATCACTAATTTCATACCTTTCCGTAAATCATTTGAAAATTTTTTCAGCAATTTAATTGCGTTACTAGTCGCACATCTGTAGTCTATAACGTTGTTACATAAGTAACCGCTGCATGAAAAAACCATTCATCAAAGATTATAATTTCACAGTCAATGCACTTATTTTGGATCGACATTATTAATATGTACACAGTTTGTTTAGAGTTTAAAATTTAAAAATCAGCAATATTTTTACTAAAACACTATTGCACTACACTTTTAAAAAAAAAAAAAAAAAAAAAACTTTCATTTAGGACAGTCAGCGATTCCGAATGTGAATTATTAGGTAATACATACAATCATAATTATTAAGGTGAATCATATGGTAATTGTTACAACAACTACAAAAATAAAATTGAAATTGAAATGCAGAAAAACATGAAAAACAAAAAAACACGTCCAAGTTGGGCGAATGTTGAAAATTAATTAAAAATTAAGTAAAAATTAGAATTCTGAGGTTTTATAAAATAACAAAGAGCTATTTGTTGCGAGACTGAATCGTATCGATCTGTCTAGATATATCAGTGGCTAGTAACGGAAAGTATTTGCATATTGTAAACTAGGTTGCATAGTTAATTCTCAGTTCTAGTTTTAATTTCAAACCGATATAAAAAGATTCAAACCGATACAGTAAAACATATCAGGGCGAAACCCTTTGAATATTATATGAACCAGATACCATCACAACATGCAAATTGGTTTGAATTTGAAACTTGAGATGGCAAATACGACCACGTTTCGAATAAAATACATTCAATTACTGGCCTCTGATACACTAAACTATATCAGGCCGAATCCCTTTGTATTTTATATGAACTCGATACCATATACCGACCCAAACCATCGAAGCTTTTTTCACAACATGCAAATCGGTTTGAAATTAAAACAAGCACTGAAAACTATCTGTTCAACCTTGTTAGAATATGTAATACATTCCGTTACTAGCCACCGATATATCTAGACAGATCAGGCCAACGTTTTTGATTCCCTTTCTAAGCTAGAGCTTATCTATACGATTTAGTATCGCATAGAATACATTCAGTCAATGGCCTTTTATTGAGCATGTTTTTATAGCTCTTTGTTATTTTATAAAATCGATACAGCATTGACTAAAATCAACCATCTCGAAACGGAAATTGTATTAGTAAATTTTTAGTTATAACCGAGAATCAACGGGGTGACCCAGTCTTTGATACACGTGCTAAATCAATTAAGTTGATCTAATTTAAACTTTTATTATTGTTTATTAATTTTTAATTTTGATTTTAATAATTAAAATTTGAAAAAAAAATTCTGGGCCACAATAAAATTTCGAGATTGAACGAAATTACTATTTTCAATTCTGACCTGGAATATCATTGCAGTTTTAATGTTACCAGGATATCATTAGACTTCAGCAATTATTTTAAGGGTTAAGCTTTAAAAGTTAAATATTTAAGTTGGGTGAATTTAAAATAAAATGTACAAAAAAATGTTATTAACAGTGAAGAATTTGGTTAAAATGGCCAATTTCTACACCGATCTGTACAACAAAGAGTTATTTTCTGGAAAAAGGTTTTAGTTACAAGGTATCACATACATTGGGGATATGATATATATATTTTGCGAAAAGGTACCGAATTAAATAAGCTTTCACATTTAATTTAATTACCATTTATCTATTATAAAAGGGTTGGTAACGTTTTAAGGGACTAGGAGAAGAATATTATAGAATCTATATTAGCGACGATAGTCAGATAATAAAAAAAATATGATACCTACTATAATATAAACCTGTAAAGGTGTGGGTAACTGCAGCAGGGAAACTTTCGAATATCAAAATGAAACTTGGCATACCGATTAAGCCCAATTTGTGCTAATTAGTGCTCACGGGAAAAAATTAGTGCTAGTCCAGGAGCTGAAAAAATGGGAAAAGAAAATTTAAATTTCGCCTGAAAGACGAAAAAAATAAAACCCAATTTCTATAAAAAACCAGAAATAATTTAAGCCTAATTTTAAAACTTCACAAAAGCGGATCCACCTACGAAATTTGTGCTTATCATAGAAATATGATTTTTATAAATTTTCATTAATAAATTGAGGAAAAACAAATTAGCCCCTAAAAGATACTATATTGAACACACAAAATACAGATGTAAACCGTTCAATAATATTTTTGTTGAACAACAAATTAAAAAATAAAATAACTTATTATAAAATCTAAGAATAAGCATTTCAGATAGCATATTCCTGTCACGCATGTTCATTGCCATCCGAAAAATATAGTGGCCGAATTTGTGCCAATCCAGAATTGGCCCAATTCCGTTGTACAACAAAGACAGTTGAATGAACAATTTTCTGACAAAAAATGTTCTACAAACCAATGAAGTTTTCACTTCTGATTGCATATTCCTATCAGGTATGTACATTGCCATCCGAAAAATATAGTGGCTGAGTTTGTGCTAATCCAGAATTGGCCCAATTCCGTTGAACAACAAAGACCGTTGAATGAACAATTTTCTGACAAAAAATGTTCTACAAATCAATGAAGTTGGCACTTCTGATTGCATATTCCTATCAGGTATGTTGACATTTCTTGTCAGAAAATTGTTCATTCAACTGTCTTTGTTGTTCAACGGAATTCAGCAAATTCTGGATTAGCACAAATTCAGCCACTATATTTTTCGGATGGCAATGAACATACCTGATAGGAATATGCAATCAGAAGTGCCAACTTCATTGGTTTGTAGAACATTTTTTGTCAGAAAATTGTTCATTCAACTGTCTTTATTGTTCAACGGAATTGGGCCAATTCTGGATTAGCACAAATTCGGCCACTATATTTTTCGGATGGCAATGAACATACCTGATAGGAATATGCAATCAGAAGTGCCAACTTCATTGGTTTGTAGAACATTTTTTGTCAGAAAATTGTTCATTCAACTGTCTTTGTTGTTCAACGGAATTGAGCCAATTCTGGATTAGCACAAATTCAGCCACTATATTTTTCGGATGGCAATGAACATACCTGATAGGAATATGCAATCAGAAGTGCCAACTTCATTGATTTGTAGAACATTTTTTGTCAGAAAATTGTTCATTCAACTGTCTTTGTTGTTCAACGGAATTCAGCAAATTCTGGATTAGCACAAATTCAGCCACTATATTTTTCGGATGGCAATGAACATACCTGATAGGAATATGCAATCAGAAGTGCCAACTTCATTGGTTTGTAGAACATTTTTTGTCAGAAAATTGTTCATTCAACTGTCTTTGTTGTTCAACGGAATTGAGCCAATTCTGGATTAGCACAAATTCAGCCACTATATTTTTCGGATGGCAATGAACATACCTGATAGGAATATGCAATCAGAAGTGCCAACTTCATTGGTTTGTAGAACATTTTTTGTCAGAAAATTGTTCATTCAACTGTCTTTGTTGTTCAACGGAATTGAGCCAATTCTGGATTAGCACAAATTCAGCCACTATATTTTTCGGATGGCAATGAACATACCTGATAGGAATATGCAATCAGAAGTGCCAACTTCATTGATTTGTAGAACATTTTTTGTCAGAAAATTGTTCATTTAACTGTCTTTGTTGTTCAACGGAATTCAGCAAATTCTGGATTAGCACAAATTCAGCCACTATATTTTTCGGATGGCAATGAACATACCTGATAGGAATATGCAATCAGAAGTGCCAACTTCATTGGTTTGTAGAACATTTTTTGTCAGAAAATTGTTCATTCAACTGTCTTTGTTGTTCAACGGAATTGAGCCAATTCTGGATTAGCACAAATTCAGCCACTATATTTTTCGGATGGCAATGAACATACCTGATAGGAATATGCAATCAGAAGTGCCAACTTCATTGATTTGTAGAATATTTTTTGTCAGAAAATTAAGTCGCTGAAGTTAGCCCGAACCCGAATTTTTTTGGTTGTTGTCTTAGATAAGTGTAGTTATCCCGAAAAACTGTAAAGAGTAAAAAAAATGTAGCCTCATCCCGAAAGAAAATTGAGAAATGAAAAATTAAAGAAATTTAAAAAAATATATATTATTGTGTAAAATAATAATTTTTCGAAAGCAGAAAACAATAATATAGATTTTAAATAAAACCATACGATTATAAAAACGATAAATCTAACCGAATTAATTTTTTGTGTAGTCACCATGGGTCCACATTAAATTCTGTACTGAAATACCTAGAGATATAGCCACCCAATGGCGTATACAGCCAGATAGACCAATGTACTAACTTAGATGTAGAAACTACCATATGCCCATATCAGGTGGAATAAACCTTGTTTTTGATTTGTTTGTGTAATCGAAAATCAATTTTTTGTGTAGTCACCATGGGTCCACATTAAATTCTGTACTGAAATACCTAGAGATATAGCCACCCAATGGCGTATACAGCCAGATAGACCAATGTACTAACTTAGATGTAGAAACTACCATATGCCCATATCAGGTGGAATAAACCTTGTTTTTGATTTGTTTGTGTAATCGAAAATCAATTTTTTGTGTAGTCACCATGGGTCCACATTAAATTCTGTACTGAAATACCTAGAGATAAAGCCACCCAATGGCGTATACAGCCAGATAGACCAATGTACTAACTTAGATGTAGAAACTACCATATGCCCATATCAGGTGGAATAAACCTTGTTTTTGATTTGTTTGTGTAATCGAAAATCAATTTTTTGTGTAGTCACCATGGGTCCACATTAAATTCTGTACTGAAATACCTAGAGATATAGCCACCCAATGGCGTATACAGCCAGATAGACCAATGTACTAACTTAGATGTAGAAACTACCATATGCCCATATCAGGTGGAAATAACCTTGTTTTTGATTTGTTTGTGTAATCGAAAATCAATTTTTTGTGTAGTCACCATGGGACCACATTAAATTCTGTACTGAAATACCTAGAGATATAGCCACCCAATGGCGTATACAGCCAGATAGACCAATGTACTAACTAAGATGTAGAAATCACCATATGCCCATATCAGGTGGAAATAACCTTTTTTTCTATTTGTTTGTGTAATCGAAAATCAATTTTTTGTGTAGTCACCATGGGACCACATTAAATTCTGTACTGAAATACCTAGAGATATAGCCACCCAATGGCGTATACAGCCAGATAGACCAATGTACTAACTAAGATGTAGAAATCACCATATGCCCATATCAGGTGGAAATAACCTTTTTTTTATTTGTTTGTGTAATCGAAAATCAATTTTTTGTGTAGTCACCATGGGACCACATTAAATTCTGTACTGAAATCCCTAGAGATATAGCCACCCAATGGCGTATACAGCCAGATAGACCAATGTACTAACTAAGATGTAGAAATCACCATATGCCCATATCAGGTGGAAATAACCTTTTTTTTATTTGTTTGTGTAATCGAAAATCAATTTTTTGTGTAGTCACCATGGGTCCACATTAAATTCTGTACTGAAATACCTAGAGATATAGCCACCCAATGGCGTATACAGCCAGATAGACCAATGTACTAACTAAGATGTAGAAATCACCATATGCCCATATCAGGTGGAAATAACCTTTTTTTTATTTGTTTGTGTAATCGAAAATCAATTTTTTGTGTAGTCACCATGGGACCACATTAAATTCTGTACTGAAATCCCTAGAGATATAGCCACCCAATGGCGTATACAGCCAGATAGACCAATGTACTAACTAAGATGTAGAAACCACCATATGCCCATATCAGGTGGAAATAACCTTTTTTTTTATTTGTTTGTGTAATCGAAAATCAATTTTTTGTGTAGTCACCATGGGACCACATTAAATTCTGTACTGAAATACCTAGAGATATAGCCACCCAATGGCGTATACAGCCAGATAGACCAATGTACTAACTAAGATGTAGAAATCACCATATGCCCATATCAGGTGGAAATAACCTTTTTTTTATTTGTTTGTGTAATCGAAAATCAATTTTTTGTGTAGTCACCATGGGACCACATTAAATTCTGTACTGAAATACCTAGAGATATAGCCACCCAATGGCGTATACAGCCAGATAGACCAATGTACTAACTTAGATGTAGAAACTACCATATGCCCATATCAGGTGGAATAAACCTTGTTTTTGATTTGTTTGTGTAATCGAAAATCAATTTTTTGTGTAGTCACCATGGGTCCACATTAAATTCTGTACTGAAATACCTAGAGATATAGCCACCCAATGGCGTATACAGCCAGATAGACCAATGTACTAACTAAGATGTAGAAATCACCATATGCCCATATCAGGTGGAAATAACCTTTTTTTTATTTGTTTGTGTAATCGAAAATCAATTTTTTGTGTAGTCACCATGGGACCACATTAAATTCTGTACTGAAATCCCTAGAGATATAGCCACCTAATGGCGTATACAGCCAGATAGACCAATGTACTAACTAAGATGTAGAAATCACCATATGCCCATATCAGGTGGAAATAACCTTTTTTTTATTTGTTTGTGTAATCGAAAATCAATTTTTTGTGTAGTCACCATGGGTCCACATTAAATTCTGTACTGAAATACCTAGAGATATAGCCACCCAATGGCGTATACAGCCAGATAGACCAATGTACTAACTTAGATGTAGAAACTACCATATGCCCATATCAGGTGGAATAAACCTTGTTTTTGATTTGTTTGTGTAATCGAAAATCAATTTTTTGTGTAGTCACCATGGGTCCACATTAAATTCTGTACTGAAATACCTAGAGATATAGCCACCCAATGGCGTATACAGCCAGATAGACCAATGTACTAACTAAGATGTAGAAATCACCATATGCCCATATCAGGTGAAAATAACCTTTTTTTTATTTGTTTGTGTAATCGAAAATCAATTTTTTGTGTAGTCACCATGGGACCACATTAAATTCTGTACTGAAATCCCTAGAGATATAGCCACCCAATGGCGTATACAGCCAGATAGACCAATGTACTTACTAAGATGTAGAAATCACCATATGCCCATATCAGGTGGAAATAACCTTTTTTTTATTTGTTTGTGTAATCGAAAATCAATTTTTTGTGTAGTCACCATGGGTCCACATTAAATTCTGTACTGAAATACCTAGAGATATAGCCACCCAATGGCGTATACAGCCAGATAGACCAATGTACTAACTAAGATGTAGAAACCACCATATGCCCATATCAGGTGGAAATAACCTTTTTTTATTTGTTTGTGTAATCGAAAATCAATTTTTTGTGTAGTCACCATGGGACCACATTAAATTCTGTACTGAAATACCTAGAGATATAGCCACCCAATGGCGTATACAGCCAGATAGACCAATGTACTAACTTAGATGTAGAAACTACCATATGCCCATATCAGGTGGAATAAACCTTGTTTTTGATTTGTTTGTGTAATCGAAAATCAATTTTTTGTGTAGTCACCATGGGTCCACATTAAATTCTGTACTGAAATACCTAGAGATATAGCCACCCAATGGCGTATACAGCCAGATAGACCAATGTACTAACTAAGATGTAGAAATCACCATATGCCCATATCAGGTGGAAATAACCTTTTTTTTATTTGTTTGTGTAATCGAAAATCAATTTTTTGTGTAGTCACCATGGGACCACATTAAATTCTGTACTGAAATCCCTAGAGATATAGCCACCTAATGGCGTATACAGCCAGATAGACCAATGTACTAACTAAGATGTAGAAATCACCATATGCCCATATCAGGTGGAAATAACCTTTTTTTTATTTGTTTGTGTAATCGAAAATCAATTTTTTGTGTAGTCACCATGGGACCACATTAAATTCTGTACTGAAATCCCTAGAGATATAGCCACCCAATGGCGTATACAGCCAGATAGACCAATGTACTTACTAAGATGTAGAAATCACCATATGCCCATATCAGGTGGAAATAACCTTTTTTTTATTTGTTTGTGTAATCGAAAATCAATTTTTTGTGTAGTCACCATGGGTCCACATTAAATTCTGTACTGAAATACCTAGAGATATAGCCACCCAATGGCGTATACAGCAAGATAGACCAATGTACTAACTAAGATGTAGAAACCACCATATGCCCATATCAGGTGGAAATAACCTTTTTTTATTTGTTTGTGTAATCGAAAATCAATTTTTTGTGTAGTCACCATGGGACCACATTAAATTCTGTACTGAAATACCTAGAGATATAGCCACCCAATGGCGTATACAGCCAGATAGACCAATGTACTAACTTAGATGTAGAAACTACCATATGCCCATATCAGGTGGAATAAACCTTGTTTTTGATTTGTTTGTGTAATCGAAAATCAATTTTTTGTGTAGTCACCATGGGTCCACATTAAATTCTGTACTGAAATACCTAGAGATATAGCCACCCAATGGCGTATACAGCCAGATAGACCAATGTACTAACTAAGATGTAGAAATCACCATATGCCCATATCAGGTGGAAATAACCTTTTTTTTATTTGTTTGTGTAATCGAAAATCAATTTTTTGTGTAGTCACCATGGGACCACATTAAATTCTGTACTGAAATCCCTAGAGATATAGCCACCTAATGGCGTATACAGCCAGATAGACCAATGTACTAACTAAGATGTAGAAATCACCATATGCCCATATCAGGTGGAAATAACCTTTTTTTTATTTGTTTGTGTAATCGAAAATCAATTTTTTGTGTAGTCACCATGGGTCCACATTAAATTCTGTACTGAAATACCTAGAGATATAGCCACCCAATGGCGTATACAGCCAGATAGACCAATGTACTAACTAAGATGTAGAAACCACCATATGCCCATATCAGGTGGAAATAACCTTTTTTTTTATTTGTTTGTGTAATCGAAAATCAATTTTTTGTGTAGTCACCATGGGACCACATTAAATTCTGTACTGAAATACCTAGAGATATAGCCACCCAATGGCGTATACAGCCAGATAGACCAATGTACTAACTAAGATGTAGAAATCACCATATGCCCATATCAGGTGGAAATAACCTTTTTTTTATTTGTTTGTGTAATCGAAAATCAATTTTTTGTGTAGTCACCATGGGTCCACATTAAATTCTGTACTGAAATACCTAGAGATATAGCCACCCAATGGCGTATACAGCCAGATAGACCAATGTACTAACTAAGATGTAGAAACCACCATATGACCATATCAGGTGGAAATAACCTTTTTTTTATTTGTTTGTGTAATCGAAAATCAATTTTTTGTGTAGTCACCATGGGTCCACATTAAATTCTGTACTGAAATACCTAGAGATATAGCCACCCAATGGCGTATACAGCCAGATAGACCAATGTACTAACTAAGATGTAGAAACCACCATATGACCATATCAGGTGGAAATAACCTTTTTTTTTATTTGTTTGTGTAATCGAAAATCAATTTTTTGTGTAGTCACCATGGGTCCACATTAAATTCTGTACTGAAATACCTAGAGATATAGCCACCCAATGGCGTATACAGCCAGATAGACCAATGTACTAACTAAGATGTAGAAATCACCATATGCCCATATCAGGTGGAAATAACCTTTTTTTTATTTGTTTGTGTAATCGAAAATCAATTTTTTGTGTAGTCACCATGGGTCCACATTAAATTCTGTACTGAAATACCTAGAGATATAGCCACCCAATGGCGTATACAGCCAGATAGACCAATGTACTAACTAAGATGTAGAAACCACCATATGACCATATCAGGTGGAAATAACCTTTTTTTTTATTTGTTTGTGTAATCGAAAATCAATTTTTTGTGTAGTCACCATGGGTCCACATTAAATTCTGTACTGAAATACCTAGAGATATAGCCACCCAATGGCGTATACAGCCAGATAGACCAATGTACTAACTAAGATGTAGAAATCACCATATGCCCATATCAGGTGGAAATAACCTTTTTTTTATTTGTTTGTGTAATCGAAAATCAATTTTTTGTGTAGTCACCATGGGTCCACATTAAATTCTGTACTGAAATACCTAGAGATATAGCCACCCAATGGCGTATACAGCCAGATAGACCAATGTACTAACTAAGATGTAGAAATCACCATATGCCCATATCAGGTGGAAATAACCTTTTTTTTATTTGTTTGTGTAATCGAAAATCAATTTTTTGTGTAGTCACCATGGGACCACATTAAATTCTGTACTGAAATACCTAGAGATATAGCCACCCAATGGCGTATACAGCCAGATAGACCAATGTACTAACTAAGATGTAGAAACCACCATATGCCCATATCAGGTGGAAATAACCTTTTTTTTTTATTTGTTTGTGTAATCGAAAATCAATTTTTTGTGTAGTCACCATGGGACCACATTAAATTCTGTACTGAAATACCTAGAGATATAGCCACCCAATGGCGTATACAGCCAGATAGACCAATGTACTAACTTAGATGTAGAAACTACCATATGCCCATATCAGGTGGAAATAACCTTGTTTTTGATTTGTTTGTGTAATCGAAAATCAATTTTTTGTGTAGTCACCATGGGTCCACATTAAATTCTGTACTGTAATTCCTAGAGATATAGCCACCCAATGGCGTATACAGCCAGATAGACCAATGTACTAACTTAGATGTAGAAACTACCATATGCCCATATCAGGTGGAATAAACCTTGTTTTTGATTTGTTTGTGTAATCGAAAATCAATTTTTTGTGTAGTCACCATGGGTCCACATTAAATTCTGTACTGAAATACCTAGAGATATAGCCACCCAATGGCGTATACAGCAAGATAGACCAATGTACTAACTAAGATGTAGAAACCACCATATGCCCATATCAGGTGGAAATAACCTTTTTTTTATTTGTTTGTGTAATCGAAAATCAATTTTTTGTGTAGTCACCATGGGACCACATTAAATTCTGTACTGAAATACCTAGAGATATAGCCACCCAATGGCGTATACAGCCAGATAGACCAATGTACTAACTTAGATGTAGAAACCACCATATGCCCATATCAGGTGGAAATAACCTTGTTTTTGATTTGTTTGTGTAATCGAAAATCAATTTTTTGTGTAGTCACCATGGGTCCACATTAAATTCTGTACTGAAATACCTAGAGATATAGCCACCCAATGGCGTATACAGCCAGATAGACCAATGTACTAACTTAGATGTAGAAACTACCATATGCCCATATCAGGTGGAAATAACCTTGTTTTTGATTTGTTTGTGTAATCGAAAATCAATTTTTTGTGTAGTCACCATGGGTCCACATTAAATTCTGTACTGAAATTCCTAGAGATATAGCCACCCAATGGCGTATACAGCCAGATAGACCAATGTACTAACTTAGATGTAGAAACTACCATATGCCCATATCAGGTGGAATAAACCTTGTTTTTGATTTGTTTGTGTAATCGAAAATCAATTTTTTGTGTAGTCACCATGGGTCCACATTAAATTCTGTACTGAAATACCTAGAGATATAGCCACCCAATGGCGTATACAGCCAGATAGACCAATGTACTAACTTAGATGTAGAAACTACCATATGCCCATATCAGGTGGAAATAACCTTGTTTTTGATTTGTTTGTGTAATCGAAAATCAATTTTTTGTGTAGTCACCATGGGACCACATTAAATTCTGTACTGAAATCCCTAGAGATATAGCCACCCAATGGCGTATACAGCCAGATAGACCAATGTACTTACTAAGATGTAGAAATCACCATATGCCCATATCAGGTGGAAATAACCTTTTTTTTATTTGTTTGTGTAATCGAAAATCAATTTTTTGTGTAGTCACCATGGGTCCACATTAAATTCTGTACTGAAATACCTAGAGATATAGCCACCCAATGGCGTATACAGCAAGATAGACCAATGTACTAACTAAGATGTAGAAACCACCATATGCCCATATCAGGTGGAAATAACCTTTTTTTATTTGTTTGTGTAATCGAAAATCAATTTTTTGTGTAGTCACCATGGGACCACATTAAATTCTGTACTGAAATACCTAGAGATATAGCCACCCAATGGCGTATACAGCCAGATAGACCAATGTACTAACTTAGATGTAGAAACTACCATATGCCCATATCAGGTGGAATAAACCTTGTTTTTGATTTGTTTGTGTAATCGAAAATCAATTTTTTGTGTAGTCACCATGGGTCCACATTAAATTCTGTACTGAAATACCTAGAGATATAGCCACCCAATGGCGTATACAGCAAGATAGACCAATGTACTAACTAAGATGTAGAAACCACCATATGCCCATATCAGGTGGAAATAACCTTTTTTTATTTGTTTGTGTAATCGAAAATCAATTTTTTGTGTAGTCACCATGGGACCACATTAAATTCTGTACTGAAATACCTAGAGATATAGCCACCCAATGGCGTATACAGCCAGATAGACCAATGTACTAACTTAGATGTAGAAACTACCATATGCCCATATCAGGTGGAATAAACCTTGTTTTTGATTTGTTTGTGTAATCGAAAATCAATTTTTTGTGTAGTCACCATGGGACCACATTAAATTCTGTACTGAAATACCTAGAGATATAGCCACCCAATGGCGTATACAGCCAGATAGACCAATGTACTAACTAAGATGTAGAAATCACCATATGCCCATATCAGGTGGAAATAACCTTTTTTTTATTTGTTTGTGTAATCGAAAATCAATTTTTTGTGTAGTCACCATGGGACCACATTAAATTCTGTACTGAAATCCCTAGAGATATAGCCACCCAATGGCGTATACAGCCAGATAGACCAATGTACTTACTAAGATGTAGAAATCACCATATGCCCATATCAGGTGGAAATAACCTTTTTTTTATTTGTTTGTGTAATCGAAAATCAATTTTTTGTGTAGTCACCATGGGTCCACATTAAATTCTGTACTGAAATACCTAGAGATATAGCCACCCAATGGCGTATACAGCAAGATAGACCAATGTACTAACTAAGATGTAGAAACCACCATATGCCCATATCAGGTGGAAATAACCTTTTTTTATTTGTTTGTGTAATCGAAAATCAATTTTTTGTGTAGTCACCATGGGACCACATTAAATTCTGTACTGAAATACCTAGAGATATAGCCACCCAATGGCGTATACAGCCAGATAGACCAATGTACTAACTTAGATGTAGAAACTACCATATGCCCATATCAGGTGGAATAAACCTTGTTTTTGATTTGTTTGTGTAATCGAAAATCAATTTTTTGTGTAGTCACCATGGGTCCACATTAAATTCTGTACTGAAATACCTAGAGATATAGCCACCCAATGGCGTATACAGCCAGATAGACCAATGTACTAACTAAGATGTAGAAATCACCATATGCCCATATCAGGTGGAAATAACCTTTTTTTTATTTGTTTGTGTAATCGAAAATCAATTTTTTGTGTAGTCACCATGGGACCACATTAAATTCTGTACTGAAATCCCTAGAGATATAGCCACCTAATGGCGTATACAGCCAGATAGACCAATGTACTAACTAAGATGTAGAAATCACCATATGCCCATATCAGGTGGAAATAACCTTTTTTTTATTTGTTTGTGTAATCGAAAATCAATTTTTTGTGTAGTCACCATGGGACCACATTAAATTCTGTACTGAAATCCCTAGAGATATAGCCACCCAATGGCGTATACAGCCAGATAGACCAATGTACTTACTAAGATGTAGAAATCACCATATGCCCATATCAGGTGGAAATAACCTTTTTTTTATTTGTTTGTGTAATCGAAAATCAATTTTTTGTGTAGTCACCATGGGTCCACATTAAATTCTGTACTGAAATACCTAGAGATATAGCCACCCAATGGCGTATACAGCAAGATAGACCAATGTACTAACTAAGATGTAGAAACCACCATATGCCCATATCAGGTGGAAATAACCTTTTTTTATTTGTTTGTGTAATCGAAAATCAATTTTTTGTGTAGTCACCATGGGACCACATTAAATTCTGTACTGAAATACCTAGAGATATAGCCACCCAATGGCGTATACAGCCAGATAGACCAATGTACTAACTTAGATGTAGAAACTACCATATGCCCATATCAGGTGGAATAAACCTTGTTTTTGATTTGTTTGTGTAATCGAAAATCAATTTTTTGTGTAGTCACCATGGGTCCACATTAAATTCTGTACTGAAATACCTAGAGATATAGCCACCCAATGGCGTATACAGCCAGATAGACCAATGTACTAACTAAGATGTAGAAATCACCATATGCCCATATCAGGTGGAAATAACCTTTTTTTTATTTGTTTGTGTAATCGAAAATCAATTTTTTGTGTAGTCACCATGGGACCACATTAAATTCTGTACTGAAATCCCTAGAGATATAGCCACCTAATGGCGTATACAGCCAGATAGACCAATGTACTAACTAAGATGTAGAAATCACCATATGCCCATATCAGGTGGAAATAACCTTTTTTTTATTTGTTTGTGTAATCGAAAATCAATTTTTTGTGTAGTCACCATGGGTCCACATTAAATTCTGTACTGAAATACCTAGAGATATAGCCACCCAATGGCGTATACAGCCAGATAGACCAATGTACTAACTAAGATGTAGAAACCACCATATGCCCATATCAGGTGGAAATAACCTTTTTTTTTATTTGTTTGTGTAATCGAAAATCAATTTTTTGTGTAGTCACCATGGGACCACATTAAATTCTGTACTGAAATACCTAGAGATATAGCCACCCAATGGCGTATACAGCCAGATAGACCAATGTACTAACTAAGATGTAGAAATCACCATATGCCCATATCAGGTGGAAATAACCTTTTTTTTATTTGTTTGTGTAATCGAAAATCAATTTTTTGTGTAGTCACCATGGGTCCACATTAAATTCTGTACTGAAATACCTAGAGATATAGCCACCCAATGGCGTATACAGCCAGATAGACCAATGTACTAACTAAGATGTAGAAACCACCATATGACCATATCAGGTGGAAATAACCTTTTTTTTATTTGTTTGTGTAATCGAAAATCAATTTTTTGTGTAGTCACCATGGGTCCACATTAAATTCTGTACTGAAATACCTAGAGATATAGCCACCCAATGGCGTATACAGCCAGATAGACCAATGTACTAACTAAGATGTAGAAACCACCATATGACCATATCAGGTGGAAATAACCTTTTTTTTTATTTGTTTGTGTAATCGAAAATCAATTTTTTGTGTAGTCACCATGGGTCCACATTAAATTCTGTACTGAAATACCTAGAGATATAGCCACCCAATGGCGTATACAGCCAGATAGACCAATGTACTAACTAAGATGTAGAAATCACCATATGCCCATATCAGGTGGAAATAACCTTTTTTTTATTTGTTTGTGTAATCGAAAATCAATTTTTTGTGTAGTCACCATGGGTCCACATTAAATTCTGTACTGAAATACCTAGAGATATAGCCACCCAATGGCGTATACAGCCAGATAGACCAATGTACTAACTAAGATGTAGAAACCACCATATGACCATATCAGGTGGAAATAACCTTTTTTTTTATTTGTTTGTGTAATCGAAAATCAATTTTTTGTGTAGTCACCATGGGTCCACATTAAATTCTGTACTGAAATACCTAGAGATATAGCCACCCAATGGCGTATACAGCCAGATAGACCAATGTACTAACTAAGATGTAGAAATCACCATATGCCCATATCAGGTGGAAATAACCTTTTTTTTATTTGTTTGTGTAATCGAAAATCAATTTTTTGTGTAGTCACCATGGGTCCACATTAAATTCTGTACTGAAATACCTAGAGATATAGCCACCCAATGGCGTATACAGCCAGATAGACCAATGTACTAACTAAGATGTAGAAATCACCATATGCCCATATCAGGTGGAAATAACCTTTTTTTTATTTGTTTGTGTAATCGAAAATCAATTTTTTGTGTAGTCACCATGGGACCACATTAAATTCTGTACTGAAATACCTAGAGATATAGCCACCCAATGGCGTATACAGCCAGATAGACCAATGTACTAACTAAGATGTAGAAACCACCATATGCCCATATCAGGTGGAAATAACCTTTTTTTTTATTTGTTTGTGTAATCGAAAATCAATTTTTTGTGTAGTCACCATGGGTCCACATTAAATTCTGTACTGAAATACCTAGAGATATAGCCACCCAATGGCGTATACAGCCAGATAGACCAATGTACTAACTAAGATGTAGAAATCACCATATGCCCATATCAGGTGGAAATAACCTTTTTTTTATTTGTTTGTGTAATCGAAAATCAATTTTTTGTGTAGTCACCATGGGTCCACATTAAATTCTGTACTGAAATACCTAGAGATATAGCCACCCAATGGCGTATACAGCCAGATAGACCAATGTACTAACTAAGATGTAGAAATCACCATATGCCCATATCAGGTGGAAATAACCTTTTTTTTATTTGTTTGTGTAATCGAAAATCAATTTTTTGTGTAGTCACCATGGGTCCACATTAAATTCTGTACTGAAATACCTAGAGATATAGCCACCCAATGGCGTATACAGCCAGATAGACCAATGTACTAACTAAGATGTAGAAATCACCATATGCCCATATCAGGTGGAAATAACCTTTTTTTTATTTGTTTGTGTAATCGAAAATCAATTTTTTGTGTAGTCACCATGGGTCCACATTAAATTCTGTACTGAAATACCTAGAGATATAGCCACCCAATGGCGTATACAGCCAGATAGACCAATGTACTAACTAAGATGTAGAAACCACCATATGACCATATCAGGTGGAAATAACCTTTTTTTTTATTTGTTTGTGTAATCGAAAATCAATTTTTTGTGTAGTCACCATGGGTCCACATTAAATTCTGTACTGAAATACCTAGAGATATAGCCACCCAATGGCGTATACAGCCAGATAGACCAATGTACTAACTAAGATGTAGAAATCACCATATGCCCATATCAGGTGGAAATAACCTTTTTTTTATTTGTTTGTGTAATCGAAAATCAATTTTTTGTGTAGTCACCATGGGTCCACATTAAATTCTGTACTGAAATACCTAGAGATATAGCCACCCAATGGCGTATACAGCCAGATAGACCAATGTACTTACTAAGATGTAGAAATCACCATATGCCCATATCAGGTGGAAATAACCTTTTTTTTATTTGTTTGTGTAATCGAAAATCAATTTTTTGTGTAGTCACCATGGGTCCACATTAAATTCTGTACTGAAATACCTAGAGATATAGCCACCCAATGGCGTATACAGCAAGATAGACCAATGTACTAACTAAGATGTAGAAACCACCATATGCCCATATCAGGTGGAAATAACCTTTTTTTATTTGTTTGTGTAATCGAAAATCAATTTTTTGTGTAGTCACCATGGGACCACATTAAATTCTGTACTGAAATACCTAGAGATATAGCCACCCAATGGCGTATACAGCCAGATAGACCAATGTACTAACTTAGATGTAGAAACTACCATATGCCCATATCAGGTGGAATAAACCTTGTTTTTGATTTGTTTGTGTAATCGAAAATCAATTTTTTGTGTAGTCACCATGGGTCCACATTAAATTCTGTACTGAAATACCTAGAGATATAGCCACCCAATGGCGTATACAGCCAGATAGACCAATGTACTAACTTAGATGTAGAAACTACCATATGCCCATATCAGGTGGAATAAACCTTGTTTTTGATTTGTTTGTGTAATCGAAAATCAATTTTTTGTGTAGTCACCATGGGACCACATTAAATTCTGTACTGAAATACCTAGAGATATAGCCACCCAATGGCGTATACAGCCAGATAGACCAATGTACTAACTAAGATGTAGAAATCACCATATGCCCATATCAGGTGGAAATAACCTTTTTTTTATTTGTTTGTGTAATCGAAAATCAATTTTTTGTGTAGTCACCATGGGACCACATTAAATTCTGTACTGAAATCCCTAGAGATATAGCCACCCAATGGCGTATACAGCCAGATAGACCAATGTACTTACTAAGATGTAGAAATCACCATATGCCCATATCAGGTGGAAATAACCTTTTTTTTATTTGTTTGTGTAATCGAAAATCAATTTTTTGTGTAGTCACCATGGGTCCACATTAAATTCTGTACTGAAATACCTAGAGATATAGCCACCCAATGGCGTATACAGCAAGATAGACCAATGTACTAACTAAGATGTAGAAACCACCATATGCCCATATCAGGTGGAAATAACCTTTTTTTATTTGTTTGTGTAATCGAAAATCAATTTTTTGTGTAGTCACCATGGGACCACATTAAATTCTGTACTGAAATACCTAGAGATATAGCCACCCAATGGCGTATACAGCCAGATAGACCAATGTACTAACTTAGATGTAGAAACTACCATATGCCCATATCAGGTGGAATAAACCTTGTTTTTGATTTGTTTGTGTAATCGAAAATCAATTTTTTGTGTAGTCACCATGGGTCCACATTAAATTCTGTACTGAAATACCTAGAGATATAGCCACCCAATGGCGTATACAGCCAGATAGACCAATGTACTAACTAAGATGTAGAAATCACCATATGCCCATATCAGGTGGAAATAACCTTTTTTTTATTTGTTTGTGTAATCGAAAATCAATTTTTTGTGTAGTCACCATGGGACCACATTAAATTCTGTACTGAAATCCCTAGAGATATAGCCACCTAATGGCGTATACAGCCAGATAGACCAATGTACTAACTAAGATGTAGAAATCACCATATGCCCATATCAGGTGGAAATAACCTTTTTTTTATTTGTTTGTGTAATCGAAAATCAATTTTTTGTGTAGTCACCATGGGACCACATTAAATTCTGTACTGAAATCCCTAGAGATATAGCCACCCAATGGCGTATACAGCCAGATAGACCAATGTACTTACTAAGATGTAGAAATCACCATATGCCCATATCAGGTGGAAATAACCTTTTTTTTATTTGTTTGTGTAATCGAAAATCAATTTTTTGTGTAGTCACCATGGGTCCACATTAAATTCTGTACTGAAATACCTAGAGATATAGCCACCCAATGGCGTATACAGCAAGATAGACCAATGTACTAACTAAGATGTAGAAACCACCATATGCCCATATCAGGTGGAAATAACCTTTTTTTATTTGTTTGTGTAATCGAAAATCAATTTTTTGTGTAGTCACCATGGGACCACATTAAATTCTGTACTGAAATACCTAGAGATATAGCCACCCAATGGCGTATACAGCCAGATAGACCAATGTACTAACTTAGATGTAGAAACTACCATATGCCCATATCAGGTGGAATAAACCTTGTTTTTGATTTGTTTGTGTAATCGAAAATCAATTTTTTGTGTAGTCACCATGGGTCCACATTAAATTCTGTACTGAAATACCTAGAGATATAGCCACCCAATGGCGTATACAGCCAGATAGACCAATGTACTAACTAAGATGTAGAAATCACCATATGCCCATATCAGGTGGAAATAACCTTTTTTTTATTTGTTTGTGTAATCGAAAATCAATTTTTTGTGTAGTCACCATGGGACCACATTAAATTCTGTACTGAAATCCCTAGAGATATAGCCACCTAATGGCGTATACAGCCAGATAGACCAATGTACTAACTAAGATGTAGAAATCACCATATGCCCATATCAGGTGGAAATAACCTTTTTTTTATTTGTTTGTGTAATCGAAAATCAATTTTTTGTGTAGTCACCATGGGTCCACATTAAATTCTGTACTGAAATACCTAGAGATATAGCCACCCAATGGCGTATACAGCCAGATAGACCAATGTACTAACTAAGATGTAGAAACCACCATATGCCCATATCAGGTGGAAATAACCTTTTTTTTTATTTGTTTGTGTAATCGAAAATCAATTTTTTGTGTAGTCACCATGGGACCACATTAAATTCTGTACTGAAATACCTAGAGATATAGCCACCCAATGGCGTATACAGCCAGATAGACCAATGTACTAACTAAGATGTAGAAATCACCATATGCCCATATCAGGTGGAAATAACCTTTTTTTTATTTGTTTGTGTAATCGAAAATCAATTTTTTGTGTAGTCACCATGGGTCCACATTAAATTCTGTACTGAAATACCTAGAGATATAGCCACCCAATGGCGTATACAGCCAGATAGACCAATGTACTAACTAAGATGTAGAAACCACCATATGACCATATCAGGTGGAAATAACCTTTTTTTTATTTGTTTGTGTAATCGAAAATCAATTTTTTGTGTAGTCACCATGGGTCCACATTAAATTCTGTACTGAAATACCTAGAGATATAGCCACCCAATGGCGTATACAGCCAGATAGACCAATGTACTAACTAAGATGTAGAAACCACCATATGACCATATCAGGTGGAAATAACCTTTTTTTTTATTTGTTTGTGTAATCGAAAATCAATTTTTTGTGTAGTCACCATGGGTCCACATTAAATTCTGTACTGAAATACCTAGAGATATAGCCACCCAATGGCGTATACAGCCAGATAGACCAATGTACTAACTAAGATGTAGAAACCACCATATGACCATATCAGGTGGAAATAACCTTTTTTTTTATTTGTTTGTGTAATCGAAAATCAATTTTTTGTGTAGTCACCATGGGTCCACATTAAATTCTGTACTGAAATACCTAGAGATATAGCCACCCAATGGCGTATACAGCCAGATAGACCAATGTACTAACTAAGATGTAGAAACCACCATATGCCCATATCAGGTGGAAATAACCTTTTTTTATTTGTTTGTGTAATCGAAAATCAATTTTTTGTGTAGTCACCATGGGACCACATTAAATTCTGTACTGAAATACCTAGAGATATAGCCACCCAATGGCGTATACAGCCAGATAGACCAATGTACTAACTTAGATGTAGAAACTACCATATGCCCATATCAGGTGGAATAAACCTTGTTTTTGATTTGTTTGTGTAATCGAAAATCAATTTTTTGTGTAGTCACCATGGGACCACATTAAATTCTGTACTGAAATACCTAGAGATATAGCCACCCAATGGCGTATACAGCCAGATAGACCAATGTACTAACTAAGATGTAGAAATCACCATATGCCCATATCAGGTGGAAATAACCTTTTTTTTATTTGTTTGTGTAATCGAAAATCAATTTTTTGTGTAGTCACCATGGGACCACATTAAATTCTGTACTGAAATCCCTAGAGATATAGCCACCCAATGGCGTATACAGCCAGATAGACCAATGTACTTACTAAGATGTAGAAATCACCATATGCCCATATCAGGTGGAAATAACCTTTTTTTTATTTGTTTGTGTAATCGAAAATCAATTTTTTGTGTAGTCACCATGGGTCCACATTAAATTCTGTACTGAAATACCTAGAGATATAGCCACCCAATGGCGTATACAGCAAGATAGACCAATGTACTAACTAAGATGTAGAAACCACCATATGCCCATATCAGGTGGAAATAACCTTTTTTTATTTGTTTGTGTAATCGAAAATCAATTTTTTGTGTAGTCACCATGGGACCACATTAAATTCTGTACTGAAATACCTAGAGATATAGCCACCCAATGGCGTATACAGCCAGATAGACCAATGTACTAACTTAGATGTAGAAACTACCATATGCCCATATCAGGTGGAATAAACCTTGTTTTTGATTTGTTTGTGTAATCGAAAATCAATTTTTTGTGTAGTCACCATGGGTCCACATTAAATTCTGTACTGAAATACCTAGAGATATAGCCACCCAATGGCGTATACAGCCAGATAGACCAATGTACTAACTAAGATGTAGAAATCACCATATGCCCATATCAGGTGGAAATAACCTTTTTTTTATTTGTTTGTGTAATCGAAAATCAATTTTTTGTGTAGTCACCATGGGACCACATTAAATTCTGTACTGAAATCCCTAGAGATATAGCCACCTAATGGCGTATACAGCCAGATAGACCAATGTACTAACTAAGATGTAGAAATCACCATATGCCCATATCAGGTGGAAATAACCTTTTTTTTATTTGTTTGTGTAATCGAAAATCAATTTTTTGTGTAGTCACCATGGGACCACATTAAATTCTGTACTGAAATCCCTAGAGATATAGCCACCCAATGGCGTATACAGCCAGATAGACCAATGTACTTACTAAGATGTAGAAATCACCATATGCCCATATCAGGTGGAAATAACCTTTTTTTTATTTGTTTGTGTAATCGAAAATCAATTTTTTGTGTAGTCACCATGGGTCCACATTAAATTCTGTACTGAAATACCTAGAGATATAGCCACCCAATGGCGTATACAGCAAGATAGACCAATGTACTAACTAAGATGTAGAAACCACCATATGCCCATATCAGGTGGAAATAACCTTTTTTTATTTGTTTGTGTAATCGAAAATCAATTTTTTGTGTAGTCACCATGGGACCACATTAAATTCTGTACTGAAATACCTAGAGATATAGCCACCCAATGGCGTATACAGCCAGATAGACCAATGTACTAACTTAGATGTAGAAACTACCATATGCCCATATCAGGTGGAATAAACCTTGTTTTTGATTTGTTTGTGTAATCGAAAATCAATTTTTTGTGTAGTCACCATGGGTCCACATTAAATTCTGTACTGAAATACCTAGAGATATAGCCACCCAATGGCGTATACAGCCAGATAGACCAATGTACTAACTAAGATGTAGAAACCACCATATGACCATATCAGGTGGAAATAACCTTTTTTTTATTTGTTTGTGTAATCGAAAATCAATTTTTTGTGTAGTCACCATGGGTCCACATTAAATTCTGTACTGAAATACCTAGAGATATAGCCACCCAATGGCGTATACAGCCAGATAGACCAATGTACTAACTAAGATGTAGAAATCACCATATGCCCATATCAGGTGGAAATAACCTTTTTTTTATTTGTTTGTGTAATCGAAAATCAATTTTTTGTGTAGTCACCATGGGTCCACATTAAATTCTGTACTGAAATACCTAGAGATATAGCCACCCAATGGCGTATACAGCCAGATAGACCAATGTACTAACTAAGATGTAGAAACCACCATATGACCATATCAGGTGGAAATAACCTTTTTTTTTATTTGTTTGTGTAATCGAAAATCAATTTTTTGTGTAGTCACCATGGGTCCACATTAAATTCTGTACTGAAATACCTAGAGATATAGCCACCCAATGGCGTATACAGCCAGATAGACCAATGTACTAACTAAGATGTAGAAATCACCATATGCCCATATCAGGTGGAAATAACCTTTTTTTTATTTGTTTGTGTAATCGAAAATCAATTTTTTGTGTAGTCACCATGGGTCCACATTAAATTCTGTACTGAAATACCTAGAGATATAGCCACCCAATGGCGTATACAGCCAGATAGACCAATGTACTAACTAAGATGTAGAAATCACCATATGCCCATATCAGGTGGAAATAACCTTTTTTTTATTTGTTTGTGTAATCGAAAATCAATTTTTTGTGTAGTCACCATGGGACCACATTAAATTCTGTACTGAAATACCTAGAGATATAGCCACCCAATGGCGTATACAGCCAGATAGACCAATGTACTAACTAAGATGTAGAAACCACCATATGCCCATATCAGGTGGAAATAACCTTTTTTTTTTATTTGTTTGTGTAATCGAAAATCAATTTTTTGTGTAGTCACCATGGGACCACATTAAATTCTGTACTGAAATACCTAGAGATATAGCCACCCAATGGCGTATACAGCCAGATAGACCAATGTACTAACTTAGATGTAGAAACTACCATATGCCCATATCAGGTGGAAATAACCTTGTTTTTGATTTGTTTGTGTAATCGAAAATCAATTTTTTGTGTAGTCACCATGGGTCCACATTAAATTCTGTACTGTAATTCCTAGAGATATAGCCACCCAATGGCGTATACAGCCAGATAGACCAATGTACTAACTTAGATGTAGAAACTACCATATGCCCATATCAGGTGGAATAAACCTTGTTTTTGATTTGTTTGTGTAATCGAAAATCAATTTTTTGTGTAGTCACCATGGGTCCACATTAAATTCTGTACTGAAATACCTAGAGATATAGCCACCCAATGGCGTATACAGCCAGATAGACCAATGTACTAACTTAGATGTAGAAACTACCATATGCCCATATCAGGTGGAATAAACCTTGTTTTTGATTTGTTTGTGTAATCGAAAATCAATTTTTTGTGTAGTCACCATGGGTCCACATTAAATTCTGTACTGAAATACCTAGAGATATAGCCACCCAATGGCGTATACAGCAAGATAGACCAATGTACTAACTAAGATGTAGAAACCACCATATGCCCATATCAGGTGGAAATAACCTTTTTTTTATTTGTTTGTGTAATCGAAAATCAATTTTTTGTGTAGTCACCATGGGACCACATTAAATTCTGTACTGAAATACCTAGAGATATAGCCACCCAATGGCGTATACAGCCAGATAGACCAATGTACTAACTTAGATGTAGAAACCACCATATGCCCATATCAGGTGGAAATAACCTTGTTTTTGATTTGTTTGTGTAATCGAAAATCAATTTTTTGTGTAGTCACCATGGGTCCACATTAAATTCTGTACTGAAATACCTAGAGATATAGCCACCCAATGGCGTATACAGCCAGATAGACCAATGTACTAACTTAGATGTAGAAACTACCATATGCCCATATCAGGTGGAAATAACCTTGTTTTTGATTTGTTTGTGTAATCGAAAATCAATTTTTTGTGTAGTCACCATGGGTCCACATTAAATTCTGTACTGAAATTCCTAGAGATATAGCCACCCAATGGCGTATACAGCCAGATAGACCAATGTACTAACTTAGATGTAGAAACTACCATATGCCCATATCAGGTGGAATAAACCTTGTTTTTGATTTGTTTGTGTAATCGAAAATCAATTTTTTGTGTAGTCACCATGGGTCCACATTAAATTCTGTACTGAAATACCTAGAGATATAGCCACCCAATGGCGTATACAGCCAGATAGACCAATGTACTAACTTAGATGTAGAAACCACCATATGCCCATATCAGGTGGAAATAACCTTGTTTTTGATTTGTTTGTGTAATCGAAAATCAATTTTTTGTGTAGTCACCATGGGTCCACATTAAATTCTGTACTGAAATACCTAGAGATATAGCCACCCAATGGCGTAAACAGCAAGATAGACCAATGTACTAACTTAGATGTAGAAACTACCATATGCCCATATCAGGTGGAAATAACCTTGTTTTTGATTTGTTTGTGTAATCGAAAATCAATTTTTTGTGTAGTCACCATGGGTCCACATTAAATTCTGTACTGAAATACCTAGAGATATAGCCACCCAATGGCGTATACAGCCAGATAGACCAATGTACTAACTTAGATGTAGAAACTACCATATGCCCATATCAGGTGGAAATAACCTTGTTTTTGATTTGTTTGTGTAATCGAAAATCAATTTTTTGTGTAGTCACCATGGGTCCACATTAAATTCTGTACTGAAATACCTAGAGATATAGCCACCCAATGGCGTATACAGCAAGATAGACCAATGTACTAACTTAGATGTAGAAACTACCATATGCCCATATCAGGTGGAAATAACCTTGTTTTTGATTTGTTTGTGTAATCGAAAATCAATTTTTTGTGTAGTCACCATGGGTCCACATTAAATTCTGTACTGAAATACCTAGAGATATAGCCACCCAATGGCGTATACGGCCAGATAGACCAATGTACTAACTAAGATGTAGAAACTACCATATGACCATATCAGGTGGAAATAACCTTTTTTTTTATTTGTTTGTGTAATCGAAAATCAATTTTTTGTGTAGTCACCATGGATCCACATTAAATTCTGTACTGAAATACCTAGAGATATAGCCACCCAATGGCGTATACAGCCAGATAGACCAATGTACTAACTAAGATGTAGAAACCACCATATGCCCATATCAGGTGGAAATAACCTTGTTTTTGATTTGTTTGTGTAATCGAAAATCAATTTTTTGTGTAGTCACCATGGGTCCACATTAAATTCTGTACTGAAATACCTAGAGATATAGCCACCCAATGGCGTATTCAGCAAGATAGAACAATGTACTAACTAAGATGTAGAAACTACCATATGACCATATCAGGTGGAAATAACCTTGTTTTTGATTTGTTTGTGTAATCGAAAATCAATTTTTTGTGTAGTCACCATGGGTCCACATTAAATTCTGTACTGAAATACCTAGAGATATAGCCACCCAATGGCGTATACAGCCAGATAGACCAATATACTAACTAAGATGTAGAAATCACCATATGCCCATATCAGGTGGAAATAACCTTTTTTTTTATTTGTTTGTGTAATCGAAAATCAATTTTTTGTGTAGTCACCATGGGTCCACATTAAATTCTGTACTGAAATACCTAGAGATATAGCCACCCAATGGCGTATACAGCCAGATAGACCAATGTACTAACTAAGATGTAGAAATCACCATATGCCCATATCAGGTGGAAATAACCTTGTTTTTGATTTGTTTGTGTAATCGAAAATCAATTTTTTGTGTAGTCACCATGGGTCCACATTAAATTCTGTACTGAAATACCTAGAGATATAGCCACCCAATGGCGTATACAGCAAGATAGACCAATGTACTAACTTAGATGTAGAAACTACCATATGCCCATATCAGGTGGAAATAACCTTGTTTTTGATTTGTTTGTGTAATCGAAAATCAATTTTTTGTGTAGTCACCATGGGTCCACATTAAATTCTGTACTGAAATACCTAGAGATATAGCCACCCAATGGCGTATACAGCAAGATAGACCGTATACAGCAAGATAGAGTTCATTGTTCTATCTTGCTGAATACGCCATTGGGTGGCTATATCTCTAGGTATTTCAGTACAGAATTTAATGTGGACCCATGGTGACTACACAAAAAATTGATTTTCGATTACACAAACAAATAAAAAAAAAGGTTATTTCCACCTGATATGGGCATATGGTGATTTCTACATCTTAGTTAGTACATTGGTCTATCTGGCTGTATACGCCATTGGGTGGCTATATCTCTAGGTATTTCAGTACAGAATTTAATGTGGACCCATGGTGACTACACAAAAAATTGATTTTCGATTACACAAACAAATCAAAAACAAGGTTATTTCCACCTGATATGGTCATATGGTAGTTTCTACATCTTAGTTAGTACATTGGTCTATCTGGCTGTATACGCCATTGAGTGGCTATATCTCTAGGTATTTCAGTACAGAATTTAATGTGGACCCATGGTGACTACACAAAAAATTGATTTTCGATTACACAAACAAATCAAAAACAAGGTTATTTCCACCTGATATGGGCATATGGTAGTTTCTACATCTAAGTTAGTACATTGGTCTATCTGGCTGTATACGCCATTGGGTGGCTATATCTCTAGGTATTTCAGTACAGAATTTAATGTGGACCCATGGTGACTACACAAAAAATTGATTTTCGATTACACAAACAAATCAAAAACAAGGTTATTTCCACCTGATATGGGCATATGGTGGTTTCTACATCTTAGTTAGTACATTGGTCTATCTGGCTGTATACGCCATTGGGTGGCTATATCTCTAGGTTTTTCAGTACAGAATTTAATGTGGACCCATGGTGACTACACAAAAAATTGATTTTCGATTACACAAACAAATCAAAAACAAGGTTATTTCCACCTGATATGGTCATATGGTAGTTTCTACATCTTAGTTAGTACATTGGTCTATCTGGCTGTATACGCCATTGAGTGGCTATATCTCTAGGTATTTCAGTACAGAATTTAATGTGGTCCCATGGTGACTACACAAAAAATTGATTTTCGATTACACAAACAAATCAAAAACAAGGTTATTTCCACCTGATATGGGCATATGGTAGTTTCTACATCTAAGTTAGTACATTGGTCTATCTTGCTGTATACGCCATTGGGTGGCTATATCTCTAGGTATTTCAGTACAGAATTTAATGTGGACCCATGGTGACTACACAAAAAATTGATTTTCGATTACATAAACAAATCAAAAACAAGGTTATTTCCACCTGATATGGGCATATGGTAGTTTCTACATCTAAGTTAGTACATTGGTCTATCTGGCTGTATACGCCATTGGGTGGCTATATCTCTAGGTATTTCAGTACAGAATTTAATGTGGACCCATGGTGACTACACAAAAAATTGATTTTCGATTACACAAACAAATCAAAAACAAGGTTATTTCCACCTGATATGGGCATATGGTGGTTTCTACATCTTAGTTAGTACATTGGTCTATCTTGCTGTATACGCCATTGGGTGGCTATATCTCTAGGTATTTCAGTACAGAATTTAATGTGGACCAATGGTGACTACACAAAATATTGATTTTCGATTACACAAACAAATCAAAAACAAGGTTATTTCCACCTGATATGGGCATATGGTAGTTTCTACATCTAAGTTAGTACATTGGTCTATCTGGCTGTATACGCCATTGGGTGGCTATATCTCTAGGTATTTCAGTACAGAATTTAATGTGGACCCATGGTGACTACACAAAAAATTGATTTTCGATTACACAAACAAATCAAAAACAAGGTTATTTCCACCTGATATGGGCATATGGTAGTTTCTACATCTAAGTTAGTACATTGGTCTATCTGGCTGTATACGCCATTGGGTGGCTATATCTCTAGGTATTTCAGTACAGAATTTAATGTGGACCCATGGTGACTACACAAAAAATTGATTTTCGATTACACAAACAAATCAAAAACAAGGTTATTTCCACCTGATATGGGCATATGGTAGTTTCTACATCTAAGTTAGTACATTGGTCTATCTTGCTGTATACGCCATTGGGTGGCTATATCTCTAGGTATTTCAGTACAGAATTTAATGTGGACCCATGGTGACTACACAAAAAATTGATTTTCGATTACACAAACAAATCAAAAACAAGGTTATTTCCACCTGATATGGGCATATGGTAGTTTCTACATCTTAGTTAGTACATTGGTCTATCTGGCTGTATACGCCATTGGGTGGCTATATCTCTAGGTATTTCAGTACAGAATTTAATGTGGACCCATGGTGACTACACAAAAAATTGATTTTCGATTACACAAACAAATCAAAAACAAGGTTATTTCCACCTGATATGGGCATATGGTAGTTTCTACATCTAAGTTAGTACATTGGTCTATCTTGCTGTATACGCCATTGGGTGGCTATATCTCTAGGTATTTCAGTACAGAATTTAATGTGGACCCATGGTGACTACACAAACAATTGATTTTCGATTACACAAACAAATCAAAAACAAGGTTATTTCCACATGATATGGGCATATGGTAGTTTCTAAATCTAAGTTAGTACATTGGTCTATCTTGCTGTATACGCCATTGGGTGGCTATATCTCTAGGTATTTCAGTACAGAATTTAATGTGGACCCATGGTGACTACACAAAAAATTGATTTTCGATTACACAAACAAATCAAAAACAAGGTTATTTCCACCTGATATGGGCATATGGTAGTTTCTACATCTAAGTTAGTACATTGGTCTATCTTGCTGTATACGCCATTGGGTGGCTATATCTCTAGGTATTTCAGTACAAAATTTAATGTGGACCCATGGTGACTACACAAAAAATTGATTTTCGATTACACAAACAAATCAAAAACAAGGTTATTTCCACCTGATATGGGCATATGGTAGTTTCTACATCTAAGTTAGTACATTGGTCTATCTTGCTGTATACGCCATTGGGTGGCTATATCTCTAGGTATTTCAGTACAGAATTTAATGTGGACCCATGGTGACTACACAAAAAATTGATTTTCGATTACACAAACAAATCAAAAACAAGGTTATTTCCACCTGATATGGGCATATGGTAGTTTCTACATCTAAGTTAGTACATTGGTCTATCTTGCTGTATACGCCATTGGGTGGCTATATCTCTAGGTATTTCAGTACAGAATTTAATGTGGACCCATGGTGACTACACAAAAAATTGATTTTCGATTACACAAACAAATCAAAAACAAGGTTATTTCCACCTGATATGGGCATATGGTGGTTTCTACATCTTAGTTAGTACATTGGTCTATCTTGCTGTATACGCCATTGGGTGGCTATATCTCTAGGTATTTCAGTACAGAATTTAATGTGGACCAATGGTGACTACACAAAATATTGATTTTCGATTACACAAACAAATCAAAAACAAGGTTATTTCCACCTGATATGGGCATATGGTAGTTTCTACATCTAAGTTAGTACATTGGTCTATCTGGCTGTATACGCCATTGGGTGGCTATATCTCTAGGTATTTCAGTACAGAATTTAATGTGGACCCATGGTGACTACACAAACAATTGATTTTCGATTACACAAACAAATCAAAAACAAGGTTATTTCCACCTGATATGGGCATATGGTAGTTTCTAAATCTAAGTTAGTACATTGGTCTATCTTGCTGTATACGCCATTGGGTGGCTATATCTCTAGGTATTTCAGTACAGAATTTAATGTGGACCCATGGTGACTACACAAAAAATTGATTTTCGATTACACAAACAAATCAAAAACAAGGTTATTTCCACCTGATATGGGCATATGGTAGTTTCTAAATCTAAGTTAGTACATTGGTCTATCTTGCTGTATACGCCATTGGGTGGCTATATCTCTAGGTATTTCAGTACAAAATTTAATGTGGACCCATGGTGACTACACAAAAAATTGATTTTCGATTACACAAACAAATCAAAAACAAGGTTATTTCCACCTGATATGGGCATATGGTGGTTTCTACATCTTAGTTAGTACATTGGTCTATCTTGCTGTATACGCCATTGGGTGGCTATATCTCTAGGTATTTCAGTACAGAATTTAATGTGGACCAATGGTGACTACACAAAATATTGATTTTCGATTACACAAACAAATCAAAAACAAGGTTATTTCCACCTGATATGGGCATATGGTAGTTTCTACATCTAAGTTAGTACATTGGTCTATCTGGCTGTATACGCCATTGGGTGGCTATATCTCTAGGTATTTCAGTACAGAATTTAATGTGGACCCATGGTGACTACACAAAAAATTGATTTTCGATTACACAAACAAATCAAAAACAAGGTTATTTCCACCTGATATGGGCATATGGTAGTTTCTACATCTAAGTTAGTACATTGGTCTATCTGGCTGTATACGCCATTGGGTGGCTATATCTCTAGGTATTTCAGTACAGAATTTAATGTGGACCCATGGTGACTACACAAAAAATTGATTTTCGATTACACAAACAAATCAAAAACAAGGTTATTTCCACCTGATATGGGCATATGGTAGTTTCTACATCTAAGTTAGTACATTGGTCTATCTTGCTGTATACGCCATTGGGTGGCTATATCTCTAGGTATTTCAGTACAGAATTTAATGTGGACCCATGGTGACTACACAAAAAATTGATTTTCGATTACACAAACAAATCAAAAACAAGGTTATTTCCACCTGATATGGGCATATGGTAGTTTCTACATCTTAGTTAGTACATTGGTCTATCTGGCTGTATACGCCATTGGGTGGCTATATCTCTAGGTATTTCAGTACAGAATTTAATGTGGACCCATGGTGACTACACAAAAAATTGATTTTCGATTACACAAACAAATCAAAAACAAGGTTATTTCCACCTGATATGGGCATATGGTAGTTTCTAAATCTAAGTTAGTACATTGGTCTATCTTGCTATATACGCCATTGGGTGGCTATATCTCTAGGTATTTCAGTACAAAATTTAATGTGGACCCATGGTGACTACACAAAAAATTGATTTTCGATTACACAAACAAATAAAAAAAAAGGTTATTTCCACCTGATATGGGCATATGGTGATTTCTACATCTTAGTTAGTACATTGGTCTATCTGGCTGTATACGCCATTGGGTGGCTATATCTCTAGGTATTTCAGTACAGAATTTAATGTGGTCCCATGGTGACTACACAAGAAATTGATTTTCGATTACACAAACAAATCAAAAACAAGGTTATTTCCACCTGATATGGGCATATGGTGGTTTCTACATCTTAGTTAGTACATTGGTCTATCTGGCTGTATACGCCATTGGGTGGCTATATCTCTAGGTTTTTCAGTACAGAATTTAATGTGGACCCATGGTGACTACACAAAAAATTGATTTTCGATTACACAAACAAATCAAAAACAAGGTTATTTCCACCTGATATGGGCATATGGTAGTTTCTACATCTAAGTTAGTACATTGGTCTATCTGGCTGTATACGCCATTGGGTGGCTATATCTCTAGGTATTTCAGTACAGAATTTAATGTGGACCAATGGTGACTACACAAAATATTGATTTTCGATTACACAAACAAATCAAAAACAAGGTTATTTCCACCTGATATGGGCATATGGTAGTTTCTACATCTAAGTTAGTACATTGGTCTATCTTGCTGTATACGCCATTGGGTGGCTATATCTCTAGGTATTTCAGTACAAAATTTAATGTGGACCCATGGTGACTACACAAAAAATTGATTTTCGATTACACAAACAAATCAAAAACAAGGTTATTTCCACCTGATATGGGCATATGGTGGTTTCTACATCTTAGTTAGTACATTGGTCTATCTTGCTGTATACGCCATTGGGTGGCTATATCTCTAGGTATTTCAGTACAGAATTTAATGTGGACCAATGGTGACTACACAAAATATTGATTTTCGATTACACAAACAAATCAAAAACAAGGTTATTTCCACCTGATATGGGCATATGGTAGTTTCTACATCTAAGTTAGTACATTGGTCTATCTGGCTGTATACGCCATTGGGTGGCTATATCTCTAGGTATTTCAGTACAGAATTTAATGTGGACCCATGGTGACTACACAAAAAATTGATTTTCGATTACACAAACAAATCAAAAACAAGGTTATTTCCATCTGATATGGGCATATGGTGGTTTCTACATCTTAGTTAGTACATTGGTCTATCTTGCTGTATACGCCATTGGGTGGCTATATCTCTAGGTATTTCAGTACAGAATTTAATGTGGACCAATGGTGACTACACAAAATATTGATTTTCGATTACACAAACAAATCAAAAACAAGGTTATTTCCACCTGATATGGGCATATGGTAGTTTCTACATCTAAGTTAGTACATTGGTCTATCTGGCTGTATACGCCATTGGGTGGCTATATCTCTAGGTATTTCAGTACAGAATTTAATGTGGACCCATGGTGACTACACAAAAAATTGATTTTCGATTACACAAACAAATCAAAAACAAGGTTATTTCCACCTGATATGGGCATATGGTAGTTTCTACATCTAAGTTAGTACATTGGTCTATCTGGCTGTATACGCCATTGGGTGGCTATATCTCTAGGTATTTCAGTACAGAATTTAATGTGGACCCATGGTGACTACACAAAAAATTGATTTTCGATTACACAAACAAATCAAAAACAAGGTTAGTTCCACCTGATATGGGCATATGGTAGTTTCTACATCTTAGTTAGTACATTGGTCTATCTGGCTGTATACGCCATTGGGTGGCTATATCTCTAGGTATTTCAGTACAGAATTTAATGTGGACCCATGGTGACTACACAAAAAATTGATTTTCGATTACACAAACAAATCAAAAACAAGGTTATTTCCACCTGATATGGGCATATGGTAGTTTCTACATCTAAGTTAGTACATTGGTCTATCTGGCTGTATACGCCATTGGGTGGCTATATCTCTAGGTATTTCAGTACAGAATTTAATGTGGACCCATGGTGACTACACAAAAAATTGATTTTCGATTACACAAACAAATCAAAAACAAGGTTATTTCCACCTGATATGGGCATATGGTAGTTTCTACATCTAAGTTAGTACATTGGTCTATCTTGCTGTATACGCCATTGGGTGGCTATATCTCTAGGTATTTCAGTACAGAATTTAATGTGGACCCATGGTGACTACACAAAAAATTGATTTTCGATTACACAAACAAATCAAAAACAAGGTTATTTCCACCTGATATGGGCATATGGTAGTTTCTACATCTAAGTTAGTACATTGGTCTATCTGGCTGTATACGCCATTGGGTGGCTATATCTCTAGGTATTTCAGTACAGAATTTAATGTGGACCCATGGTGACTACACAAAAAATTGATTTTCGATTACACAAACAAATCAAAAACAAGGTTATTTCCACCTGATATGGGCATATGGTAGTTTCTACATCTTAGTTAGTACATTGGTCTATCTGGCTGTATACGCCATTGGGTGGCTATATCTCTAGGTATTTCAGTACAGAATTTAATGTGGACCCATGGTGACTACACAAAAAATTGATTTTCGATTACACAAACAAATCAAAAACAAGGTTATTTCCACCTGATATGGGCATATGGTAGTTTCTACATCTAAGTTAGTACATTGGTCTATCTGGCTGTATACGCCATTGGGTGGCTATATCTCTAGGTATTTCAGTACAGAATTTAATGTGGACCCATGGTGACTACACAAAAAATTGATTTTCGATTACACAAACAAATCAAAAACAAGGTTATTTCCACCTGATATGGGCATATGGTAGTTTCTACATCTAAGTTAGTACATTGGTCTATCTGGCTGTATACGCCATTGGGTGGCTATATCTCTAGGTATTTCAGTACAGAATTTAATGTGGACCCATGGTGACTACACAAAAAATTGATTTTCGATTACACAAACAAATCAAAAACAAGGTTATTTCCACCTGATATGGGCATATGGTAGTTTCTACATCTTAGTTAGTACATTGGTCTATCTGGCTGTATACGCCATTGGGTGGCTATATCTCTAGGTATTTCAGTACAGAATTTAATGTGGACCCATGGTGACTACACAAAAAATTGATTTTCGATTACACAAACAAATCAAAAACAAGGTTATTTCCACCTGATATGGGCATATGGTAGTTTCTACATCTAAGTTAGTACATTGGTCTATCTGGCTGTATACGCCATTGGGTGGCTATATCTCTAGGTATTTCAGTACAGAATTTAATGTGGACCCATGGTGACTACACAAAAAATTGATTTTCGATTACACAAACAAATCAAAAACAAGGTTATTTCCACCTGATATGGGCATATGGTAGTTTCTACATCTAAGTTAGTACATTGGTCTATCTTGCTGTATACGCCATTGGGTGGCTATATCTCTAGGTATTTCAGTACAGAATTTAATGTGGACCCATGGTGACTACACAAAAAATTGATTTTCGATTACACAAACAAATCAAAAACAAGGTTATTTCCACCTGATATGGGCATATGGTAGTTTCTACATCTAAGTTAGTACATTGGTCTATCTGGCTGTATACGCCATTGGGTGGCTATATCTCTAGGTATTTCAGTACAGAATTTAATGTGGACCCATGGTGACTACACAAAAAATTGATTTTCGATTACACAAACAAATCAAAAACAAGGTTATTTCCACCTGATATGGGCATATGGTAGTTTCTACATCTTAGTTAGTACATTGGTCTATCTGGCTGTATACGCCATTGGGTGGCTATATCTCTAGGTATTTCAGTACAGAATTTAATGTGGACCCATGGTGACTACACAAAAAATTGATTTTCGATTACACAAACAAATCAAAAACAAGGTTATTTCCACCTGATATGGGCATATGGTAGTTTCTACATCTAAGTTAGTACATTGGTCTATCTGGCTGTATACGCCATTGGGTGGCTATATCTCTAGGTATTTCAGTACAGAATTTAATGTGGACCCATGGTGACTACACAAAAAATTGATTCGGTTAGATTTATCGTTTTTAAAATCTATATTATTGTTTACTGCTTTCGAAAAATTATTATTTTACACAATAATATATTTTTTTTTAAATTTCTTTAATTTTTCATTTCTCAATTTTCTTTCGAGATGAGGCTACATTTTTTTTACTCTTTACACTTTTTCGGGATGACTACACTTATCTAAGACAACAACCAAAAAATTTCGGGTTCGGGCTAACTTCAGCGACTTAGAAAATTGTTCATTCAACTGTCTTTGTTGTTCAACGGAATTCAGCAAATTCTGGATTAGCACAAATTCAGCCACTATATTTTTCGGATGGCAATGAACATACCTGATAGGAATATGCAATCAGAAGTGCCAACTTCATTGGTTTGTAGAACATTTTTTGTCAGAAAATTGTTCATTCAACTGTCTTTGTTGTTCAACGGAATTGAGCCAATTCTGGATTAGCACAAATTCAGCCACTATATTTTTCGGATGGCAATGAACATACCTGATAGGAATATGCAATCAGAAGTGCCAACTTCATTGATTTGTAGAACATTTTTTGTCAGAAAATTGTTCATTCAACTGTCTTTGTTGTTCAACGGAATTCAGCAAATTCTGGATTAGCACAAATTCAGCCACTATATTTTTCGGATGGCAATGAACATACCTGATAGGAATATGCAATCAGAAGTGCCAACTTCATTGATTTGTAGAACATTTTTTGTCAGAAAATTGTTCATTCAACTGTCTTTGTTGTTCAACGGAATTCAGCAAATTCTGGATTAGCACAAATTCAGCCACTATATTTTTCGGATGGCAATGAACATACCTGATAGGAATATGCAATCAGAAGTGCCAACTTCATTGGTTTGTAGAACATTTTTTGTCAGAAAATTGTTCATTCAACGGTCTTTGTTGTACAACGGAATTGGGCCAATTCTGGATTAGCACAAATTCGGCCACTATATTTTTCGGATGGCAATGAACATGCGTGACAGGAATATGCTATCTGAAGTGCTTATTCTTTGATTTTATAATAAGTTATTTTATTTTTTAATTTGTTGTTCAACAAAAATATTATTGAACGGTTTACAACTGTATTTTGTGTGTTCAATATAGTATCTTTTAGGGGCTAATTTATTTTTCCTCAATTTATTAATGAAAATTTATAAAAATCATATTTCTATGATGAGCACAAATTTCGTCGGTAGATCCGCTTTTGTGAAGTTTTAAAATTAGGCTTAAATTATTTCTGGTTTTTTATAGAAATTGGGTTTTATTTTTTTCGTCTTTCAGGCGAAATTTAAATTTTCTTTTCCCGTTTTTTCAGCTCCTGGACTAGCACTAATTTTTTCCCGTGAGCACTAATTAGCACAAATTGGGCTTAATCGGTATGCCAAGTTTCATTTTGAAATTCGAAAGTTTCCCTGCTGCAGTTACCCACACCCTGTAAAGCTTTCACAATAAGCAATATACAGAATAGGAATATACTCCACGTTCTGTATTTCCATTGATTGAATTTTAAGAACACTATTTACATATGTTATCGACTGAATAGAATGAATGACAAATAGCCCAAATGTATGTTCAAATTTTAGGGTTAAAAATTTAAGATGAATTGATAATATATAGGATATTAATAAAATCTCATATTGAATTAGATTAAATCTACAAAATGTCTTTATTACACCATAATCGGATTTATGAAGAGAAAAGGCAAACGAAAAATCCCGAAAAGAAATCATACTAAAATAATAATAATAGTCCTTAGACCTACGTATAGTACGTACCTACTAGTATATGGTAAATAAGAGATGCTTAATTTTATGTCTCAACAAGAAAAAATAATGTAGCGTCTGTAACGTGTGTCAATGAGATGAAACTTTATACTTAAGCCGTCTGTTTGGAGAATTAAACAACATAAATGTTCCACTTTATCATAATTTATTAAATAAATCTGCAACTACAGAATCAAATGGTTTAGCCAGTTACATCAGCACATCAACAACCTAAAATTAAATAAACCATTAATAACACAGAACATTATTTCACATACATTTTTTGGTGCCGAAACCCGGTAACTTCCCACACTACATGCAGATAAGTAGAAAATTTATCAATTTATAATACATAATTTAACATATGAGTGATAATTTCTACTGTGCGAGAAAATCAAGTGCAATTTTCATATAAGTTAGAAGTGAAACTTTGCTAATATCGGAAGTGTTTTAAATTTTAACAATGAGTGACAGATTAGAAAGGTTACGCGATCGTGCACATAGTCAAATGCTCAATATCAAAAAGTTTGCAGACACAATAACTAAAGATACAAATTTGGCGGAAATTACAACTCGACTCGAAGCGCTCGAAGAACGGTATCGTTCGTTTAATGACCTCGAGGTTCAGTTATTTGATTTTCCCAACTACTCGTATGTGCCAATAAACGAAAAGGTTGATGACGTATATTATAATACACGGGCATTATTATTAAAATCAAGTTATCGTGGTACGCACGAGAATAACTCCCATGATTTAAATACCATTATGGAACAGTTCATCGAACAACAAAAATCGTTCTATGAAGGCGTTAATGAATCAAAATCCGTGCGTCTTCCTAAACTTAATATCGAAAAGTTCTCTGGCGATTATAAATACTGGCCGTCATTTCATGATCTGTTCAAAACTACAGTTCATGATAATCAACACATTAGCGGAGTACATAAATTACAGATGCTTAAGAGCTATCTTTCTGATGACGCAGCAGCTCTTGTAAGACACATTCCAGTTACGGAAAATAATTATGCAGAAGCCTGGAATAAATTATGCACACGCTACAACAAAACGACACCAATCATTACAAATTTGATAAAAGTGTTTCTTGAACAAGAGGCAGCGGATGGTACCGGAAAGGAACTACGTCGTGTAACCGAAACAGCAGATGAGATCATAAGGGGACTTCGTGCTGTAAGTTCAAATGCGGAAACTCGTGATCCATGGCTGCTACATTTGCTGCTAAACAAAATAGATGACGAATCGAGATTAATGTGGGCAAATGAATCAGTAACCAAGGAATTTCCAACATTCGAAACACTGTTACAGTTTTTAAAACGAAGATGTGACGCGTTAGAGATTTGTGATGCAACAAGTATGAGAAAGACCGTGAAATCCACAAAATCCTGTATCACTTTCAATTCAAATAAGACATTTGAATGCATAAGCTGCAACCAGCATCACCCATTATATAAATGTCCCGTATTTAAAAACAAAACCGTTCATGATAGAATAAAACTTGTGCATGAATGGGAATTGTGTAACAATTGCTTTAAGAAAGGTCATATAACTGCTAAATGTTTTACTAAATCTTCCTGTCTCATTGGTAATCAGCGACACCATACGTTACTCCATCCGGTTTCACCTGAAATGCTGTCACGATCAAACAGTCAACAAAATAATGAAGATCAACATTCTCAAGGAAGCACGCCACCAATTGAGTCAGCACAGAATCCATCAGTAAACACAACTTATTGTTCGCCAACCACGGTACTGCCAACAGCAATCATAAACATTAGAACACGTACCGGAGAACTCCAGCCATTCCGATCACTCCTCGATTCAGGCTCACAATCATCATTAGTGACCGAATCCTGTGCAGTTAGCCTAGGTCTACAGCGAGGACAATCTTCCGTATCAATCTACGGCCTAGCAAACACTTCAGCTGGAACAACAAATGGAAAAATTGATAAGACCATTTTATCTCGTGTAGATGATCACTACACAATTAATATTACAGCTCATATCATAGACAACATATCATCGAAGGTACCAAGCAACCTTGTTAATTATAAAGAAATTATGGGTTTAAAGTTAGCAGACCCACAATTCTTCAAGCCGCAAAACGTCGATCTAGTACTTGGAGCTGATGTATTTTTTAAAATACTAAACCCGGAGCGATACATCCAAAGTGGATTCCCAATATTGCAGTCCTCCAAATTTGGTTGGTTAATCGCAGGATCATACAATCATCTACCAACATCCAATCAAACCACAAAATTTAGTAGAGACAATACCACGGATTTATCAAAGCAGCTAACCGATGATAATAGTGCACATGCATCGAAGACAGATTTTCTGACACATACAATGGCAGTCTATCATAATCAATCCTCAGTTCGAGACACGAACCTCAAATTATCAACCAGACATACACCTCATAATACTTACCATTGGAAACCAAATTACCATAAATTGTTCAGCTCTACCAACTGTTTGCTTTCATCGTTCCAAGTGTGCAATACAATGGATTACGACTTACAGCTACCTAATACAAATCACAAGCAACAACGAAATTATTGCATCACTCATTCCGATAAATATCAAACTGAGGATGTATTCTTACAAAATTTATTATTTCTACGGGATCCAGTTGCCAAAGTTCACTTTACACTCACTAACCAGAACGTGCAAACCAGTCGGACATACATTGACGGAAACCAGTATACAGAGGCGAAGGAAGAGTATGACATCAACACAACATCCAAAAATACAAGTACAAATTTTTGTACCAAACTAAACAAAAATTCAGGAATTCTACCAAATTCTCGATGGAAGGAAAACAAAGTTACAGTAAAGAAATCTCGTGCGATACGATTCGAAAGCCTAGTCATAGAAGCAGCTCACCGCAAGGTTCAAAGCAAACGTAAAACAAAATTACTTCAAACATTGTTCATTTCACATCTCACCATTCCAGACGAAATTTGGTGCAGAAATAAGATCAACTTTAGTGGGCTTCATAATACACTTCAACACTTGATACCACAATTACTTATCCACCATTCTGATAATATATTAATCCGTATTTTTCTATTGCAGAAGTCTACTGTCTTACTTTTTCACACTTCAGATACTGGTCACTTAAAAAAGGTATACACATCAGCTGTACACTACCTAAAGAAGATGTTGATCAAGCGCAACTGTCAATCCACCTTGAGAAGAGCTGCGCACTTATATAACCCTAATGCCATACCACCTAGTCTGGAAAGTTATCTGACATTTCTACAATTAAACCTGCTACAAACACATCACAATACAAAATATCAGATGCACGAATCTTGTGTACAGCTAAACAAACAACAGTACACAATTGGATAACAGTATTATTCAGTCAAGGTCAAGCATATGATGAAGGTCCAGGAAATCAACGAACACAACACATTATCAAAAACAACACAAAATATCCTGTATAAATTTCCAACCATCATAAATATCAACGCATCCAATATACAGCCAAATATAATACAGCTGATAAACAAAACTCTAGTGTACACAAAAACATCAAAGAACACAAATAGGAATATCCAGTAGATCAACCAAATCAGTAGTTTTTATTAAGAAATTAAATTTCTTAATGCGCGGGAGTATGTTTGGAGAATTAAACAACATACATGCTTCACTTTATCATAATTTATTAAATAAATCTGCAACTAAAGAATCAAATGGTTTAGCCGGTTACATCAGCACATCAACAACCTAAAATTAAATAAACCATTAATAACACAGAACATTATTTCACATACATTTTTTGGATGTTATAAAGATGGATGTTATAGATGATATGGTGAAAAATGGTGATGTTCAATTCAAATCTGGCGAACAAACAAGTTGTTAATCATTAAAATTACAAATAATAAACTCTTTTGGTTATTTAATAAAATAGTATAATGTTCAAAGTAGTGCTTAAGTTTTTTAATTCATAATTGTCTAAGTATAATTCAGCCCGTCATCAGCTTTTCTTAAACATCAGCATTTTTCACCATATCATCTATAACCACACTTCAATAATTGCATCTGGTTAAATCTCCATCAACATTACACATACACCGTCCTCCTAAATTAAAGACGTTGAAGTTAGCCCGAAATATGTCAGCCCGAAAAAAATTGGTGCGTTTCTCGGATAAAGTATAGCTATCACGAAAAAGTATAATTGTAATTAGAAAATATAGCTCCATCCCGAATTAAAATTACATCACGAATAATAAGCTAATTTTGGTATTGAAGAAAATTAAAAGATAATTTTTTATTAAACAAACATTTTTCTTTATCTCGCACATCAGTGGAAAAGTAGCTAACATTATTAATATAAAAATTTAAGATTTAATAACTTGCAGTAGTGTAGTGGCATATACGGCCAGATAGGCCTTGGCTACACCAAGATGACATGATAACCACTGGTCCATATCATGACCATAAAGCATAATTTTATAACCCTTTCCACGAGAAATTCGCAAAAAAATGAATATTTCGAACTAAACCGGAAACTAAAATTCGGTAGTGCCTATACTAGAGATAGTTATGTGTAGTGGCATATACGGCCAGATAGGCCTTGGCTACACCAAGACGACATGATAACCACTGGTCCATATCATGACCATAAAGCATAATTTTATAACCCTTTCCACGAGAAATTCGCAAAAAATGAATATTTCGAACTAAAACGGAAACTTAAATTCGCTAGTGCCTATACTAGAGATAGTTATGTGTAGTGGCATATACGGCCAGATAGGCCTTGGCTACACCAAGACGACATGATAACCACTGGTCCATATCATGACCATAAAGCATAATTTTATAACCCTTTCCACGAGAAATTCGCAAAAAAATGAATATTTCGAACTAAAACGGAAACTTAAATTCGCTAGTGCCTATACTAGAGATAGTTATGTGTAGTGGCATATACGGCCAGATAGGCCTTGGCTACACCAAGACGACATGATAACCACTGGTCCATATCATGACCATAAAGCATAATTTTATAACCCTTTCCACGAGAAATTCGCAAAAAATGAATATTTCGAACTAAAACGGAAACTTAAATTCGCTAGTGCCTATACTAGAGATAGTTATGTGTAGTGGCATATACGGCCAGATAGGCCTTGGCTACACCAAGACGACATGATAACCACTGGTCCATATCATGACCATAAAGCATAATTTTATAACCCTTTCCACGAGAAATTCGCAAAAAAAAAATATTTCGAACTAAAACGGAAACTAAAATTCGCTAGTGCCTATACTAGAGATAGTTATGTGTAGTGGCATATACGGCCAGATAGGCTTTGGCTACACCAAGACGACATGATAACCACTGGTCCATATCATGACCATAAAGCATAATTTTATAACCCTTTCCACGAGAAATTCGCAAAAAAAATGAATATTTCGAACTAAAACGGAAACTTAAATTCGCTAGTGCCTATACTAGAGATAGTTATGTGTAGTGGCATATACGGCCAGATAGGCCTTGGCTACACCAAGACGACATGATAACCACTGGTCCATATCATGACCATAAAGCATAATTTTATAACCCTTTCCACGAGAAATTCGCAAAAAAAAAATATTTCGAACTAAAACGGAAACTAAAATTCGCTAGTGCCTATACTAGAGATAGTTATGTGTAGTGGCATATACGGCCAGATAGGCTTTGGCTACACCAAGACGACATGATAACCACTGGTCCATATCATGACCATAAAGCATAATTTTATAACCCTTTCCACGAGAAATTCGCAAAAAAAATGAATATTTCGAACTAAAACGGAAACTTAAATTCGCTAGTGCCTATACTAGAGATAGTTATGTGTAGTGGCATATACGGCCAGATAGGCCTTGGCTACACCAAGACGACATGATAACCACTGGTCCATATCATGACCATAAAGCATAATTTTATAACCCTTTCCACGAGAAATTCGCAAAAAAAATGAATATTTCGAACTAAAACGGAAACTTAAATTCGCTAGTGCCTATACTAGAGATAGTTATGTGTAGTGGCATATACGGCCAGATAGGCTTTGGCTACACCAAGACGACATGATAACCACTGGTCCATATCATGACCATAAAGCATAATTTTATAACCCTTTCCACGAGAAATTTGCAAAATAATGAATATTTCGAACTTAAACGGAAACTTAAATTCGCTAGTGCCTATACTAGAGATAGTTATGTGTAGTGGCATATACGGCCAGATAGGCTTTGGCTACACCAAGACGACATGATAACCACTGGTCCATATCATGACCATAAAGCATAATTTTATAACCCTTTCCACGAGAAATTCGCAAAAAAAAATATTTCGAACTAAAACGGAAACTAAAATTCGCTAGTGCCTATACTAGAGATAGTTATGTGTAGTGGCATATACGGCCAGATAGGCCTTGGCTACACCAAGACGACATGATAACCACTGGTCCATATCATGACCATAAAGCATAATTTTATAACCCTTTCCACGAGAAATTCGCAAAAAAATGAATATTTCGAACTAAAACGGAAACTAAAATTCGCTAGTGCCTATACTAGAGATAGTTATGTGTAGTGGCATATACGGCCAGATAGGCCTTGGCTACACCAAGACGACATGATAACCACTGGTCCATATCATGACCATAAAGCATAATTTTATAACCCTTTCCACGAGAAATTCGCAAAAAATGAATATTTCGAACTAAAACGGAAACTTAAATTCGCTAGTGCCTATACTAGAGATAGTTATGTGTAGTGGCATATACGGCCAGATAGGCCTTGGCTACACCAAGACGACATGATAACCACTGGTCCATATCATGACCATAAAGCATAATTTTATAACCCTTTCCACGAGAAATTCGCAAAAAAATGAATATTTCGAACTAAAACGGAAACTTAAATTCGCTAGTGCCTATACTAGAGATAGTTATGTGTAGTGGCATATACGGCCAGATAGGCCTTGGCTACACCAAGACGACATGATAACCACTGGTCCATATCATGACCATAAAGCATAATTTTATAACCCTTTCCACGAGAAATTCGCAAAAAATGAATATTTCGAACTAAAACGGAAACTTAAATTCGCTAGTGCCTATACTAGAGATAGTTATGTGTAGTGGCATATACGGCCAGATAGGCCTTGGCTACACCAAGACGACATGATAACCACTGGTCCATATCATGACCATAAAGCATAATTTTATAACCCTTTCCACGAGAAATTCGCAAAAAAAAAATATTTCGAACTAAAACGGAAACTAAAATTCGCTAGTGCCTATACTAGAGATAGTTATGTGTAGTGGCATATACGGCCAGATAGGCTTTGGCTACACCAAGACGACATGATAACCACTGGTCCATATCATGACCATAAAGCATAATTTTATAACCCTTTCCACGAGAAATTCGCAAAAAAAATGAATATTTCGAACTAAAACGGAAACTTAAATTCGCTAGTGCCTATACTAGAGATAGTTATGTGTAGTGGCATATACGGCCAGATAGGCCTTGGCTACACCAAGACGACATGATAACCACTGGTCCATATCATGACCATAAAGCATAATTTTATAACCCTTTCCACGAGAAATTCGCAAAAAAAAAATATTTCGAACTAAAACGGAAACTAAAATTCGCTAGTGCCTATACTAGAGATAGTTATGTGTAGTGGCATATACGGCCAGATAGGCTTTGGCTACACCAAGACGACATGATAACCACTGGTCCATATCATGACCATAAAGCATAATTTTATAACCCTTTCCACGAGAAATTCGCAAAAAAAATGAATATTTCGAACTAAAACGGAAACTTAAATTCGCTAGTGCCTATACTAGAGATAGTTATGTGTAGTGGCATATACGGCCAGATAGGCCTTGGCTACACCAAGACGACATGATAACCACTGGTCCATATCATGACCATAAAGCATAATTTTATAACCCTTTCCACGAGAAATTCGCAAAAAAAATGAATATTTCGAACTAAAACGGAAACTTAAATTCGCTAGTGCCTATACTAGAGATAGTTATGTGTAGTGGCATATACGGCCAGATAGGCTTTGGCTACACCAAGACGACATGATAACCACTGGTCCATATCATGACCATAAAGCATAATTTTATAACCCTTTCCACGAGAAATTTGCAAAATAATGAATATTTCGAACTTAAACGGAAACTTAAATTCGCTAGTGCCTATACTAGAGATAGTTATGTGTAGTGGCATATACGGCCAGATAGGCTTTGGCTACACCAAGACGACATGATAACCACTGGTCCATATCATGACCATAAAGCATAATTTTATAACCCTTTCCACGAGAAATTCGCAAAAAAAAATATTTCGAACTAAAACGGAAACTAAAATTCGCTAGTGCCTATACTAGAGATAGTTATGTGTAGTGGCATATACGGCCAGATAGGCCTTGGCTACACCAAGACGACATGATAACCACTGGTCCATATCATGACCATAAAGCATAATTTTATAACCCTTTCCACGAGAAATTCGCAAAAAAATGAATATTTCGAACTAAAACGGAAACTAAAATTCGCTAGGGCCTATACTAGAGATAGTTATGTGTAGTGGCATATACGGCCAGATAGGCTTTGGCTACACTAAGACGACATGATAACCACTGGTCCATATCATGACCATAAAGCATAATTTTAATACCCTTTCCACGAGAAATTTGCAAAATAATGAATATTTCGAACTTAAACGGAAACTTAAATTCGCTAGTGCCTATACTAGAGATAGTTATGTGTAGTGGCATATACGGCCAGATAGGCTTTGGCTACACCAAGACGACATGATAACCACTGGTCCATATCATGACCATAAAGCATAATTTTATAACCCTTTCCACGAGAAATTCGCAAAAAAATGAATATTTCGAACTAAAACGGAAACTAAAATTCGCTAGTGCCTATACTAGAGATAGTTATGTGTAGTGGCATATACGGCCAGATAGGCCTTTGCTACACCAAGACGACATGATAACCACTGGTCCATATCATGACCATAAAGCATAATTTTATAACCCTTTCCACGAGAAATTCGCAAAAAAATGAATATTTCGAACTAAAACGGAAACTAAAATTCGCTAGTGCCTATACTAGAGATAGTTATGTGTAGTGGCATATACGGCCAGATAGGCCTTGGCTACACCAAGACGACATGATAATCACTGGTCCATATCATGACCATAAAGCATAATTTTAATACCCTTTCCACGAGAAATTTGCAAAATAATGAATATTTCGAACTTAAACGGAAACTTAAATTCGCTAGTGCCTATACTAGAGATAGTTATGTGTAGTGGCATATACGGCCAGATAGGCTTTGGCTACACCAAGACGACATGATAACCACTGGTCCATATCATGACCATAAAGCATAATTTTATAACCCTTTCCACGAGAAATTCGCAAAAAAATGAATATTTCGAACTAAAACGGAAACTAAAATTCGCTAGTGCCTATACTAGAGATAGTTATGTGTAGTGGCATATACGGCCAGATAGGCCTTGGCTACACCAAGACGACATGATAACCACTGGTCCATATCATGACCATAAAGCATAATTTTATAACCCTTTCCACGAGAAATTCGCAAAAAAATGAATATTTCGAATTAAAACGGAAACTTAAATTCGCTAGTGCCTATACTAGAGATAGTTATGTGTAGTAGCATATACGGCCAGATAGGCCTTGGCTACACCAAGACGACATGATAACCACTGGTCCATATCATGACCATAAAGCATAATTTTATAACCCTTTCCACGAGAAATTCGCAAAAAAATGAATATTTCGAACTAAAACGGAAACTAAAATTCGCTAGTGCCTATACTAGAGATAGTTATGTGTAGTGGCATATACGGCCAGCTAGGCCTTGGCTACACCAAGACGACATGATAACCACTGGTCCATATCATGACCATAAAGCATAATTTTATAACCCTTTCCACGAGAAATTCGCAAAAAAAAAAATATTTCGAACTAAAACGGAAACTAAAATTCGCTAGTGCCTATACTAGAGATAGTTATGTGTAGTGGCATATACGGCCAGATAGGCCTTGGCTACACCAAGACGACATGATAACCACTGGTCCATATCATGACCATAAAGCATAATTTTATAACCCTTTCCACGAGAAATTCGCAAAAAAATGAATATTTCGAACTAAAACGGAAACTTAAATTCGCTATACAGTACTACAAGGCCGATTTTCCACCCATTTAAAAAAATTTCAGCATACCTCTAAATACCAAAGGGACCTATACAAAAAAAAATTAGCTCGCGATACAGTGGAAACTGTTTCGGAAAACCTCGTCAACGAAGAGGACCTAACTGTTTTTGATCAGACAAAAACCGCAATGGTCTTAAAAGATAGACGGGTTCTGAGCAAAATAAGATCAGAAAACCTGTTGTTTAACGACAAACACATAGATGATATAGAAGACGTGCATCTAGAGAAAGAGGAAAGTGATCTATGTAAGGAGAATAGGTATATTCAGCAAGTATCCAAGAATCCGTTTTGTGTGACAACATGTAGCAAAAAACAATATTCGGTTTTGAGAAAAGTTAGAGAACAATTTAAGGAGACAGATCTGATTGTTTATTTGGACGCTACTGGTGGACTAGTGCGGAAACCATACAAGACATGTAAGTCGGTTATGTATTACGCTCTTGTCCTTCCAGTCAAATCTCAGGAGAAAGACACGGCTAGCCCATTTCCCATTGGCGATATGATCAGCTCCAGCCATAATACCCGCACAATTGGCAATTGGCTAAGGGAATATACTCGTAGGTTGCTAATTGAAGAAAATTTAAAGAATTGGCCAATTTTTAACACGGTTGTGGTAGATTTTTCCTACGCGGAGATTCATTCGGTATTAGATGCTTTTAATCGAATGGATTTGATTGAATATTTAAAAATAAGTCATATGTGGGCAACCAATATCAAGTGTGCAAAATCAAAAGAACAACTTGTGAAAATTCATTTATGCTGTTCACATATGTCCCATACAATGTCTCGAGATGTTACCAAATATTTTGGAAAGGTTCCCGAAATTCAGAAATTTGTTAGAGAGGTCATGGCGTCTTTGATAGTGGCCAAAGACTACGAAATTGTTAAGGAAATTTGGCGAAAATTTGCAATTTTATTAAAAACGAGATATATCACAGCTGATGTTAAAAACTCGTTCGATCAGTTAATTGACTTAATAGCAGCCAATAATATTGAATTAAAGTCGAATTTAAATTAATCCAAGCACTGATGAGGAATTGGCTAGGGATTTTTCCTGTCCAATTTATAAACAAAGCCCTTTCTACAACGATTTAAATGAAATAAGTAATACAGTACTTGACTCTAGTTCAGCTGATGGTGATGAAAGTTGTTCTAATAATTTATATAATATTTCTTTTCACTCTATTTTCCTAAAGAAATACGCTACTGTATTGCCATTGTTTACCGGAATATTACGCAAAGGATGTCGTCTTAGTAATGGTCATGTCGAGAATTATTTTGCTTTTCTAAAACGAAGATTCACTTCGACAAGTCGTACTCTGGAAATAGGTAAAATGCCATTGAAGGTTGGTCGATTCTTTCGCGAATTGAACTTGAGAAACAGTACAATTTTTAAAGAAATACTTTATTCTGCACCTAAATTTTCAATAAGTGAGCCGAAGACTACTCCTAAAACAAAACCGAACATCGAAAGAAATCTGAGAGACATTCAAAATAGCTATTCAGTTTGGAAAAGAAAAAATTCACAATTATCTCCTTTAACCTCCAAAAAACAAAAAACTACTAGTTTTGATTTTAATTTTGCCAAATCATTCAAAAACTTGCCAATTACTGAGCAAAATATAACGGCTATGGCCACATTAAGCCAAAATAATTCCCCTAAAAGAAAAGTGCTTCCGAAGCCTAAAAATTGTTTTACAACCGAATCTAATTTTCGAATGCCTCTGATAAGAAACGCTCTAAAAACTTGTAGTTTTTACCGAAATTCGTGTGCCATTGATTCCATTTTTCAAGCAATAGGTTTGTCCGTATACGAAAACGACAATTTTATAAAAAACTTGGAAATCAATCGAACCAAGTTTTTATTAGAATCATTGCTAGAAAATGACATAAACAAGGTATATGAAATTAGAAAGGAGATATTGGTTGAAATGTCGGGATTCGTCTCAGATTGCACTACAGAACTTTTTAATGTCTGCAAATATGTATTTGAAAATTTTCCAAGTTTGAACGTAATCTTAAAATGTACAAACAATAATTGCTCATTCGAAGAAATAGAAAAAAGACCAATTATTTATTTGAATATGAACAAATACAACAGCCTGGGAATTTCAAATATTGACTCTTGTTTAGAGGAGATACCTACAAAAACGTGCCAACTATGTTCTCAGCTAATGATACCTATCGTAAAATCTTATGGAGAAATAGTATGCATGGACACGGAATCTGTGTATGAGGGCTTTAGTAAAGCTATCAGATGTACAAGTTGCTATAAAATTGAATAACATCGAGTACGAAGTATCATCACTTATAAGCTTTACTAATGTTGGGTCAGTTGTTAGATATCCAAAACCATCGGAAGGGCATTATATATGTTACGGAATACGAAACGAAAAATGGGAAAAATATGACGATTTAGGCACTTACGTACCGACAATTCGAAATCCTGAATCGGTGTTAATTAGACCCCAAGTAATTATATATCGAAAGAAATAAACAAAATATAAAAAATTACTAATTCCTAATTTATAATTTATAAATACTAATAGCTAATTAATAATTACTAATTACTAATAACAAATTACTAATTACTAATTACTTATTAGTACTTACTAATTACTAATTACTATTACTTATTGCTAATTACTAATTAGCAATTAGTAATTACTAATAAGTAATTATTGATTACTAATTACTAACTACTTTTTACTAATTACTAATTATTAATTACTAATTACTAATTACTATTTACTAATTACTAATTACTAATTACTAATTACTAATTAATAATTACTAATTATTAATTACTAATTACTAATATCTAATTTCAAATTACTGATTACAAATTACTAATTATTAAATACTAATTACTAATTTCTTATAACTAATTATTAATTACTAATTACTAATTACTAATTAATAATTAATAATTAATAATTAATAATTAATAATTACAAATTACAAATTAATAATTACTAATTACTAATTACTAGTTAAAAATTACTAATTACTAATTACTAATTGCTAATTACTAATTACTAATTACTAATTACTAATTATTAATTACTAATTACTAATTACTAATTACTAATTACTAATTACAAATTACTAATTACAAATTACTGATTACTAATTACTAATTATTAGTAATTACTAATAATTACTAATTACTAATACTAATTACACATTACTAATTACAAATTACTGATTACTAATTACTAATTACTAATTTCTAATTATTAAATACTAATTAGTAATAACTAATTACTAATTACTTATAACTAATTATTAATTACTAATTACTAATTACTTATTACTAATTACTAATTAATAATTACTAATTACTAATTACTAATTAATAATTAATAATTACTAATTACTAATTATTAATTACTAATTACTAATTAATAATTACTATTTACTAATTACAAATTACTAATTACAAATTACTGATTACTGATTAGATTACTAATTACTAATTATTAGTATCTACTAATAATTACTAATAACTAATAATAATTACAAATTACTAATTACTAATTACAAATTACTGACGCCGAGTACAACGCAACATGTGTACTCTTCGCGTCATTTTGGAATGATTGAGGATCCGTTCATATGGATCCGTTCATAGGGCTTTCAAGTGTGAATTGGAACTCTATAAACGAGCTCTCCGTTGGGTGAAATGGACCCCCTTGACACGGGCTATCCATATGAATGTTAAGTGTGGTATAAATGAAGATCCCTATAAACGAGCTCACCAGTATGAATGGATCAATGAATCATCATCATCAACAAGTTCCAAGTTTAATGAAATGGAGCTCACTAATGAAAAGGATCTAATTACTAATTACTAATTACTAATTTGAATTATTAATTACTAATTACTAATTACTAATTACTAATTACTAATTACTAATTACTAATTACTAATTACTAATTACTAATTACTAATTACTAATTACTAATTACTAATTACTAATTACTAATTACTAATTACTAATTACTAATTACTAATTACTAATTACTAATTACTAATAACTAATTACTAATTACTAATTACTAATTACTAATTACTAATTACTAATTACTAATTACTAATTACTAATTACTAATTACTAATTACTAATTACTAATTACTAATTACTAATTACTAATTACTAATAACTAATTACTAATTACTAATTACTAATTACTAATTACTAATTACTAATTACTAATTACTAATTACTAATTACTAATTACTAATTACTAATTACTAATTACTAATTATTAATTACTAATTACTAATTACTAATTACTAATTACTAATTACAAATTACTAATTACTAATAAGTAATTAATAATTACTAATTACTAATAACTAATTACTAATTACTAATTATTAATTACTAATTACTAATAAGTAATTACTAATTACTAATTACTAATTACTAATTACTAATTACTAATAACTAATTACTAATTACTAATTACTAATTACTAATTACTAATTACTAATTACTAATTACTAATTACTAATTACTAATTACTGATTACTAATTACTAATTTCTAATTACTAATTAATAATAAGTAATTAATAATTACTAATAACTAATTACTAATTACAAATTACTAGTTACTAATTAATAATTACTAATTACTAATTACTAGTTACTAATTACTAGTTACTAATTACTAATTACTAATTAGTATTACTAATTACTAATTACTAATTACTAATTACTAATTACTAATTACTAATTGCTACTTACTAATTACTAATTACTAAACACTGATTATTAATAACTAATACTAATTACAAATTACTAATTACAAATTACTGATTACTAATTACTAATTATTAATTACTAATTATTAGATACTAATTACTAATTACCATGTCGAGTACAACGCACAATGTGTACTCTTCGCGTCACTTTGGAATGATTGTGGATCCGATCATACGGATCCGTTCATAGGGCTTTTAAGTGTGAATTGGATCTCTATAAACGAGCTCTCCATTGGGTGAAATGGACCCCCTTGACACGGGCTCTCTATATGAATGTTAAGTGTGGTATAAATGAGGATCCCTATAAACGGGCTAACCAGTTTGAATGGATCTCTATCAATGAGTTCTCAGTTTAATCAAATGGAGCTCCTTTTGGGATTGTATTTTAGTGACGTGAGGGAAAGATGGAACGATGTGCTCGACTAAGTAATTAATAATTTTTAACCCGTGAGGGGAACTTGTAACCCCCATCGGGCGCGTCCCTAGGTGGCGGATAAGGGAAAGCTCATCGGTTACAACCGAAGAGTAGGAGAAAAGTAAAATATCTCCCGCGGACCAACAAGAATAAATATATTTCTAGTAGTATATGTTACACAATATACATCCATAAAATAATAAAAACAAATATAATAGAATAAGTATAAATGTAGTATTTTAAAATTTTTTGTTGGAAAGGGTTATAAAATTATGCTTTATGGTCATGATATGGACCAGTGGTTATCATGTCGTCTTGGTGTAGCCAAAGCCTATCTGGCCGTATATGCCACTACACATAACTATCTCTAGTATAGGCACTAGCGAATTTAAGTTTCCGTTTTAGTTCGAAATATTCATTTTTTTGCGAATTTCTCGTGGAAAGGGTTATAAAATTATGCTTTATGGTCATGATATGGACCAGTGGTTATCATGTCGTCTTGGTGTAGCCAAAACCTATCTGGCCGTATATGCCACTACACATAACTATCTCTAGTATAGGCACTAGCGAATTTAAGTTTCCGTTTTAGTTCGAAATATTAATTTTTTTGCAAATTTCTCGTGGAAAGGGTTATAAAATTATGCTTTATGGTCATGATATGGACCAGTGGTTATCATGTCGTCTTGGTGTAGCCAAAACCTATCTGGCCGTATATGCCACTACACATAACTATCTCTAGTATAGGCACTAGCGAATTTAAGTTTCCGTTTTAGTTCGAAATATTCATTTTTTTGCGAATTTCTCGTGGAAAGGGTTATAAAATTATGCTTTATGGTCATGATATGGACCAGTGGTTATCATGTCGTCTTGGTGTAGCCAAAGCCTATCTGGCCGTATATGCCACTACACATAACTATCTCTAGTATAGGCACTAGCGAATTTAAGTTTCCGTTTTAGTTCGAAATATTAATTTTTTTGCGAATTTCTCGTGGAAAGGGTTATAAAATTATGCTTTATGGTCATGATATGGACCAGTGGTTATCATGTCGTCTTGGTGTAGCCAAAGCCTATCTGGCCGTATATGCCACTACACATAACTATCTCTAGTATAGGCACTAGCGAATTTAAGTTTCCGTTTTAGTTCGAAATATTCATTTTTTTGCAAATTTCTCGTGGAAAGGGTTATAAAATTATGCTTTATGGTCATGATATGGACCAGTGGTTATCATGTCGTCTTGATGTAGCCAAAGCCTATCTGGCCGTATATGCCACTACACATAACTATCTCTAGTATAGGCACTAGCGAATTTAAGTTTCCGTTTTAGTTCGAAATATTCATTTTTTTGCGAATTTCTCGTGGAAAGGGTTATAAAATTATGCTTTATGGTCATGATATGGACCAGTGGTTATCATGTCGTCTTGGTGTAGCCAAAACCTATCTGGCCGTATATGCCACTACACATAACTATCTCTAGTATAGGCACTAGCGAATTTAAGTTTCCGTTTTAGTTCGAAATATTCATTTTTTTGCGAATTTCTCGTGGAAAGGGTTATAAAATTATGCTTTATGGTCATGATATGGACCAGTGGTTATCATGTCGTCTTGGTGTAGCCAAAGCCTATCTGGCCGTATATGCCACTACACATAACTATCTCTAGTATAGGCACTAGCGAATTTAAGTTTCCGTTTTAGTTCGAAATATTCATTTTTTTGCGAATTTCTCGTGGAAAGGGTTATAAAATTATGCTTTATGGTCATGATATGGACCAGTGGTTATCATGTCGTCTTGGTGTAGCCAAGGCCTATCTGGCCGTATATGCCACTACACATAACTATCTCTAGTATAGGCACTACCGAATTTTAGTTTCCGGTTTAGTTCGAAATATTCATTTTTTTGCGAATTTCTCGTGGAAAGGGTTATAAAATTATGCTTTATGGTCATGATATGGACCAGTGGTTATCATGTCGTCTTGGTGTAGCCAAGGCCTATCTGGCCGTATATGCCACTACACATAACTATCTCTAGTATAGGCACTACCGAATTTTAGTTTCCGGTTTAGTTCGAAATATTCATTTTTTTGCGAATTTCTCGTGGAAAGGGTTATAAAATTATGCTTTATGGTCATGATATGGACCAGTGGTTATCATGTCGTCTTGGTGTAGCCAAAGCCTATCTGGCCGTATATGCCACTACACATAACTATCTCTAGTATAGGCACTAGCGAATTTAAGTTTCCATTTTAGTTCGAAATATTCATTTTTTTGCAAATTTCTCGTGGAAAGGGTTATAAAATTATGCTTTATGGTCATGATATGGACCAGTGGTTATCATGTCGTCTTGGTGTAGCCAAAGCCTATCTGGCCGTATATGCCACTACACATAACTATCTCTAGTATAGGCACTAGCGAATTTAAGTTTCCGTTTTAGTTCGAAATATTCATTTTTTTGCAAATTTCTCGTGGAAAGGGTTATAAAATTATGCTTTATGGTCATGATATGGACCAGTGGTTATCATGTCGTCTTGGTGTAGCCAAAGCCTATCTGGCCGTATATGCCACTACACATAACTATCTCTAGTATAGGCACTAGCGAATTTAAGTTTCCGTTTTAGTTCGAAATATTCATTTTTTTGCGAATTTCTCGTGGAAAGGGTTATAAAATTATGCTTTATGGTCATGATATGGACCAGTGGTTATCATGTCGTCTTGGTGTAGCCAAAACCTATCTGGCCGTATATGCCACTACACATAACTATCTCTAGTATAGGCACTAGCGAATTTAAGTTTCCGTTTTAGTTCGAAATATTCATTTTTTTGCGAATTTCTCGTGTAAAGGGTTATAAAATTATGCTTTATGGTCATGATATGGACCAGTGGTTATCATGTCGTCTTGGTGTAGCCAAAGCCTATCTGGCCGTATATGCCACTACACATAACTATCTCTAGTATAGGCACTAGCGAATTTAAGTTTCCGTTTTAGTTCGAAATATTCATTTTTTTGCAAATTTCTCGTGGAAAGGGTTATAAAATTATGCTTTATGGTCATGATATGGACCAGTGGTTATCATGTCGTCTTGGTGTAGCCAAAGCCTATCTGGCCGTATATGCCACTACACATAACTATCTCTAGTATAGGCACTAGCGAATTTAAGTTTCCGTTTTAGTTCGAAATATTCATTTTTTTGCGAATTTCTCGTGGAAAGGGTTATAAAATTATGCTTTATGGTCATGATATGGACCAGTGGTTATCATGTCGTCTTGGTGTAGCCAAGGCCTATCTGGCCGTATATGCCACTACACATAACTATCTCTAGTATAGGCACTAGCGAATTTAAGTTTCCGTTTTAGTTCGAAATATTCATTTTTTTGCGAATTTCTCGTGTAAAGGGTTATAAAATTATGCTTTATGGTCATGATATGGACCAGTGGTTATCATGTCGTCTTGGTGTAGCCAAAGCCTATCTGGCCGTATATGCCACTACACATAACTATCTCTAGTATAGGCACTAGCGAATTTAAGTTTCCGTTTTAGTTCGAAATATTCATTTTTTTGCAAATTTCTCGTGGAAAGGGTTATAAAATTATGCTTTATGGTCATGATATGGACCAGTGGTTATCATGTCGTCTTGGTGTAGCCAAAGCCTATCTGGCCGTATATGCCACTACACATAACTATCTCTAGTATAGGCACTAGCGAATTTAAGTTTCCGTTTTAGTTCGAAATATTCATTTTTTTGCGAATTTCTCGTGGAAAGGGTTATAAAATTATGCTTTATGGTCATGATATGGACCAGTGGTTATCATGTCGTCTTGGTGTAGCCAAGGCCTATCTGGCCGTATATGCCACTACACATAACTATCTCTAGTATAGGCACTACCGAATTTTAGTTTCCGGTTTAGTTCGAAATATTCATTTTTTTGCGAATTTCTCGTGGAAAGGGTTATAAAATTATGCTTTATGGTCATGATATGGACCAGTGGTTATCATGTCGTCTTGGTGTAGCCAAAGCCTATCTGGCCGTATATGCCACTACACATAACTATCTCTAGTATAGGCACTAGCGAATTTAAGTTTCCATTTTAGTTCGAAATATTCATTTTTTTGCAAATTTCTCGTGGAAAGGGTTATAAAATTATGCTTTATGGTCATGATATGGACCAGTGGTTATCATGTCGTCTTGGTGTAGCCAAAGCCTATCTGGCCGTATATGCCACTACACATAACTATCTCTAGTATAGGCACTAGCGAATTTAAGTTTCCGTTTTAGTTCGAAATATTCATTTTTTTGCAAATTTCTCGTGGAAAGGGTTATAAAATTATGCTTTATGGTCATGATATGGACCAGTGGTTATCATGTCGTCTTGGTGTAGCCAAAGCCTATCTGGCCGTATATGCCACTACACATAACTATCTCTAGTATAGGCACTAGCGAATTTAAGTTTCCGTTTTAGTTCGAAATATTCATTTTTTTGCGAATTTCTCGTGGAAAGGGTTATAAAATTATGCTTTATGGTCATGATATGGACCAGTGGTTATCATGTCGTCTTGGTGTAGCCAAAACCTATCTGGCCGTATATGCCACTACACATAACTATCTCTAGTATAGGCACTAGCGAATTTAAGTTTCCGTTTTAGTTCGAAATATTCATTTTTTTGCGAATTTCTCGTGTAAAGGGTTATAAAATTATGCTTTATGGTCATGATATGGACCAGTGGTTATCATGTCGTCTTGGTGTAGCCAAAGCCTATCTGGCCGTATATGCCACTACACATAACTATCTCTAGTATAGGCACTAGCGAATTTAAGTTTCCGTTTTAGTTCGAAATATTCATTTTTTTGCAAATTTCTCGTGGAAAGGGTTATAAAATTATGCTTTATGGTCATGATATGGACCAGTGGTTATCATGTCGTCTTGGTGTAGCCAAAGCCTATCTGGCCGTATATGCCACTACACATAACTATCTCTAGTATAGGCACTAGCGAATTTAAGTTTCCGTTTTAGTTCGAAATATTCATTTTTTTGCGAATTTCTCGTGGAAAGGGTTATAAAATTATGCTTTATGGTCATGATATGGACCAGTGGTTATCATGTCGTCTTGGTGTAGCCAAAACCTATCTGGCCGTATATGCCACTACACATAACTATCTCTAGTATAGGCACTAGCGAATTTAAGTTTCCGTTTTAGTTCGAAATATTCATTTTTTTGCGAATTTCTCGTGGAAAGGGTTATAAAATTATGCTTTATGGTCATGATATGGACCAGTGGTTATCATGTCGTCTTGGTGTAGCCAAAGCCTATCTGGCCGTATATGCCACTACACATAACTATCTCTAGTATAGGCACTAGCGAATTTAAGTTTCCGTTTTAGTTCGAAATATTCATTTTTTTGCGAATTTCTCGTGGAAAGGGTTATAAAATTATGCTTTATGGTCATGATATGGACCAGTGGTTATCATGTCGTCTTGGTGTAGCCAAGGCCTATCTGGCCGTATATGCCACTACACATAACTATCTCTAGTATAGGCACTACCGAATTTTAGTTTCCGGTTTAGTTCGAAATATTCATTTTTTTGCGAATTTCTCGTGGAAAGGGTTATAAAATTATGCTTTATGGTCATGATATGGACCAGTGGTTATCATGTCGTCTTGGTGTAGCCAAGGCCTATCTGGCCGTATATGCCACTACACATAACTATCTCTAGTATAGGCACTACCGAATTTTAGTTTCCGGTTTAGTTCGAAATATTCATTTTTTTGCGAATTTCTCGTGGAAAGGGTTATAAAATTATGCTTTATGGTCATGATATGGACCAGTGGTTATCATGTCATCTTGGTGTAGCCAAGGCCTATCTGGCCGTATATGCCACTACACATAACTATCTCTAGTATAGGCCCTAGCGAATTTTAGTTTCCGTTTTAGTTCGAAATATTCATTTTTTTGCGAATTTCTCGTGGAAAGGGTTATAAAATTATGCTTTATGGTCATGATATGGACCAGGGGTTATCATGTCGTCTTGGTGTAGCAAAGGCCTATCTGGCCGTATATGCCACTACACATAACTATCTCTAGTATAGGCACTAGCGAATTTTAGTTTCCGTTTTAGTTCGAAATATTCATTTTTTTGCGAATTTCTCGTGGAAAGGGTTATAAAATTATGCTTTATGGTCATGATATGGACCAGTGGTTATCATGTCGTCTTGGTGTAGCCAAGGCCTATCTGGCCGTATATGCTACTACACATAACTATCTCTAGTATAGGCACTAGCGAATTTAAGTTTCCGTTTTAATTCGAAATATTCATTTTTTTGCGAATTTCTCGTGGAAAGGGTTATAAAATTATGCTTTATGGTCATGATATGGACCAGTGGTTATCATGTCGTCTTGGTGTAGCAAAGGCCTATCTGGCCGTATATGCCACTACACATAACTATCTCTAGTATAGGCCCTAGCGAATTTAAGTTTCCGTTTTAGTTCGAAATATTCATTTTTTTGCGAATTTCTCGTGGAAAGGGTTATAAAATTATGCTTTATGGTCATGATATGGACCAGGGGTTATCATGTCGTCTTGGTGTAGCCAAGGCCTATCTGGCCGTATATGCCACTACACATAACTATCTCTAGTATAGGCACTAGCGAATTTTAGTTTCCGTTTTAGTTCGAAATATTCATTTTTTTGCGAATTTCTCGTGGAAAGGGTTATAAAATTATGCTTTATGGTCATGATATGGACCAGTGGTTATCATGTCGTCTTGGTGTAGCCAAGGCCTATCTGACCGTATATGCTACTACACATAACTATCTCTAGTATAGGCACTAGCGAATTTAAGTTTCCGTTTTAATTCGAAATATTCATTTTTTTGCGAATTTCTCGTGGAAAGGGTTATAAAATTATGCTTTATGGTCATGATATGGACCAGTGGTTATCATGTCGTCTTGGTGTAGCCAAGGCCTATCTGGCCGTATATGCCACTACACATAACTATCTCTAGTATAGGCACTAGCGAATTTTAGTTTCCGTTTTAGTTCGAAATATTCATTTTTTTGCGAATTTCTCGTGGAAAGGGTTATAAAATTATGCTTTATGGTCATGATATGGACCAGTGGTTACCATGTCGTCTTGGTGTAGCCAAAGCCTATCTGGCCGTATATGCCACTACACATAACTATCTCTAGTATAGGCACTAGCGAATTTAAGTTTCCGTTTTAGTTCGAAATATTCATTTTTTGCGAATTTCTCGTGGAAAGGGTTATAAAATTATGCTTTATGGTCATGATATGGACCAGTGGTTATCATGTCGTCTTGGTGTAGCCAAGGCCTATCTGGCCGTATATGCCACTACACATAACTATCTCTAGTATAGGCACTAGCGAATTTAAGTTTCCGTTTTACTTCGAAATATTCATTTTTTTGCGAATTTCTCGTGGAAAGGGTTATAAAATTATGCTTTATGGTCATGATATGGACCAGTGGTTATCATGTCGTCTTGGTGTAGCCAAGGCCTATCTGGCCGTATATGCCACTACACATAACTATCTCTAGTATAGGCACTAGCGAATTTTAGTTTCCGTTTTAGTTCGAAATATTTTTTTTTTGCGAATTTCTCGTGGAAAGGGTTATAAAATTATGCTTTATGGTCATGATATGGACCAGTGGTTATCATGTCGTCTTGGTGTAGCCAAGGCCTATCTGGCCGTATATGCCACTACACATAACTATCTCTAGTATAGGCACTAGCGAATTTTAGTTTCCGTTTTAGTTCGAAATATTTTTTTTTTGCGAATTTCTCGTGGAAAGGGTTATAAAATTATGCTTTATGGTCATGATATGGACCAGTGGTTATCATGTCGTCTTGGTGTAGCAAAGGCCTATCTGGCCGTATATGCCACTACACATAACTATCTCTAGTATAGGCACTAGCGAATTTTAGTTTCCGTTTTAGTTCGAAATATTCATTTTTTTGCGAATTTCTCGTGGAAAGGGTTATAAAATTATGCTTTATGGTCATGATATGGACCAGTGGTTATCATGTCGTCTTGGTGTAGCCAAGGCCTATCTGGCCGTATATGCCACTACACATAACTATCTCTAGTATAGGCACTAGCGAATTTAAGTTTCCGTTTTAGTTCGAAATATTCATTTTTTGCGAATTTCTCGTGGAAAGGGTTATAAAATTATGCTTTATGGTCATGATATGGACCAGTGGTTATCATGGCGTTTTGGTGTAGCCAAGGCCTATCTGGCCGTATATGCCACTACACATAACTATCTCTAGTATAGGCACTAGCGAATTTTAGTTTCCGTTTTAGTTCGAAATATTTTTTTTTTGCGAATTTCTCGTGGAAAGGGTTATAAAATTATGCTTTATGGTCATGATATGGACCAGTGGTTATCATGTCGTCTTGGTGTAGCCAAGGCCTATCTGGCCGTATATGCCACTACACATAACTATCTCTAGTATAGGCACTAGCGAATTTAAGTTTCCGTTTTAGTTCGAAATATTCATTTTTTGCGAATTTCTCGTGGAAAGGGTTATAAAATTATGCTTTATGGTCATGATATGGACCAGTGGTTATCATGTCGTCTTGGTGTAGCCAAGGCCTATCTGGCCGTATATGCCACTACACATAACTATCTCTAGTATAGGCACTAGCGAATTTAAGTTTCCGTTTTACTTCGAAATATTCATTTTTTGCGAATTTCTCGTGGAAAGGGTTATAAAATTATGCTTTATGGTCATGATATGGACCAGTGGTTATCATGTCGTCTTGGTGTAGCCAAGGCCTATCTGGCCGTATATGCCACTACACATAACTATCTCTAGTATAGGCACTAGCGAATTTAAGTTTCCGTTTTAGTTCGAAATATTTTTTTTTTGCGAATTTCTCGTGGAAAGGGTTATAAAATTATGCTTTATGGTCATGATATGGACCAGTGGTTATCATGTCGTCTTGGTGTAGCCAAGGCCTATCTGGCCGTATATGCCACTACACATAACTATCTCTAGTATAGGCACTAGCGAATTTTAGTTTCCGTTTTAGTTCGAAATATTTTTTTTTTGCGAATTTCTCGTGGAAAGGGTTATAAAATTATGCTTTATGGTCATGATATGGACCAGTGGTTATCATGTCGTCTTGGTGTAGCCAAGGTCTATCTGGCCGTATATGCCACTACACATAACTATCTCTAGTATAGGCACTAGCGAATTTAAGTTTCCGTTTTACTTCGAAATATTCATTTTTTGCGAATTTCTCGTGGAAAGGGTTATAAAATTATGCTTTATGGTCATGATATGGACCAGTGGTTATCATGTCGTCTTGGTGTAGCCAAGGCCTATCTGGCCGTATATGCCACTACACATAACTATCTCTAGTATAGGCACTAGCGAATTTAAGTTTCCGTTTTAGTTCGAAATATTTTTTTTTTGCGAATTTCTCGTGGAAAGGGTTATAAAATTATGCTTTATGGTCATGATATGGACCAGTGGTTATCATGTCGTCTTGGTGTAGCCAAGGCCTATCTGGCCGTATATGCCACTACACATAACTATCTCTAGTATAGGCACTAGCGAATTTTAGTTTCCGTTTTAGTTCGAAATATTTTTTTTTTGCGAATTTCTCGTGGAAAGGGTTATAAAATTATGCTTTATGGTCATGATATGGACCAGTGGTTATCATGTCGTCTTGGTGTAGCCAAGGTCTATCTGGCCGTATATGCCACTACACATAACTATCTCTAGTATAGGCACTAGCGAATTTTAGTTTCCGTTTTAGTTCGAAATATTCATTTTTTTGCGAATTTCTCGTGGAAAGGGTTATAAAATTATGCTTTATTGTCATGATATGGACCAGTGGTTATCATGTCGTCTTGGTGTAGCCAAAGCCTATCTGGCCGTATATGCCACTACACATAACTATCTCTAGGATAGGCACTAGCGAATTTAAGTTTCCGTTTTAGTTCGAAATATTCATTTTTTGCGAATTTCTCGTGGAAAGGGTTATAAAATTATGCTTTATGGTCATGATATGGACCAGTGGTTATCATGTCGTCTTGGTGTAGCCAAGGCCTATCTGGCCGTATATGCCACTACACATAACTATCTCTAGTATAGGCACTAGCGAATTTAAGTTTCCGTTTTAGTTCGAAATATTCATTTTTTTGCGAATTTCTCGTGGAAAGGGTTATAAAATTATGCTTTATGGTCATGATATGGACCAGTGGTTATCATGTCGTCTTGGTGTAGCCAAGGCCTATCTGGCCGTATATGCCACTACACATAACTATCTCTAGTATAGGCACTAGCGAATTTAAGTTTCCGTTTTAGTTCGAAATATTCATTTTTTGCGAATTTCTCGTGGAAAGGGTTATAAAATTATGCTTTATGGTCATGATATGGACCAGTGGTTATCATGTCGTCTTGGTGTAGCCAAGGCCTATCTGGCCGTATATGCCACTACACATAACTATCTCTAGTATAGGCACTAGCGAATTTTAGTTTCCGTTTTAGTTCGAAATATTCATTTTTTTGCGAATTTCTCGTGGAAAGGGTTATAAAATTATGCTTTATGGTCATGATATGGACCAGTGGTTATCATGTCGTCTTGGTGTAGCCAAGGCCTATCTGGCCGTATATGCCACTACACATAACTATCTCTAGTATAGGCACTAGCGAATTTTAGTTTCCGTTTTAGTTCGAAATATTCATTTTTTTGCGAATTTCTCGTGGAAAGGGTTATAAAATTATGCTTTATGGTCATGATATGGACCAGTGGTTATCATGTCGTCTTGGTGTAGCCAAGGCCTATCTGGCCGTATATGCCACTACACATAACTATCTCTAGTATAGGCACTACCGAATTTTAGTTTCCGGTTTAGTTCGAAATATTCATTTTTTTGCGAATTTCTCGTGGAAAGGGTTATAAAATTATGCTTTATGGTCATGATATGGACCAGTGGTTATCATGTCGTCTTGGTGTAGCCAAAGCCTATCTGGCCGTATATGCCACTACACATAACTATCTCTAGTATAGGCACTAGCGAATTTAAGTTTCCGTTTAAGTTCGAAATATTCATTATTTTGCAAATTTCTCGTGGAAAGGGTATTAAAATTATGCTTTATGGTCATGATATGGACCAGTGGTTATCATGTCGTCTTGGTGTAGCCAAAGCCTATCTGGCCGTATATGCCACTACACATAACTATCTCTAGTATAGGCACTAGCGAATTTAAGTTTCCGTTTTAGTTCGAAATATTCATTTTTTTGCGAATTTCTCGTGGAAAGGGTTATAAAATTATGCTTTATGGTCATGATATGGACCAGTGGTTATCATGTCGTCTTGGTGTAGCCAAGGCCTATCTGGCCGTATATGCCACTACACATAACTATCTCTAGTATAGGCACTACCGAATTTTAGTTTCCGGTTTAGTTCGAAATATTCATTTTTTTGCGAATTTCTCGTGGAAAGGGTTATAAAATTATGCTTTATGGTCATGATATGGACCAGTGGTTATCATGTCGTCTTGGTGTAGCCAAGGTCTATCTGGCCGTATATGCCACTACACATAACTATCTCTAGTATAGGCACTAGCGAATTTAAGTTTCCGTTTTAGTTCGAAATATTCATTTTTTTGCGAATTTCTCGTGGAAAGGGTTATAAAATTATGCTTTATGGTCATGATATGGACCAGTGGTTATCATGTCGTCTTGGTGTAGCCAAGGCCTATCTGGCCGTATATGCCACTACACATAACTATCTCTAGTATAGGCACTACCGAATTTTAGTTTCCGGTTTAGTTCGAAATATTCATTTTTTTGCGAATTTCTCGTGGAAAGGGTTATAAAATTATGCTTTATGGTCATGATATGGACCAGTGGTTATCATGTCGTCTTGGTGTAGCCAAAGCCTATCTGGCCGTATATGCCACTACACATAACTATCTCTAGTATAGGCACTAGCGAATTTAAGTTTCCGTTTAAGTTCGAAATATTCATTATTTTGCAAATTTCTCGTGGAAAGGGTATTAAAATTATGCTTTATGGTCATGATATGGACCAGTGGTTATCATGTCGTCTTGGTGTAGCCAAAGCCTATCTGGCCGTATATGCCACTACACATAACTATCTCTAGTATAGGCACTAGCGAATTTAAGTTTCCGTTTTAATTCGAAATATTCATTTTTTTGCGAATTTCTCGTGGAAAGGGTTATAAAATTATGCTTTATGGTCATGATATGGACCAGTGGTTATCATGTCGTCTTGGTGTAGCCAAGGCCTATCTGGCCGTATATGCCACTACACATAACTATCTCTAGTATAGGCACTACCGAATTTTAGTTTCCGGTTTAGTTCGAAATATTCATTTTTTTGCGAATTTCTCGTGGAAAGGGTTATAAAATTATGCTTTATGGTCATGATATGGACCAGTGGTTATCATGTCGTCTTGGTGTAGCCAAGGTCTATCTGGCCGTATATGCCACTACACATAACTATCTCTAGTATAGGCACTAGCGAATTTTAGTTTCCGTTTTAGTTCGAAATATTCATTTTTTTGCGAATTTCTCGTGGAAAGGGTTATAAAATTATGCTTTATGGTCATGATATGGACCAGTGGTTATCATGTCGTCTTGGTGTAGCCAAGGCCTATCTGGCCGTATATGCCACTACACATAACTATCTCTAGTATAGGCACTACCGAATTTTAGTTTCCGGTTTAGTTCGAAATATTCATTTTTTTGCGAATTTCTCGTGGAAAGGGTTATAAAATTATGCTTTATGGTCATGATATGGACCAGTGGTTATCATGTCATCTTGGTGTAGCCAAGGCCTATCTGGCCGTATATGCCACTACACTACTGCAAGTTATTAAATCTTAAATTTTTATATTAATAATGTTAGCTACTTTTCCACTGATGTGCGAGATAAAGAAAAATGTTTGTTTAATAAAAAATTATCTTTTAATTTTCTTCAATACCAAAATTAGCTTATTATTCGTGATGTAATTTTAATTCGGGATGGAGCTATATTTTCTAATTACAATTATACTTTTTCGTGATAGCTATACTTTATCCGAGAAACGCACCAATTTTTTTCGGGCTGACATATTTCGGGCTAACTTCAACGACTTCTAAATTATGAGATTCCAATGATTTTTGGATGAAATCGGTCTACCGGAAGTGGCAACCTCCATAGAAGCTTTTTGGTTGACAAACGATTTTTAACAGAAAATTTGATCCAATTACACGGATAGATTGTTCGGGATGAAACTTCATATTAAAATTTGTTCCTTGAATTGGAGAACGAGAACATTTACAGAAAGCTATTAAAACAGAAAGATTGTAAATTAAATTTCAAACGAGGTTAGTTTAGATCTTGTTTCAAATTTACCAGAAATGACGAGTTTAAAAAAAAAAATTATTTTAACAAAATGCTGCATTTCTACAGTCCAAGCGGATTAACTGTGCGGAAACGCACCTCATTTTTGATCTTTCTCCATTAATTAGCGGATTCTTGTGAAATTTGTAAGAATCCATGGGAGCTTTTCCAAATTTTGCAATGACGTTGAAAAGTGTACAACATTCACAAAAACCGAAAAAGAATTAAAAAATTAAATAAAATTAAATAAAATTAAAAATTAAATTTTCGTTGTATTTTTCGCCTTAAAAATCAAGTATTCGAGATTTATGTATTAGATGTGTGACTATGACTCCGCTCATTTTTATTAATACAAAACACATTTGCTTGTTTGCGGCCACAACTTTCCCCCCATCTTTCAGGCAATCTACGGATGCCCTCTCTGAAGAAATCATGGTCTTTGGAGGCTATCCAACCAATAAGCCAATTTTTGATCACTGCGCGAGAACCGCTGTTCAGAAAGAGACGACTGCATCAACTGGAATAAGTAATATTCTGATAAAGCTATGTCTGTTGAATGTCTGGTATATTGCTACATATATCTCTATAGAGTAGATCTTCCCAATCGAGTCCTTTTAAATAATTTTTTACAAAGTTTGTAACATGTGGTTTTGAATTGTCGTGCTGAAAAATAAATTTATTTTGTCTATGCACCCATTCTGGTCGTTTTTACTCTGTAGCTACTAATTCATAAGATACTACACCTTTCTGATCCCACCAGATAGGGAGCATAAACTTAATGCACTGGATGTCTCGCTTTGGTTGCGGTGGACTAGCTTCATCAGGCTTCACCCAAGATCACGTTTGCGATTCCAATAATAAATTCATATTTGATCTCCGCAGTAACTATTCGATGCAATATCCCTTTTTTGTTTTTTGATCTCCAGTAACTATCCCTTTTTGGTTTGTCGACGCTCGATGTCTCTTTCTTTATTTCACGTAGAACGCTGTTGCTAGCTTTTTGAACCATTCCAACTGTATGTAAACGTTTTGTATTTGGTTAATCGATCGACATTTAATGCTGCGGCAATAATCATTTTTAAATCGTCAAAACCATTCTTTGCTAGTTGTAAGTGCTCTAAACCTGCATCGACCAAATTAGCCCACCTCAATGAAACCTGTACTATAATTTGTTACACATTTATTACAATTCATTACAACAAATCCTGAATTTATTACAGTTACCGTTTTCGAGGAACGGGTGATCGGATTTAGCTGATAATTAAACCTACACCGCCAAAATTGTAACTTTTGATGTAGATGAGATATCTGGATGGTTCTTGGACCATAATTTGTTACAAATTAATTACATTGATAAATTAGTTCAAGATCAACCCCATATCTTGACTAAGGATAAATTTCACCCCAAACGATTATTTATAACAGAAACGTCCATTTTATCACCTTGAATAAATTGTTACAACAGACCGTGTCCGTCACGCCAGCCGGAACCATATCAGCCGGAACCAAACAACTATCGCACAAGAAGCACGATGCATTGTGCATCATTAAGCACTATAAGTTTTTTCATCCGGAACCTTATAATTCCATCCGGAACCTGATAAAGCCACAAAGAACCATACAATGGCCAAACCAACTACGGCACTAGTAGCAAGATGTATTGTGCATCATTGTGCACTATATAATTTCTCGGCCGGAACCTTATAAATCTACAATTATAAGATTTTTTGGAAAAAACCTTACAAATTCAGACGGAACCATACCCTCTACAGCCAAACTAACTATGCGGCACAAGTAGTACAATGCATTATATAATTTTGCATCATATAATTTTGCAGCCGTAACGTTATAAATCCAGCAATATTATGATTTTTCGGTGAAACCTTATAATTCCAGCCGGAGACGATGGTTTGGTTATAAACAATCAATCTAACTACATCATAAGTAGCACAATGGGTCGTTTATCGTTGTGCACTATATCCATCTTCAGCCGGAACCTTATAATTCTAGCCGTAACCTAATAAAGCCCGCCAGAAAGACCTTACAATTTCAGCCGGAACCATACACTCTACAGCCTAACTAGCTATGGCACAAGTAGCACAAGATATATCAAATGCCAATGTCCATGTTAATTTTCAGAATTTTGTCATAGTTCTGGCATGGGCCAATATGGCCCCGAAACGTGTGACTTATAATTTACAGTATTTTTGCAATTGAAACGATTACTAATCGAGATTTTACCCGGTTCTCATCGATCCCGTTATGTTTTCCAGAAAAATATATCAAATGCAAATGTCCATGTTAATTTTCAGAATTTTGTCATAGTTCTGGCATGGGCAAATATGCCCATAATCGTTTGAATTACAAAAATACTGTAAATTATAACTCACACGTTTCGGGGCCATATTTGCCCATGCCAGAACTATGACAAAATTTTTGAAAATTAACATGGACATTGGCATTTTATATATCTTTCTACAGTATTCAATCTGTTGTTAGTTCTTAATTGGAAAAGCAGTGTAAATTCTATCTAAATTAATATCGTATATCATATCTGAGTGAACTTTTACTTCAGTTCTTCTCTTTCACCATCACCATATTTTAATTCCTCATCTGTAATTAGATGGTGGTTGATGATTCAATAAAATTATTATATTGGTAAAACGTAAAGTTGATGGTGGATGGTCAAAAAATTAAATTGATATTTTATACGGCTAACCGAAAAACATACATAGTGGAATTGATGAGTACTTGGCAACATTTCCAGCAGAGTTTAGTTGTAAATGTTTTTTATGTTTAAATTTAATTTTAATTTTTTAATTCGTTTGTATCAGCTAATTTCCATATTTTTTAAAATAAGAGTTTCCCTAAAATATCTTCTCGCCTAAATGTTCGCTTTTAAGACTTTTTTCACTAACACTAGTATACATAAGATTTCGTTAGGAAATATTTCACGGCTGTGTGTATGAGTGTGAAATTATTCCTAAACCTTAGGGTTCTGCTGAATTTGTAAGATTTTTCCCCGGATAATCATATATTACTGGATTTATAAGGTTTTGGCGAAAAAATATATAGTGCTCAATGATGCACGATGCATCATCCCATGTAGCAATTCTTAACCGAGGTTAGAATATAACTTACCACATTATCAACTTTTAAGTTATATTTGAGTTTTAGTCAAACCAGGATTCTCAAACCATAAAATTCAGTTGCAAAAACCTCCATATTTTACTTATTCGTTCAATGCAAACCAATTTTGAACTTTGCATAACCTAAGTTAAATTTAGGTTAATGTTTTCCTTTAGTATTTTCTTTATGTTGGTTGAAATTAACCTCTAGTAAACCCCATACCTTCGAAAGTTGCATTTGAATTAATTTGAAGATAGGAATTTACTTTATGGTTTTTTTTCAACCTTCATTTACTCGTGTAATAACAAAAATTGAAATTTGAATCCATGCGGGGATTTCTATTGGTTTGAAATAAACCTTTCTTTAACTTTTTTTGGTCCCAACCAGACAGAGACATTCGTATTAATTCAGGGTTAACAATTTACTTTTAGGTTTGATTTTTGACTTTTATTATTACTAATTTCAACCAAAGTTGAATTTTAGTTGGAAAATAGTTTATGTTTGACTAACTGGTTATATACTATCACCATTTCAGCTCTTTTTTTAACCACTAACGCTAACATTTGGCCTCGTTTTTAATCAAATTACTTGTAAGTTTCTCACTGTGAAGTTAATTAAGTGCTACATAGTATTAAATTTAATTTATTAAAACACGGAATAATTTGTTACTTGGGATACATTTAAAAGACGTGGCGTTCTTATTTGCATAAAAATAAATACAAATATAGATACACAATTAGTGTATCTACATTTGGATTTGCTGTTTTATTTTTTGGCAAATAATTAGGTTAATGTGATCCAGTGTTATACAAAGTTAATAGTGTAAAAATAAATAAAAGTGATTTGAAGTCACAGGCAATAAATAAAAAAAAAAGCCATGAGCTATAAAAGTGGCACATACTGTGTTAAATGATCATGTGACTATTTTACTTAGGCACGATATACCAGGAATACATCATTTCAAATGTTCTTCGATTTTGAATACAAGCGTGGATTCCTGTTGATTTCAAATTAACCTTTATTGATCCCTGTTTCAACCAAAGATCCATTCGTGTTAATTATGAGTTAACAATGTACTTTTAGGTTTGATTTCAACCTTTATTAAACCTAAGTTCAACCAAATTTAGACAGCGACCTAGGTAAGTTAAATTGAGCGTTCTCTCAATAAGGCTTATTTTTATATTATGTTTTATATTTTTAGAAACAAATCAAAACATGACAAGGTTGTAACGTCCACTAACGGAGGTAAACTGAATGCAGATCCGGCATAAATTGGGTGTATTAGCTATTTGTCAACAAATATTTTTATATTTCTTTTTTATATTTGAAATATTCTCTTTTATTTGAATTGGTGAAAATTCTTATTTTTATATTACAGAACTTCTGTAATTATTCAACGTGATTATGTTTTTATTTTAATTATATTTAATTTATTTTAATTTTATATTATGTTTTTATTTTAAATTTCATTTAATGAAATATAGGTATATATAATTTTTGATGATAAAATAATTCAAAAAAGTTTATTTCAATTTTTAGTTTTATTATTCACCCATTTTTAAAATCCAGTTCCTGGGTGTGTCAATTATGAATAGGTACCTTATGTTCACCAGCTGATAACTAATCCAAAAATTAGAAGAAAATATCTTAAACACATTTCCTTTATACTACAATAGTAGAGTTGAAATAATCAACGTTTTGTAGTAAAATTAGATTAAAAAGAGAACTAAATTTATTTGAAGCAAAACATAAAAACTAGTAAACTAACATTACACAGATTAAGCGAGGAAATGATTATTTCAACTACGGTACTAGAAGATAGGAAAATCTTGTTAAGATATTTTCGACTTATTTTTGAATCCGGATTCAGCTGATGAATTTATGGTATTCATAACTGGAACACCCTGTAGCTCTGCAAAAGTTGGATTGCAACCGATAAATAACGTTCAATTTAATTGCTATAGCAACGGTTGCATAACCAGTAGATCCCAACTTATTAGTTGATTTCATGTACATCCCTAACTCGAAAAGTGAATAACTTCAATGTTGAATATGGGTTTAGGAAAAACCACGGATTGTTTCCAACCCCACTATGCTTCTGCGGTTAACGGTTAAACAATAACCTTTTTGAAACTAGTACGTTACACCCTAGTTGGTTGTATACGGTTGTTCAACCATAGCAATGCAACTAAGGTTAACAATTACCTGTCAAAATGCCTGTCGATCGACGGTTAGTGAAACGTTAAATTAACCGAAAATAAACCATTTTTAAACTTCTGCATTATTTCAACCTAAGTTAAATTACGGTTTATGAACACAATGATACTCGGTCTATTTTGCTACTTACGATGTAGTTAGTTTGACTGTATATAACCAAACCATCAGCAATTATAAGGTTCCACCAAAAAATCATATATTGCTGCTACATCGTGCTACTAGTGCCTTAGTTGGTTTGGCTGTTGTATGGTTCTGTGTGGCTTTATCAGGTTTCGGCTGGAATTATAAGGTTCCGGATGAAAAAACATAGTGCTCAATGATGCACAATGCATCGTGCTACTTGTGCCATAGTTGTTTGGTTCCGGCTGGCGTGACGGACTCAACAGACCGCCACTAAATATTGAGTCAAATGTTAATCCTTCAACCTTATGGAGGGCTGGTCAACCTTAGGTGTGTAATAAATTACTTTTGTATCAGGTTACGCGGAATTTGCTCCAAACGCTAAACGCTTCAAATATTTCAATTAAAGTTCGATTTTGGGGGGGCGATTTTTTCCAAAATTCGACGGACGTCGAATGACGTTTTCGTATACGTATAAGGAGTATAGTATACATTTTTATATTGGTGTGTGTAGTTTTTCTGTGTTTATATTTGTTTGTTTTCTGCGAATGGTATAATAATCGATAAATATCGAGATTTCAAGTTCATTACACGGAATGAGAAACGAAAACGATAGTCGGGTTTTAGAAGTCAAACGAGACACAGTCTCTTATATACATAAAATAAAAGTGAAGAGTGCCGAACAATCGTTCACACACCTACCATTGTTGTGAACTAAAATCATACAAACATATTATAAATATTATATATTACATTTAATTATATAAACGCTATAGCCCAACGGTTAGCGTTGATGGCTAGCGATATGAACGTCGCAAGTTCGAAACTAGACCAATTTTTTATTTATATTTTCATTATATTTCGTGTATATAAATTTTTTTTTTTCAAACTATTTCAATTTAAATATTTGTTTTTACTACAAACTTATTAATTATTAAGATTATTGTAAATGTACGATTGTTCGCTTCGCATTTTTCGTACTAATTTCGTTGATATTTCAAATAACATAATCCTTTCTCGTTTCTAATTTCGCTTCTTCTTTTTTTTCTCGTTACAATTTCTTTTTTTGCTGATGTAATTCTAATTCGATCTGCCCCTTTATTTATTCGCACTCCTTATTGGAAAAATAATTCTATCCAGTTTTTTTTTCGAGTTCGAATATTTTTTTTAAGTCTACAATTAGATAGACAAAGTTATAAAATAAATATTTCTGCTACGCCGGTATTAAAGTGAAGTGAAAAATAAAATAAGTAAAGATGCCACCGAAACAACAAAAAGCCGTTTCATCATTGTAACAAATGATTTTGGAAGGTATGTTGACGCATACGGCAATGAGGGGCACACGCAGTCTAGGTGTTAACGATGGGTAACATTTATATAAATGTAAATGCATTTATCGTTGATTATATACCGAGATGGATATTTTGAAAATGTATATTGGTACGAGTAATCGGTTTATGTAGTGATGGTATTCTGAAATTTTAATTCTAATAGTATCAACAAGATACTACCACCAATGAGCGTTTAATGCATATCTTTATAATCAAGTGGCCGTGTATTCGCATTAAATGATATGGTCAAGAATTGTATACAATTAACGTATTTGCATTTGTATATCCCCTAAATACAGATATCTTCGGTATATCTGAAAAGTCATCATGCGTAAAGGTAAGGCACATTGTTTGGTATTTGTATGGTGATAATGGTAACCGATCATTACTTATATATTATGCCTATATATTGTGCTATATATTATCTTCGGTATCGTGCATATTATTCGAGTACCAAATTATTAACATAAAAGTCCGTTTGCTATACCTAAAGTCAGTATACAAAGCAAACCCAAGCGAATTACATTAATTCTCGTGGAACTCGAAATAAAAACATAATTAAAAAATATATTAAGTGCCGTGGCCATATTAGTTTTAAAATATCAGAATAAAAAAATCAGTGCTTTCCCTCGTTTTTGTTGAACGTACGTATTCTATATTTTTATGTGGTAAATTGATTGTAATTTGATTAAATTCCATCCAGGAATATTGACTACGTGTTTTAGTTAGTAGCACGTCCAGTAAACTTACTACGAGTAAGATATTCCGTTTTGGGGAAAACTAGTGGAATTTACAGCGTAACGTCCTGCATAGATTGAATGATTGCATACGTTTTTTTTTGGAAAGGTAAATATTAGAAAAGTTAAATTCGTTTCATTTTCTAACAGTCTTCTAACGAAACTTTTCTTGTTGCTTCTCGAACATAGGCGTAAAACCAAACACAATGCTATCACATGTGAAGTAACAGTTCCTCAGAGAAAGAATAGAGGCCGCGGACGTTTATTCTATTTATTTTAACAAGTGTTATATTTTTTTTTATTATTTCTATATATATATTTAAGTTGTTTTTTCTAACTAACAGTTTTTTTTGTGATCACTGTATGCAGCAGTGCATGTGCTAAATTTCAAAGCTTATTTTTTTATTTTGTGCAGTTTCTAATCTAGTGGAATCAGTTTTGCTTTCATAATATCAATTGTAATATAAAGTACATGTCAAATATTAAATCAATATTTTTGGGCAATTAATCTGTTAGCCTAATTACATTTTAGTTAAAGTGCTTAGGCATATGAAAGTTATACGTATCGATAACCGCGCATTCATAAAAATTATAATCTGCAGTGAAAACTCCTATAACCAAAAACCAGGATATTCCGCGTTTTAGGTACAACCATCATCTTATATTGAAGCGCTTCAAAGGAGATCGTGGTAAGTTTTTTTGATAAATTTTATTTATATTTTTTTTATGGTGTGTAATAACATCAATTACAATAGGAAATTTCACTTTGTCATTTCATCGTAATAACATCGAGTATAACTTTGATATCCAATTTTCTTAAAAGTGATTGCTTATACATAATTAGCTTAGCTATAAATTCAAAGTATCTTATATATATTAATAGTTTATATCATATTAGCAAATTAAATAAATTGCTCATGTTTTTAAAATTATGTAACCCTATCTAATGGGAATTACTGAACATAAGATGTTTTAATTAGTTCGATATTTTACGGGTGATGATGAGTCCATTCAAGTGCTGTTTCACAACTAGGTTATACATTACACGTATATTTTACGGTGTATGTTATTTCGGAGTAAAAGAACCCCCCATTTTTCCACTGAAGTCTACCCGAGACGAAACCGTGTAATGACTCCGAAAGCATCCGTAACATCATCTGAAGGTGAGAACGACAGCCACGCTGACACATCAGCATCTCGGACAACCAAGGTATACAAGATGCCACCAAAGATACCCTCATTCTGGAACGAGCAACCGGCAGCTTGGTTCATCCTCGTCGAACACCAGTTTGGCATCCACCGCATTGCGACGGCGATGAACAATTCGCCTATACTCTCGGCGCGATACCACAAGAGACGATACAGTTTATAACGGACATTTTCAGGCAGCCAGGCACAAAATACAAGCGACTGAAATCCGCGTTGACCAACCGCTACACTATTAGCGAGGAGCAACGACTTGACGAGTTGCTTTCAGGTTTCCAACAAATGGGAGACCTTAAACCGTCCCACTTTTATCGCCTGCTTGAACAAAAAGCAGGTGATTCCAAATTAGTAAATAACGATTTACTCAAAAATCTCTGGCTAAAACGCTTGCCAGACGACTTACGAGCGATAATGGCGCGGGATATTAAAAACGACATCGAAGAAATCCTACCGGTCGCCGACAACATCTGGATTTACGCTCAATCCAGAGCATCCAAACCAATTGCTGCTTTCAACCAGCCATCCACAAGCAAGGCAACTGCTGACGGTGAATCAGCCCTTGTTTCAATGCAAAGACAACTCGACAAGATGCAACAACAATTGGCAGATCTACAGCGAACCCTGGCCAACATGAACATTGGTTTACGTGGAAGATCGCCAAACAACAGACGGAATTTCAATTACCGACACAGGTCAAGGTCGACCGGTAGCTCAGGGAGAAGCTACTTCAAAATATTTCAAGCCTTCGGAAAACCACTAAATCCTGCTGTCTCTATAGCAAACAGTGGGATTGGTTCATCTCGCCGTCTTTTCATCAACGATCACGAAAACCACTTACAATTTCTAATCGATTCGGGGGCTGAAGTATCTGTGATACCCGTCAACAAGTTTCCCCGACATGCTAAAGACACCGTTTGCATTCTTACCGCAGCAAACGGATCCCCAATTTCCACTTATGGTACCAAACTTTTGAAGGTTAATCTCGGTGTCAGGCGTACGTTCACACATCCCTTTATCATCGCGGCAGTAGACAGGCCTATTATAGGTGCTGACTTTCTATCCAAATATGGTCTCGTGGTCGATTTGAAGAACAGAAGACTTTCTGATTCATTTACTACCCTCACTGTGAACGCAATCATCGCCCAAGTTGATACGCCATCTCCAAAACATTTCAGCGTCAACAATGATTACGGCGCTCTTTTGAAGAAATACCCCTCGCTCACTGAAGCCCGAATTACAATCTCCCAGTGAAGCATAACGTAGTCCACTACGTCGTCACGCAAGGTAGGTTACCTTATGCTAAACCGCGACAACTCGACGCAACTAAACTAAAAGCTGCTAAAACTGAATTTCAGTTTATGACAGACATCGGAATCTGCCGCCCCTCATCATCACCAGTCTCCTCACCATTACATATGGTACAAAAGAAAGACAAGGACTGGCGCCCTTGTGGAGACTATCGACAGTTGAACACTGTCACTGTCCCAGATAGATATCCTATCCTCCACATACACAGTTTCTCGTTGAAACTCGCCGGCGCCACTATTTTCTCGAAAATAGATTTGGTTAGGGCATATCATCAAATTCCCATGGCTTTCGAGGATATTCACAAAACAGCGATAACTACTCCTTTCGGGCTTTTTGAGTTTACCCGAATGCCATACGGCCTTCGTAACTCAGCCCAGACATTCCAGCGATTCCTTAACGGGCTGGACTTCGTCTACTCTTATATCGACGATATCCTTGTTGCAAGCCGTTCCGAGATGGAACATAGTGAACATCTCGAGTCAGTATTCAAACGTCTCTCCGCATATGGAATTAATATTAAAGCTTCGAAATGTATTTTCGGCGTGAAGTCACTCGACTTCTTGAGCCACACAATTTCGAAAGATGGCATCCTCCCGTCGCAAGACAGAGTTGATGTCATTTCAAACTTTCCAGAGCCAACATCAATCCGCCAAATACAGCAGTTCGTCGGTATGGTGAACTATTACCACCGCTTTATACCACGATTAGCCGAACTGGTATCGCCCATTCACAGGCATTTGGCCACTTTACTCAAGAAAGGCAAAAACAGAAGAAACTTCTCTTGGCCCGAAGATTGCACAGAATCTTTCGATAAGGTCAAGCGTTCTCTTGCCGCTGTCACTCTTTTGGCACACCCGTTGAACGACGCGCAGTTCAACATAACTACCGACGCTTCCAATGTAGCAGTTGGAGCTGTCTTACAACAACGCAACAAAGGATGTTGGCAACCATTAGCGTTCTTGTCAAAGAAGCTCTCCCCTGCGGAAATTAAATACTCTACTTTCGATAGAGAAATTCTTGCTATGTATTTAGCAATCAAACACTTTCGCCATTTCGTCGAACGCCGAAATTTCTCTTTATTTACCGACCATAAGCCTCTTACAACAGCTATTGCGTCAAAGTCTGAACGTAGTCCTCGGCAATTACGACATCTCGATTACATTGCCCAGTTCACTACCGACATTCATCACATTAAAGGTAAACACAATGTGGTGAGCGACTGTTTGTCTCGTTCTGGTGAAACACTTCTCACAGAATTCAGCGTATTCTCCTTCGACACGAAGGAATTACTTGTACAAAAACAACGCGCCGACGAATTGCAGAAATTGATTTCAGCACACACACCGAAATCAAGCGTTAACCTGCAACGGATCGACTTACCAGACATCACCAAAACCAGACAGCAAATTTGGTGTGAGACTTCGCAACAGGTAAAAATCGACCCTACGTTCCTCTCAACATGCGACGGACAATTTTCGATAGTCTACATGGCTTATCACACCCCGGCATCCGTGCTACGCGAAAACTCATAGCTTCAAAATACTTCTGGCCAAGAATGAATACTGATACAAGCAATTGGGCGAAATCTTGTATCCCATGTCAAAAGTCCAAAGTTCACCGCCACACAAAATCAGAACTTGGTAAATTCGAGCTACCAAGTGGCAGGTTTGAACACATCCACATGGACCTGGTTGGTCCACTGCCCCAATCGAATGGCTATCATTATATTTTAACGATAGTCGACCGATTTACCCGTTGGCCAGAAGCTTATCCAATCCGAGAAATGACCGCAAAAACCGTAAGTAAGATCTTCTACAATGAGTATATCTGTAGATATGGTGTCCCACTCTTCATCACGACAGATCAAGGAACACAATTCGAATCAACGTTGTTCACCGAGCTCACGAAGCTCCTAGGTTCCCATCGCATTCGGACAACTGTATACAACCCGAAAGCGAATGGTCTTGTCGAACGGTTCCACAGGCAACTAAAATCCGCCTTAACAGCTCGATGTAATACATCCCATTGGAGTTCAGAACTTCCTACAATCCTATTGGGTATTCGAACCTCCGTCAAGGAAGACCTCAACTGCACACCAGCAGAGCTAGTATATGGTCAAAATATCAAGGTTCCCGGTGAATTCTTCATCAACGATCAAAATTCGAACCCAAACACAGATACTTCGGATTTCGTGAATCAGCTTCGTACCACCATGAGAACCTTAGTTCCTACGGACACAAGACATCCACCTGAACAGGCAACGTACATTCCCAAAAATCTGGAAACCTGTTCACACGTATTCGTACGTGTGGATAGAGTCAGAGGTCCATTGAGTACACCCTATTCTGGACCGTATCCAGTGACCCGCAAATTGCGCAAATTCTTTGTTGTGGATAAAGATGGAAAATCCACAACAATTGGCATCGACAGGCTTAAGCCAGCGTACGGAATACTTGTGGTAAACCCAGTCGAAAAACGTAGTGTTCCAAAAACGGTTACATTCAATTTCAAACACTACGGTTTTCGATCCAGGAGGGGAGTGATGTAGCGGCTCAAAATCATTTTCACTTCGTGGCACTCCTCGTAGCAAAACTAGAGTTATTTCGCCACCTACATTCGCGAATCTCGATATTTATCGATAATCGATAAATATCGAGATTTCAAGTTCATTACACGGAATGAGAAACGAAAACGATAGTCGGGTTTTAGAAGTCAAACGAGACACAGTCTCTTATATAAAGGGTGATTTTTTTGTGGTTAGGATTTTCATGCATTAGTATTTGACAGATCACGCGGGATTTCAGACAAGGTGTCAAAGAGAAAGATGCTCAGTATGCTTTGACATTTCATAATGAATAGACTTACTAACGAGCAACGCTTGCAAATAATTGAATTATATTACAAAAATCAGTGTTCGGTTCGAAAAGTGTTTCGCGATTTACGTCCGATTTATGGTCTACATAATCGACCAAGTGAGCAAACAATTAATGCGATTGTGACCAAGTTTCGCACTCAGTTTACTTTATTGGACATTAAACCAACCACACAAATGCGTACAGTGCGTACAGAAGAGAATATTGCGTCTGTTTCTGAGAGTGTTGCTGAAGACCGTGAAATGTCGATTCGTCGCCGTTCGCAGCAATTGGGTTTGTGTTATTCGACGACATGGAAGATTTTACGCAAAGATCTTGGTGTAAAACCGTATAAAATACAGCTCCTGCAAGAACTGAAGCCGAACGATCTGCCACAACGTCGAATTTTCAGTGAATGGGCCCTAGAAAAGTTGGCAGAAAATCCGCTTTTTTATCGACAAATTTTGTTCAGCGATGAGGCTCATTTCTGGTTGAATGGCTACGTAAATAAGCAAAATTGCCGCATTTGGAGTGAAGAGCAACCAGAAGCCGTTCAAGAACTGCCCATGCATCCCGAAAAATGCACTGTTTGGTGTGGTTTGTACGCTGGTGGAATCATTGGACCGTATTTTTTCAAAGATGCTGTTGGACGCAACGTTACGGTGAATGGCGATCGCTATCGTTCGATGCTAACAAACTTTTTGTTGCCAAAAATGGAAGAACTGAACTTAGTTGACATGTGGTTTCAACAAGATGGCGCTACATGCCACACAGCTCGCGATTCTATGGCCATTTTGAGGGAAAACTTCGGAGAACAATTCATCTCAAGAAATGGCCCGGTAAGTTGGCCACCAAGATCATGCGATTTGACGCCTTTAGACTATTTTTTGTGGGGCTACGTCAAGTCTAAAGTCTACAGAAATAAGCCAGCAACTATTCCAGTTTTGGAAGACAACATTTCCGAAGAAATTCGGGCTATTCCGGCCGAAATGCTCGATAAAGTTGCCCAAAATTGGACTTTCCGAATGGACCACCTAAGACGCAGCCGCGGTCAACATTTAAATGAAATTATCTTCAAAAAGTAAATGTCATGGACCAATCTAACGTTTCAAATAAAGAACCGATGAGATTTTGCAAATTTTATGCGTTTTTTTTTTAAAAAAAGTTCTCAAGCTTGTTACGCCCGCTGGGTGTACCAGTTTTTTTTCTCATTATCAGTTGTTGTTTTCGGAATCAATTTATAAGGTCACTGACCTCCATGGTGTTAATAAATTCACTTGTAGTAAGTTTCATTAAGTATGGAAAAAAAAAAAATATTCGAAACCGAAAATTTTGTAAATGTGTAGTAGTGCTGAATTGCATGCCCCTTCGGAAAAAATCGTATAAATAGAGGATCGTCACCTTCAGAAGGGGACAGAAAAAATAATAATATTTAGTTGATTTTGTGTCGCAAAAATTTCGTTTTGTTCTTTAAAAAAAAAAAAAAAATATAAAAATTACATAAAAAGACTAAAAAGTAGTGACAAGTCGAACATTCAAAATTAATAAAATTTATAAAGAACAAATCAAACGAAAAATTTAGAATTTAAGTGGAAAAAAAAAAAAAAACCGGCATTTATATTGTAAATGTGTAATGATCGATTGTGTAATGATCGGTTGTATATCAAAATGGTTGCATGGTCAACCTTAATGTTAAATTAAATAATTTAAGTGACAATTTTGTATTAAGTTTTGTTTGTATATAAAAAAAAAAATATAAAAATAAAAACAAACAAAACAAAATTTTGTTGAATTATAAATAAAGTAGTTAATTTAGAAATATGAAAGACCTGTAAAAACTGTTTCAATTTCTACAAACCATCTTTTCTTCTGTGGTTCGATTTTTTTTTCTGTTGTCAAAGTGCTACCAATATAATTAATAAATATAACTAAAACTAAATAAATGTATACTATATATTATAATTAACTGATTAAATAAATAACTAAAATACTAAAGTTCTAATGAAATCCGAATATCTAATATAATTAATTCAACTAATTTAAATAAACATTATATGTGACAAGATTTTATAACCAGTGTATGTGATTGTACCGGAATAAAAATAGTGCTAACTAAAACTAAACGGATTGTGGAAGGTGAATATAAATACGTTAGTGGAGGAGACAGCGAAGTTCACGTAAGTCATTCACCGATTTTAAATTGTACAAACTATCCCGTTCCGAAGATAAAAATAATATTTACCACTTCGTCATCATATACGGGAATTGTTGGTAAATCCAATTTTGGTTGTATATTGTGTCAAGGCTACGAATTAAAGTATAAAGGCATAATCGAATGCTATTTACAACATACCTACGTCACACCACTACACCTACAACCACTATTATTCATCGAATCTACGTAAATTGCATACCAAAGGAAAAACAAAATAAAACCAAAGCTAAACAGTTCTTCTCTTATCTACGTACAAGTACAACCCGAATGAATAACTAGAATCATCAATGTACTTATGTTAATGAATTGGCCTACCACCTGTTTGGATACTACGGATGATCAGGGATGCACTATCCCATTGCATGAAACATTAATGTTAGGTTGTTAATAATTTATTCTCTTTTATTTTTCTTTGATTAATATTATTTCAAATTTAATTCAAATATTACTAGTGATTAGTTTTATGCATTTAAATTTAGAATCGTAAATTTTGTTATACCAATAGTATTGTGTTTAATGAATTTTTTTTTTGGTATAAATATTGTAGTTGCATAAATTAGTGGTCCATATTTTTTTTTTCTCTTGGTTTTAATTTAAGTAACCAAAACTAAAATTTTCACAGATAAAGTTAACATTTTAATTACTACTATTATATTTAAGCATTCATGAATATTCTGGCCAATTTCGTGTGTTTTTAAAATGAAGCGTTAATTAATTATTTTTGTTGCATGAGGATGAGATCTAACTGATTTTTTTTGGATGAAGTGATAGTCTGTGTCCTTCCCTTTTCCTTTCTATAATTCTTATTTTTTTTTTTTTTTTGATACGGTTTAGCAAGATCTATATATAAGCGCTACCTACACCCACCCCAATCCGTCGAGCCAAGCTGGAGCAATAGACCGTGGTAGTTAGCTTGATAGATAAATAATTTTCTATAACGAGAAGGTTTAAACCTGGATCCAGAATTCGTTCCGGATCTCATTCCTAAAACCATGTGGTTTGGATGTCGTATCATCGAAATTGTAACGTTAAAAGTTACTTACAGTAATAATAACCGAAACCCAAACCACGTTCTCGTTACAGTGGCGCCCAAACATTGGCTTTTAAAATGGCTCTTACTTACTTAAAAATATTTTGAAGATTTCATTAATTAAAGTATCGGTAAAATTTTCAAAATGACCGCTCTATAATTTTTTTGAGATTTTCGTCAAATTGCAAGTTAAATTTATGATCAGCTGTAATCTTAAATTCATTTAATTGACTCGGTTGTTTTTTTTTTCTCTTGTTAAAATTAGGTTTGATTAATTGAATCATGCCGCACTAATTCGATGTAATAATGCATCTAGATCTAGTGTTTGCCAACTATGATTCCATTAACTAACTCCTAGATAAATTAAATTACATTTTCAAATAATTTTACTTTTTTTTATTTTCGCGTTATATTCCACTTTCGATTGAGTGTTGACTTTAATGTCAGATTAAATAAATAAAGTTCCTAATCAAATTATACATAGTACCTTTCAACGCAGAAGTATTCTAATATTTATTTAATATTATTGACGCATCTGTTAGGAAACTGAAAGGTGTTTTGTTTAAATTGTATACCTTTCCTTTCCCAGTTCCTATCGCAGACTAATTCATGATTCTGGAACGGATTGGTTGGGTCTCATCTAAATGCAACAAGGCTTTTACATATTTTACAATAATACTTTAATTCTGAATTGGTTGAATGTTCAATAATTATTAAATTTGATATTATTGAGGTATATTTTTTTTATATAATTTAAAGATCTAGTTATTATTATTTGCACACATATAATTTTGTTTAGCTTATGAACTAGTTATAGCAATAGTTGATTTGCTTTTTGAATTTTATTAATTTAGATACATTTAGTATAAATAATTTATGAAAAAAAAAAAAAAAAAAATTTTATTAATTCGATTTCGCTAAATTAGGAATTTAGTTCGGGTTATTATATATTATATAATCACTATTTTTTTGTTGTTGTTGTGTTAAGGTAAACGGTTGTTACGATATCAGACTTTGAAATTGAAGAAAGTCACTATAAATCTAAAAAAAATTTTAAATATTATTATTGTTATCATATAATTTGTGGTTTTGGGGGTAATTATTAATTTTCATAGGGGTATATTTACGAAATTTTCGGCTTCCACCTAAATTTTATAGATTAGCTCGAAATTATTTTTTTTTCTATCATAATATTATGGCTCATTTTAAAATAAATCCAACCTATTTATCTTCTGATGAACTATCAATTGAATTTGAAATTCGACAATTAACTGGTACCTTAGAAGTGTCCACCACACAGTTAGAAGAAGCCCTTAGTAAAGAATTTACTGATTCTAATCTTAAACCGTCACAACCGCACTTGAAAGCTTTGAGGCAGCCTCTCAATGAGGTTACAACATGTGCTTTGAAAATCCAAAGTCTTCAAATTAAGTTACTGAAATGTATTCAAAATCCCAATTTTAACTCGGTAGAATTCTCGGGTTTGGTTTCTAAAATAATCCACTTGAAAGGACGAGGAGAACGAATATTGATCCTTGAGCCCGTAAAATTACCAGCCAGCAAACTCGTAAAAGGTTGTGATACACTGCTGGAAGTAGGTCAGCGTTTCATCAAACAAGAACAGGACGTGAAAGAAACTATTCATGATCTTAGTATTACACAAATAGACCCGAGTGATATTTTAGAATTAATGTTAGCGGCACCACAACCTGCCGAAGTTGAAGAACCAAGCCTTATAAAAAGAAATTCGATTACTATAGAGGACGATTTGGATGATATATCTCAGATATCTGATTCAAATACGAAGGATCAGACAGATCAGCCTGTCAATAAAGAAATTGTTAATGCACCCAGGGAAAATTTACCACCAAAATCTTCGTCATTACATCTGGCTCAACCATCCGCATTTTCGAATTTGAATATCCCACCAAACCACACTTTTCAAAATATTAACCCGTTCTTTCCGCTTCCGTATAACTACCCCTACTTACCACCGACTCAGTACGCCTTAAATCCTACGGGTGTATCCCAATTACCACCAGGAATACCATTTCTTCCAATAAACCAAGCTACGACTAGTACGGGTCATATACGACCAACCCTAAATGTTGAGTTTTCAACTCCAGAAAAGTTTCCAAAGTCACACCATCCAAATTCTGGCGTGGAGGAAATTAATGAGTCGGACCGAATCACGACGACGTCTTGTAAACCTGACAATTTCACTTCGTATCGTACACCAGTACATAAATGGGGAATTTCGTTCGATGGATCCGGTTCCGGATTAGCCGTCGAAAAATTTTTGTACCGGGTGGAGCATATGGCTAAAACACACCATATTTCCCTATCTCAGTTAATTAATGATTTGCCATCTTTACTGAAGGGTACGGCCGGTGAGCATTATTGGTTGGTACTTGAGCGATATCCTGGATGTAGCTGGAATCAATTCAAAGTAGCTTTCACACATCGGTTCCAAGATCGAAGAACCGATCTTGATATACTACGATTAATTGACGTACGGAAACAACGGGCTGGTGAACATTTTACGGAATTTTACTATGCCATCTTAAATTTAACTCTACCATTAAAAGTACCATTAACCGAGAATCAGATCGTTGATATTTTAAAGAAAAACATGTGTATCGGTCTACAGAGCCACCTAGCGGGTCGAGATTTTGCTTCAATTTCCGAGTTAATCAGTACATGTATAGCGACCGAAGACATCTGGCGAAATATCGGGTTGATTCCAGAGCAAGAGGTTCACAGAAAATTTCACACTCCCAAGCTATGCGAGATGATGACTTGTAGTCCTCATGATGTGAGCAGGTATCCTTCAACTTCACATTGCGAATTACCTAAAGTATATAATCCACCTCAAATTGTCCGCTCTCACGAAACTGGAAACATTACTGGAAATGTACATGCGTTGGAAGCTTTTAGTCAAACCGTGCCTCAGTCAAACTCGACGCATAACTTCACGAAAAGTTCCTTAGGTACGTTATGCTGGAACTGTCGTCGATCAGGGCATTTGTATACTGAATGTGACGTGGTACGCACACAAATTTTCTGTTATGGGTGTGGGAGGCTAAACGTGCTCAAGCCCCATTGTACATTTTGCAATCGTTCGGGAAACCAATTAAAGGAGACGACAGCGAGGGAGTCGGGTCGTCCTCCAATACAACTAATGCAACGACCCCCAAATCAGACTTCACAACCGTCTTTCAATTCCCATCAGTAGTCTCATCAGAACTAAATGTTAATAAAAGAATGCTAAATTTAAAAGCTTCTTTCAAACCTCGGACTAGACGCTCTATCACTTATTTTAAACAAAGACATCATATATTTCGAAATATTTCAAAAACAAAATTTTGTGACTCGATAGATTTCCTTTCCGACAATCGTCCGTATGCGGATATTACAATAAATGGAACGAAATTACAGGGATTACTCGATAGTGGTGCCAATATTTCCGCTTTGGGTAAAAATTCACTGCATTTTATTAAAAACCATAATTTACATTTACATGCTATTCCTGCTGTAGTGCAAATCGCAAACGGCTCGCCTTTAAAAATTTACGGCTTCGTAAATACGCAGATCAGTTACAACAATAAAACTATGGAGATGGCTCTTTTTGTGGTCCCAGATCTTCAGCAGACGCTGTATTTGGGATGCGATTTTTGGCGAAAATTTGGAATTCAGCCTTCTCTAATCTCCTCACTGTCAGCAATACCGTCCACAATGGGCAATTTCATTGACACCCACAGTTCGGTTTCTGTCGATCACAGTCATCATAAGTTGTCTTTGGATCAACAGGAAAGACTGCAGGCTATTGTGGAATTGTTGCCTAGTTTTGAGCGTTTGGGACTTGGACGAACTCCTTTACTATGTCACACGATCGACGTTGGGGATGCCCAACCAATTAAACAACGTCATTATGCCGTGTCACCTGCTATACAGGAACAAATGTACCAGGAGATAGACAGAATGGTTGCTCTAGATGTTATTGAAGAGAGCCACAGTGCCTGGAGCTCTCCAATGGCGATCGTGAAACGACAGGGTGGAGGGGTGCGTCTTTGTCTGGATGCTCGGAAGCTCAACAGTGTAACAAAAAAAGACGCTTTCCCTTTGCCGCTGATCGAAGGATTACTTAGTAGGTTGGACCGTACCCGTTATATTTCCAGTTTGGATTTAAAGGACGCCTTCTGGCAGATACCTTTGGATCCAAACTCGAAAGAAAAAACTGCTTTCACCATCCCGGGGCGACCATTGTACCAATTTAAGGTAATGCCTTTTGGTCTTTGCAATGCACCTCAGACCTTGTGCAGATTAATGACCAGCGTGATTCCTCATCATCTACATAACCGGGTGTTCGTTTATCTGGACGATCTGTTAGTAACATCCGAGGATTTGGATGAACATTTATCATTGCTCCAGGATGTCGCCGAAAGGCTGACAAAAGCTGGTGTAACGATAAATGTTCAGAAAAGCAAATTTCTTCTGAAAGAAATCGAATACTTGGGTTATGTGGTTGGTGAGCGAGGATTGAGACCTAATCCGTGCAGGGTCGAGGCCATTGTCAAATTTCCAACTCCTAAAAACATTCGACAAATACGGCGGTTCCTTGGAGTTACGGGATGGTATAGGCGGTTTATTAACGGGTACTCCACGTTATCGGCTCCTCTCACTTCCCTTTTACAAAAAAATAAAAAGTTTGTTTGGTCTGAAGAAGCGAATAGTTCATTTAATATCTTGAAACAAGCTCTCGTGCAAGCTCCTGTTCTGATTAATCCGGATTTTAATTCACGATTTTATATTCAATGCGATGCGAGCTCTATGGGTATTGGCGCCGTATTATTTCAACGAGATCAGGAAGGTAATGATAGGCCGATTGCCTACATGTCAAAAAAATTAAATCCAGCCCAAAGAAATTATTCCGTCACGGAACAAGAGTGTTTGGCTGCATTAGAGGCAATCAAGAAATTTCGATTGTATGTCGAAGGTTTACCATTTACGGTCATAACGGACCACGCCAGCCTTAAGTGGCTTATGTCACTTAAGGACATCAATGGGAGACTGGCTCGATGGGCACTAAAGCTTCAGGGATTCAATTTTGAAATTGAATTTCGGAAAGGATCGCAAAATGCCGTTCCGGATGCTTTATCAAGACTAGAAATGGAATCAATTGATATTTTGCCCAATATTCCACATGATTCTCCTTTGCACGTTGACTTAAAATCCCCTTCTTTTCTTGATCCTTCTTACCAACAATTAGCAAGCTCACTTCAACAGACTAACAAAACCTTTAATCTATTTTCCGTTCAAAATTTAATTTACATTCAACCTTACCCTAACAAATACAGCCTACCAGATATTCCATCCTACAAACTGTTAATTCCGATTTCCCTCAGATCTGGTTTAATATCCTCAGCTCACCGTCCTCCGTCTTCCGCTCATTTAGGAATAAGCAAAACTACAGAACTCATTCAGAGATATTATTACTGGCCCACAATCAATGAGGAAGTAGCACGGTTTGTGAATTCTTGCGATGAGTGCAAAGCCAACAAACCAGCTAATTACGTGTGCAAACCGCCCCTCGGTTCACTTCCTCTGACTTTTAGGCCCTTCCAAAGAGTTTACCTCGACTTTTTGGGACCTTACCCACACACTAGGAAGGGAAATACGGGAATTTTGATTGCCTTAGATCATTTCTCAAAATTCATTATAACCAAAGCCGTTCGACATGCAACCTCCATGGAAGTGTGTAAGTTCCTAGAAGAAGAGATATTCTTAATGTTTGGAGTGCCCGAGGTTATACTTACGGATAACGGAAGGCAATTCGAATCGCTTGTTCTTAAAAATTTATGCATCAAGTTTGGTATCAAGCATGTTTTCACTGCTAAATATTCGCCACAAGCTAATGCCTCCGAGCGTGTCAATCGAACTTTATTGGCATCTCTGCGAGCGTATATTAAGACAGACCAGAGAACCTGGGACACACACTTATCAGCCATAACCCATGCGCTTCGAAACTGTGTTCACGACTCCTCAAAGTATTCACCTCATTTTCTGGTTTTCGGCCAACATGCAATTCTGCATGGATCTCTATATTCCTTATTGCGGCAGGCCTCTCAGTATGGTGGAAATTTTATACAGTCGAACGACAAACCAGACTTCCTTCATAAAATTTATCGCGATGTACAACAAAATTTGAGAAACGCCCAGAAGAAAGCTAGTACAGTTTATAATACGAGAACGCGAAATCCTAAAATTTGCGTAGGACAAACTGTCTATGTAAAGAATTTTAAACAAAGTAAGGCTTCAGACAAGTATGCTGCAAAGCTAGCCCCTAAATTCATTAAAGCTGTGGTTACTAAACTTGTAGGAAATGTTGCATGTGAGGTAATTAACGAGGCGGGTACAAACTTAGGAGTATATCATTACAAAGATATAAAAACTTGACTTGATCTCATAAACTATACACAAATTGCTGTGCGAAATCCTCATGCATATAGCGCGGCAGAACGTTTGCCCGGCTTTGAGACCCATCAACAGGGGTGAGTCGTCCCCGCGATTGTTACGCCCGCTGGGTGTACCAGTTTTTTTTCTCATTATCAGTTGTTGTTTTCGGAATCAATTTATAAGGTCACTGACCTCCATGGTGTTAATAAATTCACTTGTAGTAAGTTTCATTAAGTATGGAAAAAAAAAAAATATTCGAAACCGAAAATTTTGTAAATGTGTAGTAGTGCTGAATTGCATGCCCCTTCGGAAAAAATCGTATAAATAGAGGATCGTCACCTTCAGAAGGGGACAGAAAAAATAATAATATTTAGTTGATTTTGTGTCGCAAAAATTTCGTTTTGTTCTTTAAAAAAAAAAAAAAAATATAAAAATTACATAAAAAGACTAAAAAGTAGTGACAAGTCGAACATTCAAAATTAATAAAATTTATAAAGAACAAATCAAACGAAAAATTTAGAATTTAAGTGGAAAAAAAAAAAAAACCGGCATTTATATTGTAAATGTGTAATGATCGATTGTGTAATGATCGGTTGTATATCAAAATGGTTGCATGGTCAACCTTAATGTTAAATTAAATAATTTAAGTGACAATTTTGTATTAAGTTTTGTTTGTATATAAAAAAAAAAATATAAAAATAAAAACAAACAAAACAAAATTTTGTTGAATTATAAATAAAGTAGTTAATTTAGAAATATGAAAGACCTGTAAAAACTGTTTCAATTTCTACAAACCATCTTTTCTTCTGTGGTTCGATTTTTTTTTCTGTTGTCAAAGTGCTACCAATATAATTAATAAATATAACTAAAACTAAATAAATGTATACTATATATTATAATTAACTGATTAAATAAATAACTAAAATACTAAAGTTCTAATGAAATCCGAATATCTAATATAATTAATTCAACTAATTTAAATAAACATTATATGTGACAAGATTTTATAACCAGTGTATGTGATTGTACCGGAATAAAAATAGTGCTAACTAAAACTAAACGGATTGTGGAAGGTGAATATAAATACGTTAGTGGAGGAGACAGCGAAGTTCACGTAAGTCATTCACCGATTTTAAATTGTACAAACTATCCCGTTCCGAAGATAAAAATAATATTTACCACTTCGTCATCATATACGGGAATTGTTGGTAAATCCAATTTTGGTTGTATATTGTGTCAAGGCTACGAATTAAAGTATAAAGGCATAATCGAATGCTATTTACAACATACCTACGTCACACCACTACACCTACAACCACTATTATTCATCGAATCTACGTAAATTGCATACCAAAGGAAAAACAAAATAAAACCAAAGCTAAACAGTTCTTCTCTTATCTACGTACAAGTACAACCCGAATGAATAACTAGAATCATCAATGTACTTATGTTAATGAATTGGCCTACCACCTGTTTGGATACTACGGATGATCAGGGATGCACTATCCCATTGCATGAAACATTAATGTTAGGTTGTTAATAATTTATTCTCTTTTATTTTTCTTTGATTAATATTATTTCAAATTTAATTCAAATATTACTAGTGATTAGTTTTATGCATTTAAATTTAGAATCGTAAATTTTGTTATACCAATAGTATTGTGTTTAATGAATTTTTTTTTTGGTATAAATATTGTAGTTGCATAAATTAGTGGTCCATATTTTTTTTTTCTCTTGGTTTTAATTTAAGTAACCAAAATTAAAATTTTCACAGATAAAGTTAACATTTTAATTACTACTATTATATTTAAGCATTCATGAATATTCTGGCCAATTTCGTGTGTTTTTAAAATGAAGCGTTAATTAATTATTTTTGTTGCATGAGGATGAGATCTAACTGATTTTTTTTGGATGAAGTGATAGTCTGTGTCCTTCCCTTTTCCTTTCTATAATTCTTATTTTTTTTTTTTTTTTGATACGGTTTAGCAAGATCTATATATAAGCGCTACCTACACCCACCCCAATCCGTCGAGCCAAGCTGGAGCAATAGACCGTGGTAGTTAGCTTGATAGATAAATAATTTTCTATAACGAGAAGGTTTAAACCTGGATCCAGAATTCGTTCCGGATCTCATTCCTAAAACCATGTGGTTTGGATGTCGTATCATCGAAATTGTAACGTTAAAAGTTACTTACAGTAATAATAACCGAAACCCAAACCACGTTCTCGTTACAAGCTCTTAAAAAATCACTCGTTACATAAAATAAAAGTGAAGAGTGCCGAACAATCGTTCACACACCTACCATTGTTGTGAACTAGAACTATAATAACAATTATAGTGATATTATATTATATTAAATAAATAAATAGTTTACATAAAACAAAAATATAGTGAGTGTTATTAATATAAGTTAAAACACGGTAACACCCGCTATAACTGCTATAGCGGTCATACAACTTTTTCGTTTTTTAACACGTTTTTAACACATTTTAAGGAATAACACGACATATTTTGCAATTTTCACAAAACATTCCTTTCCGCGTCGAAATATCATAGCAATTACAAAAGTTATCAAATGTGTTCCTGAGTAGCACACACATTTAGAAAGTGTACCTCAATGCGTTAAGGAAAAAATATTTTAGCTACACATTTCAATTTTTTTCTCAATGTGATGTCGAATAAATGTTTTGTTTTCACAGAAATACAGAATTAGAAACTATTTTAAAACTAAAATTAAATAAATTTAGTTTTATTTAAAGCATATTTATTTGCATTTACAAATTTTAAATGATAATAGGAAATGATATCTAGAAATGTCATATCAAAAAAAATTAAATGGCACACATTCGTACTAATACAAATACACGTACCACTACTAATATACATGCGGTTATTTCGTCAACTTGTCGAATTTTGGAAAAAATCGACACCCAGATATTGAGTCAAATGTTACTCCTCGGACCTTGTGGCCGGCAGATAAACCTTATCCAGGTGTATGATAAATTACCTTTGTGTCAGGTTACGCGGAATTGGCTCCAAACTCTAAAGGCTTCAAACGTGTAATTTAAAATTCGATTTATATTTTGTTGATCAGAACCTGGAACATCACGGCACCCTTGAATATCGTCAGATTTCGACATAAGCTAGGGCAGACGACATAGCTTGGTAGTTGGTCTGCGAATTTTTTTCTGGCTACTTGTGAGTATTTCAGCAACACGAACTCAACCATCATTTCCAGGAAACACTCCTACAACCATGATCATTTTCCATTGGTTGATTAATGGAATTTCATCTTTATCAAGGACTAAATCACTAATCTGGTGATAATAGGATGACAAATTAAGAAATGCGCTGGTGTTAAAGGATCAGACTCAGCTTCCAAAATTGCACATAACACAGTAGCTCCAATACCAGCTTCTCAAGTCCCCGCGAAGTGAGGTGCATATGGTGGAATAATGTGCTAGAAGATTTATTATTGCTAGAGATAGCAAGGAAAACCATTTTCTGGGATGCCTATCTTATGTAGAATTGTTTGCTATAGTTTTCAATCGATTCTCCTCCCGAATACGCAACACCTCACCATAAAAATAATAAGAACTAAACGAATTATTATACGGATTTGATTTTGATAAGAAAATAATTTCACATATCCTTAAAATTATGTGATATGTTTTGTAATAATCTGTTATCTAAGCACATTTCGAAAAATTTAAAAGGATATAGCATCAGGATTATCAATTTAACAAGATAATAACAATATAATAATCATGAAAATAACAAAAAGACAAACAGAAAGAAGTAAATTTAATGAACAGGATCAAATTGAATTAAATTTTCCGGTTTTTGGAATTCAAACATGTAAAGCGGTGTACGAGTAGTTCTTCGTACGGAAAAATTATTTAGTTTTCGGAATAAATTATGCATAACGTGTCGGTATGTATCAATCAATGTGCTTTTCCACATAAGTATGTTATGTTTGCTATCTCGGTATATATGTGGGATGTGATAAACTGTTTTATTCTGAAAGTCGTGACAAGAATTTTCTTGAATTGATATACGGTTGGCGGAGTACGAGACTAATTTGTTTGGTTGGTTTCTAGATATTGATTTTCTTGCTGGGTTTGGAATTGGGTTTTAGAATGTTACAACAATGAACACTTTAATTCATGTTGAGCAACTCCCTCTCATTATTTGAAATGACTACGTGTAATTACTTGCTCCTATGTTTTGCTGGAATATATATGATGTATAAATAAAAATAATGCCATCGTTATGATAATGTGGTAAAACACAAAAAATTTTAACTAAATAAGATGAACGAACGATAATGTTTTCTAATTATAGATGTTCTTTAATGTTATCATTTTATGGGTAATTTGAACCTAATTTTTTGTTAATTTAAACTAAGTTTTATTTTCCCATAAAAACGATTTGTTCTACTTCACAAACTTATGTTTACTTGCTACTATAATATTTCGAATTAAATCTACTCGATTCAGTTTTATTGTAGCAGTTGTACAACTGAGATGTAAAACTCAATTGGCTTTTTACCACACACGCTCTAAAGGTAAATTTATTAGACTCTGTAGCAAAATTTTCTGCAGAAAAATTAGCAGAAGTGAAGTTAGAATTTATTTTTGTTAAGGTGTCTGCCTTCGGCAAACTACAATAAGTTTTACAAAATGAAATGTAGCGGAAATTTGTTTACAAAAATATAACCAATTACGCTAAATTGATTGGTTGTTTTTACTCTCTCCCTCTCTCTCTCTCTCTCTCTTCGACTTTTAATTTTATTCTCCAGCAAATTTTTGCAAAATTTTGCTACACAGTCAAATAAATTCACCTTAACTGATTGCACAGACTCGACTATATGACAAATGAAATAACCTCTGTTTCGTTCAAAATTAAAATGAACAAAAACAGCATTCTTGCATTAATAATTAATTATTGATGAGTGTCTGCAACAAACAAGAGGAGAAAATGAACAGAATCAAACTATTAAGAAAAAGAAGATTTGGCTGGAATTAAAAATACTTTGCCCCAACATCTTTTCATTAAATAGAAAGAATGGTTAGGTGATAAGTTCTCCAATCAACCACTTCTAAGAAAATTAAAAGAAACAGAACCAAAGACTACAGGAACTTTATGCTGATGGATAAACATACATTTAATAATTTATTAAGAAGAAGTTAGGCTTGAAATTACATTGCATTTTTTGGCCACTGGTAATTCTTTTGAAGATTTAAAGTTTTCCAATTGTAATCCAATTGTAATAACTTTTGGTTAGTTACTAGGTGGCTTGACAATTGTCTAATGAATATCTTTCTAGAAGCCGATATTAAATTATTATTATTCCTCATTGCGTAGGCGCTCTGGTTCTTTTTATTTTAATTGTAAAAAGACCTTCAGTGTTGTGTTCACTACAATCAAAATTTTACAATAAATTAAATAAAGGCTGGCTTAACGTACCGCTACCACAGTGGAAATTTGCCATATGTGAGAAGATGACGCGTTTGGTTTGCGAGATGATTTATTAAAATCATTTGCTCACGTAAATCTATCGACAAGTGAATTACATTTTAACCAACGTTTGAGTTCAGAGCACAAGTAAAAGTCGAAAACACATTTGGAATTATGGCATCACGTTATACACCTATGCAGCTTTGTCCTGAGAAAGCAGCAACAGTAACACTAGTGTGCAGTTGCTTGCATAATTTCCTAAGAAATCACCGGAAGACTATGTATACAAAATTAGAAAATTCACAAAGCCAAGCTCTCATGCCACTTGGAGCTAATACGCCACGAAATGCTTCCACCTAAAGCAAAGAAAATCCGAAATGATTTTTGTGGAGCCATTTCTCAACCATGGGAATAATTATTTGAAATTAAAATAAACGTTTCTTGCTTGTAATTCAGGTTTTTATTGGTTTTAACATAATCATTTCATTTAATCATTATTTAATTATTTTCGTATATTGGAATAGTCTATTTGATCAGTTGAGTCGCTTGTGGTGGCACAAATGGTAAATATTTTGTCCTGAGGTGGAAGCGGGTCTCGAACTGGAACATGGAGGCGAAGATGAAACACAACTTATTGTTAATTTTTACAATTGTCCGGCTAAGACTTAGCGTATGTCTCTGTATCATCACGTTCTTTTTGAGAATTCGTAGATTGTAAATGCTCCACTGCTATTTGCAGAAATTCAGGACGTTTTCGCCATATATTTTGTTTCCTGGAATGCGAACGGTTCGTTTTCATCATAGGAATCGGCATCTAGGCTGGTTTTTGCTGTTGAAGGTGTCATGTTGTCTTTTACAAAATGTAGTAATTCGTTCAACTAAATTGACGGTTAGTGAATATCGTTGAAGGCACAACCTGACATCATACTTTAACAATAGTTGATCATGAATTTTTGACTTATAGATGACTAATGTGCGTAAGAATCACAACAATCAGTTTCGAACAGATGAGACGTAACACTTCACTTTCATATTTAATTCCCTCCAATTTTCCCCGAACTCCCTAACATCAAACTTGACCTGAAATGTTTTCCAGCGATAACCAGCGACGAACTCATTAAAATGAGACTTTTTCCAGTCATAACACTTTAAACGATAAGTTTTCACAAATTTTTGAATTTTGCACTTGTGATTCACTTTCTCTAATTTTTTCAAACTCGTAATATGAAACCTAACCATTGACGAACCGACTCAAATGAAGCCATATCCAAGAATAACTCTTTAACCGTAAAGTTTTTACAAAACTTCCCTTCCCGAACTCCCTAAATGAAACTTGACCTCAACAAATTCCAGTGATAACTATCGATAAACCGTTTCAAATGAGACTTTTTCCAAACGACACTTTTCCAGGTTTTTTCAAATTTTTGAAATTTTTACGTCATGTATTTCACTACACTAAATTTTTTCGAACCAAACTGAAATCGCGTCCAAAATCACCCTCGAAACGAAAACATTCTCCTTAGATTAATTCGCAGTTTCCATCATCTCAGGGAAATTCGAATAACAAAAGCAGTCAACAAGTGAAAAGATATGAATTTTTACAAAACTGATGTTGGAATCACGTCACATTTGGAAACAATGCATATGAGTGACCCTGCAAAAAGAATCAGTAAAAAAGTTTGCCACTAAACATTATTGAAAAACAACAATGTTAGAAATATTTGCAAATTGTCAACAAAAAAAATTGACAATTTTTGTTTTTGTAAAGTGATTTTTACTCTAATCAGTAAATAATAATTTAGTAATAAAAAATAGAAAAAATATTGATTGAAAATTTTTATATACGAATACGCTTGCTTGACATTCATTTGTTGTCTCAAATTTGGATGTGAGCTGTGACATCATCTTCGTATGAATCGTATTCGCGGCGATCTAGAAATCCACCATAATTGAAACGATTATATGCATACAAGTTATTGACTGTACAGAATTCACACGCAAGGGATTTAAAGCTTTTACAAACTGAACCACTTCGAAGAGTTCCAGTATGTCGTACATTGCTGCCGTACAGCAAATTCTGATTTTGTTTGAGAACAATTTTAAGTCAATAACGTTCCCAATTCAGCATCTTCAAATTTTGTGGGTGGCCATCATTTTTAAATCGTCGAAACCATTATTTGCACGTTGTATTCGATGGAGCTTGCTCACATGCTGTATAAGATAGCGGAATTTTGACAGCGGAAAATAAGAGATTGCGCTACTCTCCGCAAGTGGCAGCACTATCACTAAAGAGATTTCTCAATTTTGTTATGTAATTACCAGCAGGAATTTTTCATTCATTATGTACCACTTTTTTCACTAAATAAAATATCCCAGCGGAAAAAATTTTTAAAAGTGAACGTTAAAATGGCAAATTAATTGATCTCCGAAGTAAAGAAACTGGGTATATGAAATTTTCAGTTTATGACCAATATCTCAAAAAACTTCCACTAGTAATCAATACTTTCGGTTGTTTTTCTAGTAGCTTAGGTCATACTGAGACTATATGGAAAATTCAGAGCCCAGAATTTTCACTAGAATTTTTTGATTTTCGGCGGCCAAATAAGAGATTTTCAGTTTTTGACCAATAACTCAAAAAACTTCCACTAGTAACCAATACTTTCGGTTGTTTTTCTAGTAGCTTAGGTCATACTGAGACTATATGGAAAATTTGGGGAAAATTCATAGACCAGAATTTTCAGTAGAATTTTTTGATTTTCGGCGGCCAAATAAGAGATTTTCAGTTTTTGACCAATAACTCAAAAAACTTCCACTAGTAACCAATACTTTCGGTTGTTTTTCTAGTAGCTTAGGTCATACTGAGACTATATGGAAAATTTGGGGAAAATTCATAGACCAGAATTTTCAGTAGAATTTTTTGATTTTCGGCGGCCAAATAAGAGATTTTCAGTTTTTGACCAATAACTCAAAAAACTTCCACTAGTAACCAATACTTTCGGTTGTTTTTCTAGTAGCCTAGGTCATACTGAGACTATATGGAAAATTTGGGGAAAATTCATAGACCAGAATTTTCAGTAGAATTTTTTGATTTTCGGCGGCCAAATAAGAGATTTTCAGTTTTTGACCAATATCTCAAAAAACTTCCACTAGTAACCAATACTTTCGGTTGTTTTTCTAGTAGCTTAGGTCATACTGAGACTATATGGAAAATTTGGGGAAAATTCATAGACCAGAATTTTCAGTAGAATTTTTTGATTTTCGGCGGCCAAATAAGAGATTTTCAGTTTTTGACCAATAACTCAAAAATCTTCCACTAGTAACCAATACTTTTGGTTGTTTTTCTAGTAGCTTAGGTCATACTGAGACTATATGGAAAATTTGGGGAAAATTCAGAGACCAGAATTTTCAGTATAATTTTTTGATTTTCTGCGACCATATGTTATTTTCAGTTTTTGACCAATATCTCAAAAAACTTCCACTAGTAATCAATACTTTCGGTTGTTTTTCTAGTAGCTTAGGTCATACTGAGACTATATGGAAAATTTGGGGAAAATTCAGAGCCCAGAATTTTCAGTAGAATTTTTTGATTTTCTGCGGCCATATGTTATTTTCAGTTTTTGACCAATATCTCAAAAAACTTCCACTATAACCAATACTTTCGGTTGTTTTTCTAGTAGCCTAGATCATACTGAGACTGTATGGAAAATTTGGGGAAAATTCAGAGACCAGAATTTTCAGTATAATTTTTTGATTTTCTGCGGCCAAATAAGAGATTTTCAGTTTTTGACCAATATCTCAAAAAACTTCTACTAGTAACCAATACTTTCGGTTGTTTTTCTAGTAGCCTAGGTCATACTGAGACTATATGGAAAATTTGGGGAAAATTCAAAGACCAGAATTTTCACTAAAATTTTTTGACTTTCTGCGGCCATATGTTATTTTCAGTTTTTGACCAATAACTCAAAAAACTTCTACTAGTAACCAATACTTTCGGTTGTTTTTCTAGTAGCTTAGGTCATACTGAGACTATATGGAAAATTTGGGGAAAATTCAGAGACCAGAATTTTCAGTATAATTTTTTGATTTTCTGCGGCCAAATAAGAGATTTTCAGTTTTTGACCAATATCTCAAAAAACTTCCACTAGTAACCAATACTTTCGGTTGTTTTTCTAGTAGCTTAGGTCATACTGAGACTATATGGAAAATTTGGGGAAAATTCAGAGACCAGAATTTTCACTAAAATTTTTTGACTTTCTGCGGCCATATGTTATTTTCAGTTTTTGTCCAATAACTCAAAAAACTTCCACTAGTAACCAATACTTTCGGTTGTTTTTCTAGTAGCTTAGGTCATACTGAGACTATATAGAAAGTTTGGGGAAAATTCATAGACCAGAATTTTCACTAGAAAGTTTTGATTTTCTGCGGCCATATGTTATTTTCAGTTTTTGACCAATATCTCAAAAAACTTCCAATAGTAATCAATACTTTCGGTTGTTTTTCTAGTAACCTAGGTCATACTGAGACTATATGGAAAATTTGGGGAAAATTCAGAGACCAGAATTTTCAGTATAATTTTTTGATTTTCTGCGGCCAAATAAGAGATTTTCAGTTTTTGACCAATATCTCAAAAAACTTCCTCTAGTAACCAATACTTTCGGTTGTTTTTCTAGTAGCCTAGGTCATATTGAGACTATATGGAAAATTTGGGGAAAATTCAGAGACCAGAATTTTCAGTATAGTTTTTTGATTTTCTGCGGCCATATGTTATTTTCAGTTTTTGACCAATATCTCAAAAAACTTCCACTAGTAACCAATTTTTTCGGTTGTTTTTCTAGTAGCTTAGGTCATACTGAGACTATATGGAAAATTTGGGGAAAATTCATAGACCAGAACTTTCATTAGAATTTTTTGATTTTCTGCGGCCATATGTTATTTTCAGTTTTTGACCAATATCTCAAAAACTTCTACTAGTAACCAATACTTTTGGTTGTTTTTCTAGAAGCTTAGGTCATACTGAGACTATATGGGGAAAATTCATAGACCAGAATTTTCATTATAATTTTTTGATTTTCTGAGGCCAAATAAGAGATTTACCGCAGGATTTGGCCGCAGAAAATCAAAAAATTCTACTGAAAATTCTGGTCTATGAATTTTCCCCAAATTTTCCATATAGTCTCAATATGACCTAGGCTACTAGAAAAACAACCGAAAGTATTGGTTACTAGTGGAAGTTTTTTGAGATATTGGTCAAAAATTGAAAATAACATATGGTCGCCGAAATTCAAAAAATTCTAGTGAAAATTCTGGTCTCTGAATTTTCCCCAAATTTTCCATATAGTCTCAGTATGACCTAAGCTACTAGAAAAACAACCGAAAGTATTGGTTACTAGTGGAAGTTTTTTGAGTTATTGGTCAAAAACTGAAAATCTCTTATTTGGCCGCCGAAAATCAAAAAATTCTGGTCTCTGAATTTTCCCCAAATTTTCCATATAGTCTCAGTATGACCTAAGCTACTAGAAAAACAACCGAAAGTATTGGTTACTAGTGGAAGTTTTTTGAGTTATTGGTCAAAAACTGAAAATCTCTTATTTGGCCGCCGAAAATCAAAAAATTCTGGTCTCTGAATTTTCCACAAATTTTCCATATAGTCTCAGTATGACCTAAGCTACTAGAAAAATAACCGAAAGTATTGGTTACTAGTGGAAGTTTTTTGAGATATTGGTCAAAAACTGAAAATCTCTTATTTGGCCGCAGAAAATCAAAAAATTTCTAGTGAAAATTCTGGTCTATGAATTTTCCTTAAATTTTTCAAATAGTCTCAGTATGACCTAGGCTACTAGAAAAACAACTGAAAGTATTGGTTACTAGTGGAAGTTTTTTGAGATATTGGTCAAAACTGAAAATCTCTTATTTGGCCGCAGAAAATCAAAAAATTCTAGTGAAAATTCTGGTCTATGAATTTTCCCCAAACTTTCTATATAGTCTCAGTATGACCTAAGCTACTAGAAAAACAACCGAAAGTATTGGTTACTATTGGAAGAAATGGCGGATAGACGGATTGTTGTTAAATTTCAAGATTTCATATACCCAGTTTCTTTACTTCGGAGATCAATTAATTTGCCATTTTAAGTTTCACTTTTAATATTTTTTTCCGCTAGGATATTTTATTTAGGGAAAAAAGTGGTACATAATGAATGAAAAATTTCCGCTGGTAATTACATAACAAAATAATATCTCATTAGTGTTAGTGCTGCCACTTGCGGCGAGTAGCGCAATCTCTTATTTTCCGCTGTCAAAATTCCGCTATCTTATACAGCATCAAAATTTATATTTATTGATTCTCTGAAGCCATCTGTTCGAGTGCGATTTTTTGAGCGAATATTTAGAATCTTACTTTTCCACCAATCAAATTACGCCGATAAAAGGTAAAATATTTTTAATTTTAAGCAAAACATTCGCAGACGACCAAAGTAAACATAAAAAAAATAAAATTATGAGGTATATTGTGTGCAATAAATCGATCGAAAAGTGTGATTCTAAAACTGTGTGCTTGAGAGCGATTTTTTTGACTAAATTGCCGACTAAACTAAATTAATGTCTGATTCATAACATTCTTTCAAAGGTGGTACTAGTATCTTTTAAATATGCTGTGCCTCCGATTGAAAACTAAATTGTAAACTAAACTCAATTATGACTTTTCATACGTCATATTGTTTTCAACAACACCGATTTGTTATTATTTAAAACAAGGAAATAGCAAAAATTAAACAAATATTGATATAGAAATCGCATTATTCATGAATGTGATTATAGATTACAATCGAAATTTAAGAATGAGAATTTTTCCTTTTAGACATTTTTACTCGTATGCACATACACTCGCTCGTAGGCACGCAGTCTTAATATCCGCACAAGAATTCGCACTCGAACAGTCGCCTTGACAATAATTCGTTATACTCCATCGCCCTTTTTCTAAACCACAAATAATGTGGCATTGAAAACAAGAATGTGAATATTCTTCCGTGAAAGGAAGCAAAGGGAACGTGATCAAAATGTTTTCAGTTAATTGGTTAAAGCGTGTGGGAAAATCATATGTATGTATGTTCGCACTTTACTTTACTTGCCTTAACGGCAACATACACACTTGATATTTTTTGTGCACATTTATTGCACAATACTTTTCGAATGGTTTCAGTTTCATTCCTCTCCTTCTCTAATTGACGATTGTTGGACAACGCAGCTAGCGAAAAAAATAAAAATTACATTAACTATCCGTCAATGACATTTCAATAATAACAAAAAACACGCGTATGTTCAAATTGGCATAGCTCGATCTGTTTCAAATTTTTCCGCTACGTGTCACTCGTGATTCTCCAATCGTCGATAAATACTAAAAAAGATACGACAGTTTCCGATGTTCAAGTATTAGATAGATAGAAATAGATTACTTTAATGAAAAATTGGTGTAAATACTTTTCAGCTGCCCTATATAATAATCACTGACATTGTTTACTGTTTTTTTAGCTTCATTGCAATTTATTATTTAAACACAGAAGAAAAACCAAAAGTTTGAGAAAAATAAAATTTAATTTCTCATTTGGACAGGTGCTATTGATCTGGGGTTTGGGGTCTCTGCAAATATACACAAAAACAATGAAAAGTTAGAATTATTCGTCCTAGATGTAAAAGGAAATAACATCTAAGATAGATTATTAAGAAAAATTATCTCAATTGAACTTTTATTACATAGTAAGCTTTATATGTACGTAAGTAATTATTTTATTCTATGTGCATCTTCTCGTATAAATAAGAATGGAATACTATTTCCCACCAGACCACCCCATTTTGTTTGTACATCAGTAAATTAATTTCGAAACCAAAATACTTTAATGATTTTAGTTTATCTGTTATTTGTTGGGTTTGTGTCCAGAATTTTAGATAAATAAATTGTTATTATAGCTTTTTGATTAGAAATAAAATTACGAATCATATCTTTCGAATATAATATGTCAAAGATAAATCTTCTTATCTGGTTTAATTAAATTTGTAAAGATTCTTATTTTGAATGAAATTTAATTAAAATAGACATCATATGGTTAAAATGGTAAACCTATATTATTTTTCGAAAATGTTGTAAAAGGGTTAGAGAAATGTTTAAGTTGAGATTTGTACAAGAAGATTAGATTACATTGTATTCAATATGCTTATATACGAGTACATTTTCAAAGCACAAATAAATTTTATATTTAGTAGATTTGCACTATTTTGATCGGTCAAAATCGGTATAATCGTCTTAAGTTACAACACAGTTAGACTTCGAAACAATGTATTATTACGAATTTCCTATGTTTAACTCGGTTCGTATCACTGTATCATAACCCATCGCCTGAAAAGTCCCCGGTCTAACTAAAAAAACAATTTTTCTTGGGCAAAATATTTTTATTCATCAGCATAATTTCCGTCTAGAGCGAAGCAATCAGTCCAACGCCTCTCTAACATTTCGAGGCCTTTTTTGTAGAACGATTCATCATTGTCTTCAAAATAAGCTTCACGGTGTATGCAGAAGCAGCCCAATATTTTTTGATCCATTATGATCAAACGCGGTTCTCACTTCGAACACAGTTTAGGTAAAATTTGTTTAATTTATGGGAAATGTATTTAAAAAATTGGTTTTTCACAAGCTCAAATGAGATATAAATCGATCTCGGTCAAGCCAAGAAAAATTTGATGGTGATGTTCAGTATTTCCGCATCTGGCTTTGCAGTACCTCCATTAATGGTATATCCTTACAAACTAGTGATGTGCAAAAAATATCGATTATTTTAAGTATCAATAGATTACGCTAAAACTATCGGTTTTTTTATCGATAGTTTGACTACCCAATAATCGATATGTTTTATTAAATAGAGAACTATCGATTATTCCAATTTTTTTTTTTTTTTTTGATAAATTTTGCGTTCAAAATGCAAAAACTTTAGCTTTCCGAGTTCATTGTTTGTTGGGCTTGGGAGCAAACAAAAATGTCAAAAAATTGCTATAATGTTCAAATTCAACATAACCTATAATTTGCGTACCCCTGGAAACAAGAATTTTAATAAATTTGTTCTTTTTTGACATTTTCGAACCGAGCTTATTAGCTCGGTTTGTGTGATTTACCTTTTTATCGATTTGGAATTGGAAATTTTGAAAACGATTTGAAGTTGGACATCATAATATAAAATAGATAATCAAATTTTACAATAAATATTAGTAATAAATAATTAGTTACAGTGAATAGTTTATTTGTGAAAATGAGTCCAAAAACTAAAACGAAATCCTTCGTTTGGAAATATTTTATTAAATCTAAATGTGGAGGTGGAATGTGTAAAATATGCCACAAAAAGATTAAAGCCATGGGAAATACGATCAATTTAATGAGTCATCTTAGACATATTCATCCTGACATAGTTACAATTGAAAAAGAATCCGATGAATTGGATTTATCAAGAAAGTCATTTTCAGCAACAATTGATATTAGTGAATCAGACGAAGCGAAATATGATTGTGGCGAGAAAAAAATCACAAATATAATAAAAATATCTGAAGCTGAACCTCAAGACATGGCCGTTGTTTCTAAAGAAATATGTTCACAATCGTCAGTGGAACCATTCTTGAATAATCAAAATCGTTCAGTGTCGTCAAAGACATTACCCTCGTCTTTATCATATAAACGGAAACTCAACAAATTGACACGGTTTTTGCTATTATGAGCACCTTTAGCGGATGATTGCTAAAGATAATTTAAGCTTACACCCAGAAAAAAAAAAGTTTTTAATTCGATAACTTTGACTTATTGAATCGTATTTTTGAAAATCAGCAATAAAATTGTTTAAACAATAACTTAGTTTTAAGTTTAACAAAAACATGTATTCTATCAATAAAATAAAATAGTTTTACTACTAAATACACTTATTGTAATGACAATGTATTAGTTATCAAGTCTAAACTTACTAAATTTATTGATCGGACAATGTTCGTTGTTAAAATAAACATTACGACTTGATTAAATTACTAATTCAATAACTAAAGTTATTACATTTACAACGTGAATATTCTCGTTAATCATTAAAATTCGCTAAAGTATTATACTTATACTTTATATGTAAGTTCAAAAATTTTCAATGTTTTTGTAGTTTGGTCACTGCAGTCGGATGAGAAGACCGAATTTTTAATGTAAAGAATTCAGTGTTTCCATTAGTGCTAAACCAAGCTTCCATTGCTTGGTTTCGCACTAATGGAAACATTGAATTCTAGAGAGTCGTGTTGCTGATATTGCAGCTCTAACTTGGTGGTAAACTCTATCCAGCAAGTTAGTGCCGCAATATCAGCAACACGACTCTGTAGAGATTTCTTTTTCAGGAGAATTATAGTCTCTACACGGGTCTCGCACCCGCTATGGGTAAATGCCCCCATTCAAGATGGTCTTGAACATATATAGTATATATTATATTATATATATATTCAAAATGCGTTCCAACGTCTTAGTAACCTCACCTCAACCTCACCCTATCAGGTAGGTACCATCACCTCCCATATTATCCAGAATATCCTTTATTATGATTATTACGCTCTTTGTACAAATTAATGATTTAATTTTTGGGAATAATAACTAAAGAACGTCCAATTTAAAACGTCAAGTTATTGAATGGAACTAAATACTTATAGATATAACAATTATTGTGTCGATTTAAAGGTAGTAAAATCAATAACTATAAAATTGTTACGGCAATAACTTCGTTTATTAGCCAAAAACAACCTATGTTTTTTATTGATTTTGCATATGAAAATTGTTATTTCAACAACTTTTTTCTCTGGGTGTATGTACGAGGGTATATCAAAAAGTCTTGCAATATCATATGAAAAAAGTGTGAGTGAAACAACAATATATTTTTCAAAACCATTTTTTGTCGCGATGAAACTTCTAGAAGAACATTTCGATGTAAATTTTACAGTTCGTTTGTTTTTGTCAATTTAGTAACACGTGTTTTGAATTTTTCTTAAATTGAATGAAATTGAATATCGCGCCGTTATTAAATATTTCTGTAAAGATGGACGAAATGCAATTTATATATTTAACTATATATCAAAAGTTTACGGCGAATCTGCACGATCATATGCCACAGTAACAAGGTAAAATTACTCAAAAGTGGTCGGGAGTCATTAGAAGACGACAACCGCTCGGGTCGGCCAGCAGATGCTATATTAGCCATGAAAACGTAATTTTGGCCGAATCTATTGTATTGGAGGACCGGTGTATTTCTGTTCCGCGGTTAGCGTGGAGACTTTCTCTTTCATACGGTACCACATATACTATATTACTTGACCACCTTCACATGTCGAAAGTAAGTGCGCGATGGGTTCCCCGTTTGTTGAATGCAGAACAAAAAAAAATGCGTGTTCAAACTTCAAAGGCGATTTTAGATATGTACAAAGAAGATCCAGAAAATTTCTTGGAAAACATAATAATAGGCGATGAAACATGGTTTCATCACTGGGATCCGGAAGAATCGATGCAATGGATTAAGCGTAGTGAACCACCACCAAAGAAATTCAAAACTCAACCGTCTGCTGGTAAGGTTTTGGCAACAATTTTTTGGGATGCTGAAGGAATTTTGATAATCGATTATATGCCACCGAAAACCACAATCACAGGCATATATTACGCAGAGGTTTTGCGAAAACTGAAAAAAGCGATCCGGGAAAAACGGCCAAGGAAAGTTAGGAAAAAAATCTTGCTTCTTCACGACAATGCACCAGTACACAAGGCTAATATTGCTCAAGCTGCATTAAAGGACTGCGGCTTCGTGGAAATTCCGCATCCACCGTACAGTCCAGACTTGGCACCCAGTGACTACTCTCTGTTTCCCAATTTGAAAAAAACACTAAGGGGCCAGAAATTTTCCAGTGACTATGAAGTACAGTCTGTTGTAAATGAATATTTTATGGAGCAAAAGAAATCTTTTTTTTAGAGGGTTTAGGCAAGTTAATTGTTCGATGTGACTAATGTATAAACCTTAAAGGAGATTATTACAGGCTGGCTACTGCCAACCTGCAGATTTCACTAAGCGCATGCAGAGGCCTCCACGGTGATATTTTGCCGGCTACGTTCTCAGGGAGAAGTGCTAAGGTCGTGGGGTTTGAGGCATACAGGGCTCCTGGCTTACACCGTGATCATATACAGAAATTTAAATAAAAATAAAACGCAAATAATAATAATAAAATATACCCGGATGTTCCGCCGAAATTCGTCGGCCGGAACTTGAGGAAAGAACAACTCAAAAATTATAAATGGGAGAGAGGTGCCTTGGTGCGCGCATCTATTCGAATTCAAACAGGGCAAAGCCCCGGTTACGAAATTGGATGCGGGCACCAAGGGACCGCAAACACTAAACCGACACAGAGGGAGTCTCCGCTCCCATCATACCGACCGGAAAATTTAGTAATTCATTTTACTAGAAGAAAAAAAAAATAACAACAAACCAAAGAAAAACAGCTTCCCCCTTCACCACACAACGATGCGAGAGAACGAGAGAGAGGAAGATCAATGCGGATCGAGCGTGCACCCGCTGTGCGGCGCTCGATCACAAAATTTTGAAACTTGTATATATATATTTAATAAATATAATAGAAAAGAATATTTATATAAAAAAATTAAAATCAAAAAAATTAAAATAAAAATAAAAAATTGTACCTTAATTATTATTTTGAGAAGAAAAAAATTACCGGTGCGACCTTGCGTGACCGTTACTGTTGCGGGGCCTCTCCCACCGATAAAAATACAATAGCCGGTTGGCTACAGTAATGTTGCGGGGCCTCTCCCCGATACCAAAATAAACAGAGTGGCCTCAACTGGCCACCCGAAACTCGTTGCGGGGCCTCTCCCCGATATCAAATAAAATATCCCGGCTGGCCTCAACTGGCCTCCGTAAATAATTTTTACCGGTGTACTTGTTGTGGCACTTAGTTGGCGTACTTCCGCCTTAAACCGAAAATATGAATAGCCGGTTGGCTACCCGTTACGTTGGGCGTGGTACCGCCGAAAATCTTTGGCCTCGACTGGCCGCCAAAATACGTTGGGCGTTGGCTCGCCGAAACACCGTTAAATGTGGTACTTTGGTACTTTTGTGCCAACCAAAAAACCGAAATGACACACACGCGACTTTTATCACTTTTCTGAAGAAAAAATATACTTCTACATACAATATTTTTTTATTTATGTTTTTTTTCCTTCATGAACTTTTTAGATTTTGTATTTTTATATATTAACACAACACCCCATAAGTAAAACACTAGTTTTTAATTCAACAAACTTTTAATTTTTATATGGATACAATATTTTTGTGATTATCAAATAAAATAAAAAAAAACTTCTATATTTTTGCTTATTTTTGAGTGCTTGGATACGTACAGTCATCCATTTATCTCTTTACCAAAACCAAAACTTGAATGTCAAAACAAAAAAAATATTCGAGCGTCGCACAGCTCGTAAAACGTTTTAGAAGAAAATGCATCTCTCTTCTCTGTCTCTCCTTTATACCAAATTTTCGTTGGTACAAAAGAGAGACATACAAGAAAAAAACATTTTTTCAAAACGTTTTACTTTGCACACACTCGATGCGCATTGTTCTCTCTTTCTCTCCCATTTCTTTCCATTGCCAACATAACAGAAGAAAACACACAAGAATCCATCCACCAAGAAACCACGTTTAGACAGCGAAAACCCGGACGCAAGAAACCACGTTTAGACAACAAAAACCCGGACGCAAGAAACCGTGGAGAATAGAAACAAATTTACAAAAATGTCTTGTTAAGACAACACAGTCGTAACAAGATTATGTCGAAAAATAAAAATATTGCTGTCTCACTCACTCTTTTTCTTCATATGATATTGCAAGACTTTTCTATTTGCCCTTACTACGGAGAAGGAAGGGTTTCGCTATTTCATACAGGTCATTGCACCTTTATATAAGGTTCCTACAAGGAAATCAATTACAGAACAAATGGATCAAAAATACGATGCCCTATCATCAGTTTTTAAAAGTTAAATGCGGATTGTAAACTATTTCACCTTAACAACGGATATTTGGACTGAGACATTGAACACTCAGAGCTTTTTACGTGTTACAGCTCTTTTTATTTTTGAAAATTCAATGTGCTCAGCCATGATTTGTGTAGCTCCTTTAGACGAACTTTATTCTGCGGATGTAATATCCCATCATTTAAAAACAATTTGTTCTGAGTGGAATATTGAAGAAGAAAAGGTAAGTTCACGTGAATTGGAGAATCTAAAATATTTTTATATTTATTTCATGAAATTTTAACAGATAGTAGCCGTGGTATCTGATAGCGCCTCAAACATTACCAAGGCAATTGCAGATACTTTTGGGAAAGATAAACACTTATCTTGTTTTGCTCATACCGTCAACGTAAAGGAAATTGCCCTCTTTTTCAAACATAGTGTTGGGGCAGCAGATGAACTAAGGAAAACTCAAACGCCCCTGAAATTAATTCAAGAAGTTCCAACTAGATGGAATTCAACATATTATATATGCTCGAACGTTTCCATGAGCTTAAGGAAAAAATTGGAGCAGTTCTGCTAGTACTTCCTAAAAACCCTGATATGCTAACAGGTAGTACTAAAAATTATATTATTTTAATTGATGTGTAATAAAATAATTTGAATTATTCGCTTCATTTTATTTCAGGATTGGAACTTTGGACAGTTGAAAATGCTATCAAAATATGACGCCCGCTTGAAATATTAACAAAAGAAATTTGTGGTGATAAAACTATCACCAGTAGTAAAGTGATACCACTTATTTCATGTATGGTCAATAAACTTCTAACAGCTGAAACCGAAACAATTATATCAAAGACATTAAAAGAAAAGCTTTTAATACAGATTGAGAAGCGCTGTCAGAATATCGAAAAATGACACTTGTTGGCAATTTCATCAATTCTTGACCCCGTTTCAAAAAACTTCACTTCAAAGATATATCGTCATGCTCAAAAATAATTAAAATAGTAGACACATTTTTGAAAGACGAAGAAGTGGTAAATTCAAAAGGACTTCATACTGAAAAAAAGCCAAAGAGGCACTAGCCGAGAATAGTGATAGATTCGATTTATGGAAATTCCATAAAAAACTAGCTTTAGCCACGTCACAAAATGTTTCCCTATCCGAAGGTGATGGAATAGGAATTCATCCTGTTTTAAGCCATTATTTACATCAGCCACTAATGGGTCTGGAAACCGATCCTTTAGCATATTGGGCAGTTCAAAAAAACATAAATTTATCGATAACAGCAACATCAGTGCCATCTGAAAGATTATTCTCAAGAGCAGGAAATATAATGGAGGAAACTCGTAACCGGTTGTGTCCAGAGAGATTGAATAATCTATTATTCCTGAACTCATTAAATTTGAATGATTGGTTACTATAACGTTTGATTAATTAAAAATGAAGAATTTTTTTTTTCGAAGATTGGTTGTTTATTTATTGTTTGCCGAAAGAAGTTATAAAACTGAGTCGTTTCGTAGCCATACATAAGCAGACATTTTTAAAGCCTTGCCAACAAAGTTTCTTTTTAATTTAATCTAAACAAAAATACGCATTTAGTAATTCTGCCGTTTATGGGAATCTGGGAATCTAAATGAAAAATATCCGGTAATTTATTCGTAGATTGGAAATTTTTTTTAGCAAAACATCCTTACATATATCGTGGCCACATCACGCTTTTACTGGGCGATTATTATGTAACATGTATTGTGTGTGACTGTGTAGTGTATGATGTATGTGTGAGTATATTATTATATCATTTAAGTTGAAGGCTCAGCGTAAAAGTATATCCGTTCTGTATTGACTCAGAAAAACCAACAAAAACACATTTATCGATATTTCAGCAATCAATAGTTTTGAGATCGATTATTTTTGTTATCGATAGTTTGGTTTGCGATATATATCGATATGTATTACCGATAGTTTTTAAGAAAATGAACATCTCTATTACAAACGCGTACCGGCAGACACAATTAACTTAATTTCAGATGGTCTTAAGTGACTGAAGTCCGGTTTAGGGTGGATGGCTACTGAAGTCCTTACCAATATATTGGGGATATATTTTATCCCAGCGTTATGAAACAAAATGTGGAGTTTCCAATTTTTTTATACATTCAAGGTGTTATCTAAATTTTTATAGTTCAATGGTCTCGAAAATTTAATTTTTTCTAATAAACCAATACTGTATCATCTAGAATATGATCCAAATGTACAAATTCAAAGCTTTCTCGTGTCCCCAAAAATTAATAAAAAAAGGAATTGCAGAAACTGAAAAGTAAAATCGAAATAGGGAAAGACAAATTAAAAGGAATCATGAAGCGATTTAAGCAAAAAACGAAAAATGGAAAGAATTGACAGTATGTTACGCAAAAAGCCCAAACCACTGAATAAAAGTGCTTCTACAAAATGAGGGAAGTTTTTAAAAATATTACCAAAAAATGATCAAGCAAGTTCTACTGTAGTAATAAAGCTAATTATGTCACTAATTCACTAATGCATGTCATGTACGTAAAATGTTTTTGGACGAGTTCGATGCGAACTTAACAGGCGGAATTTGGTAGACACGTTACTACTCGTAAATTTAAAGATGGTTACAATTTATGCAATTTTCCATGATACCATATGGACCGCGCTGGGACAAATTTTAATCGTAAGTTTATTTGGATTGGACGCCCAACTCATTTGTTTAAGACCGTTAATTGCCTAGGTTAAAGTGTAAACGGTAACAGTTACTATTGAAATATGAATTTAGCTGTTGTTCTTTTTAATAATTAATCATTTTAGTTTTAGAATAAATGTTACTTAATTTTTGTTGTGAAAGAAGAAGTAGAAGCATGCTAGCATTTAGCATGCACCCTATTTATTAATCGTTATTTAATTTTATTTTTATGAATAATAATTTATTTTGAATGGCAAAGTTTAGTGGTAGTGAAGACAAATTGATAAAAAAACAGAAAAATCAAATCATTAATGTAAAAACTCACCAAAACTGCGCTTCGATCTCTTGAACGGTCCTGTCATGGCGACGATATAAAGAAAATTACATGTGCCGATTCCGATTTATGTGTCTGTATTTCATTTTTTTTTTATCACTACACTATCACAGAAATTATTATAATTTATCTAAAGTTTTTCTAAATTTTCTAATTTTTTAATTTTTATTTATTCACTTATTTTAAAACTCCGCCATTTTTCAACTTCACACACACACTAATTACAAACAATGCACTAAACTGATTCTAATCTACTTATATATAAACATATACTTATTTACTTTACACATGAGCACTACAATTAAATAACAATAAATATTAAATTAAATTAAGCACAAATCAACACTTATCTAATCACAAATTAACGCTAAATAGTCTTTACACAACAAGATCGATCATTCGATTTTATTTTATTTTATGTTGCAATACGACTTCTTGTTTGTGTGGTAAAGCGGTAAATCTATTTCGAGCTTTACTGTTTGACGTTAACCCTCGATGCACCACTTTTCTTTATAGCTTAATATTCCGTCTTGTGGAGGTTTTCATCCGGTACAAGTTTTGTTTAATCCAGTTAACTTGAGTATACTTGGTTATAGTTTTACTTTCCTTAACTTAGTAAAATAGCGTATTAAGATTTCTACAGCTTTACAATTCGCTGTGCGTGTGGATGTACGTGATTTCGTACAGACTAACTGGTTTTGTCCTCTCTATAGCCCAGATGAGTTTAACTGGTTGGCATGAAATTTCATACATAAACTCTGTTGTGCCGTATATATTAGTGATTTATGAACGATTCGTGCCAAATTTGATGTTTGTGACACTCTAAAAATGCAATTTGATAGTTAAAAATTAATTATTTCATTCATAATAAAAAAATAATGTCATGTGCAATAAACAATATTTGATTACAACACAAGTATGTGCGTACTCGATAAACGGGGTTAACGCGAACATTTATTGTTCGTTTAATGTATTATTTAAGAGCTGTAATAAATTAAATTGATTGTAACTTAATGAAATAATATAAGATTATTTTTTTCAAATCAAATAAAACATTTTCAGAGCACCCAAGAAACCACACAATGTAATATGCCGCATAAAATCTACCAGAGAAAAACATACACGAGACGTAGACAAAGTTAATGTATAAAAACGATCGATTTTCCGGTTTTCTTATTGTAGACAATGGCATAAAATGTCATTAATGAAAATGTGTTATAAAGCTATACGGTGTAGCGGCTTTGTTTGTGAAGGTTATAACACATTCAACATTTCATTCTTTTTATCAAAAAAAACAGTTCTAAAGCGTATGGTTTGCATACCACAATATACTATGGATAAAGAAACGATTATGGTGGACATAATGGACCGAATAACGGGCACATGTGTACCTGTAAAATTACAAAGACTGAAGTTTATCCCATATTCGCTGCTGCATTCAAGCACTTTAGCTCGGACCATTGTTGTTATGGTCATTGAACCTTCTAATTTTGTTGTATTTGCTTTGTCACCCATTTCAGAAAAGTTTGTGCGCCTTCCTTGTAAGTGTTGGTCAATTTTCTCTTCTTAATAAATCAAAATTTCCGTGAAGATTGTCCTAACTTGTCCTAAACCCAACAACAATTTTAAGACAAGTTTAGGAAAAAATTCACTCGACTAGTAACGTGAATTTTTTCCTAGACATTCCTAATTTTAACAGTGTAAAATAAAAACATATTTGTTATATAAACACTATTGGCAATTTAAAATATTTCAATTAATTATCAATTTATAATATTACAATTTAGTAAATAAATGCTCAAGAATAATATAATTAATTGAAAAAGTATCAATTTATTAATAAACTTGCGTTTAGAATTTTAAAAGATTTAGAAGAATATATGAAAGTAAAAACCCTCTGTCCTAAGATATTTCTATGAGGTTACAACTTTTGAGGCAGATGTTTCAACTTTATACTAGATCCAATCCAACTAGAAAACATGAGTTTTCCGGAAAAATTAGGGGAACACTGGGTTTAGTATTCAAAGTTGTATATTTAAAAATCAAAGTAAAAACCCTCTGTCCTAAGACACTTCTAAGAGGTTACAACTTTTGAGGTAGATGTTTTCACTCTGTACTAGACCCAATCCAACTAGAAAACATGAGTTTTCCGGAAAAATTAGGGGAACACTGAGTTTAGTATTCAAAGTTGTATATTTAAAAATCAAAGTAGAAACCCTCTGTCCTAAGACACTTCTAAGAGGTTACAACTTTTGAGGTAGATGTTTTCACTTTGTACTAGACCCAATCCAACTAGAAAACATGAGTTTTCCAGAAAAATTAGGGGAACACTGGGTTTAGTATTCAAAGTTGTATATTTAAAAATCAAAGTAAAAACCCTCTGTTCTAAGATACTTCTAAGAAGTTACAACTTTTGAGGTAGATGATTTCACTTTGTACTAGACCCAATCCAACTAGAAAGCATGAGTTTTCCGGAAAAATTAGGGGAACACTGGGTTAAGTAATCAAAGTAACAGAGGGTTTTTACTTTGATTTTTAAATATACAACTTTGAATACTAAACCCAGTGTTCCCCTAATTTTTCCGGAAAGCTCATGTTTTCTAGTTGGATTGGGTCTAGTACAAAGTGAAAACATCTACCTCAAAAGTTTTAATCTCTTAAAAGTATCTTAGGACAGAGAGTTTTTACTTCGATTCTTACCTATACAACTTTGAATACTAAACCCAGTGTTCCCCTAATTTTTCCGGAAAACTCATATTTTCTAGTTGGATTTGGTCTAGTACAAAGTGAAAACATCTCAGAAGTATCTTAGAAGTATCTTAGGACAGAGTGTTAGTATTATTCCCGAAATAATATATTTTACACTGTTAAATTTTATTATTAATTGGAAACGTTGTTGTTGGGTTTAGGACAAGTTAGGACAAACTTCAAGTACGTTAAATCAAAAAATTCAGAATCGATTTATGCGAAGGACATCGAACGCGGAAAGTACAACACACATAAAAGACATGTTGGAAATTTTACACTGGAAGCCAATCAAACAGAGAATACAATTTAATGTACTAAAATAATTCAGGCGTTTACAGTACAGGCTAATCTTAGAATGTCTTCCTATTAGCCAGTACATCTCACGTTCTTTTATTTTCATTTGCTCTGCTTTTTATCTAACGTTATATTTCCAGTTCAATCTTGAATCGAGATGCAATCCGAGATATGGATAATCATTGGATTGGAGTAGTTTATCTAGTTCATTTTTAGGGAAAGCTTTTACTATTTATCCTGCAATTAAGTCATATCCTGGAGATTTCTTTGCATTTAGAGTAAGATTGATTTCCTGTTTTTATTCTCCAGACAGGAGATATATTGCAGTTATCCACGTTTGTTTACTGGTAGTATCTTTTCCTCTGCTGTTGGTCTAACAAGGAAGGGTCTCCAGGTGTCCGGCTCCGATTTCGATGAAACTTTAATTTTTTGTAGAGGAGTGAAAAATAAGTGACACGTATTTTTTTTAAGTGCTCAATCCCCTTCTAAGAGGGTGAAAACCGCCCTTGAAGTTGGGGGTAAAAAAATTACTTTCGATAATTTTCCTCAAAAAACATGAAAAAATCTGCAAGTTTTTTATTCCAAAATAGGTATTTCAGAAACTTACATTTTTATATTATTTTTTCAAGAATTTTGGTACTACCTAGGGGGTGAAACTACCTCTAGGAAGGGGTTGAAAAATCAAAAAAACTGTCTAAAAAATCCAAATTGATGCGAAAATTTCTGGAAAAAATTTATATTACTCCATAAAAAAAAAATAAGGTTGACGTGTTCGAGGGTTTTTCGAAACCACCCTTTTTCAGAGGGTTAACCACCCCCAGAGATGATTCTGGAAATTCGCTCAGGACATCTGATTTTTTCGACAGAAAGTTCTTTGTCCTCCTCAATTATGATCATTAACATAGATTCTTACCGATATCATTGATTTTTAGGGGTGAAACATCCCCTAACGGGGGTGAAATTTGTAAAAATTGTTAAAAATTCCAAGAAAATTTCGCAATTTGATGGAATAATTCTAGAAAAAATATATAAGATCGCGAAATTGGGATAAAGGTTTGCACGTTCAAAAATTTCATGAATCATCCGCTTTGAATGGTTTCAACCGCACTTGAATTTGGGGGTGTAAGAGCGATTCTCCATAATTTTCCATACAAAACATGAAAATATCCGAAAGTTTTTTACTATGAAATACGTATCGCGGAAAGTCAAGATTTTTATTATTTGTTCAAAAATTTTGGAAATCCCGGGATGAAACAACTCCTAGGAGGAGGTTGAAAATCAAAAAACTTGCATAAAATATCAATTTGATGCGGGAAATAGTGGAAAAAATAAATATCACTCAACAATTCAAAAGAAGTTTGAGGGATTTAAGGATTTTTTAGACTGGAAGTGTTTTGCTATCCTCCAATATGATGATTACCACCGATTCTTATGACTATCAATGATGTGTGGGGTTGTCACATACCCTATCGGGAATCTAAAATTTCATAAATTGTTAAGAATTTTAAGAAATTTCGGAAATACGGCCAATTAGTTCTAGAAAATATATACGCTCACGGGATCGGGAATAAATTAAACGAGTTCAAAGATTCCATTAATCAACCCCTTTTAATGGGTTACCCACGTCTGTATGGAATTTCCGAAATATCGAAACGCAATGCAATGAGTTTATCATTCGGAATTGATATTTTTATCATGAATATCGTTCCAGGGCTTGAAGTATCAAAATGCGAGTAAAGGAAGCAAACGTTCTGGGATTCCTAGAAAAATTTTCGAAATATTTCGGAAAAATCGTATGAAAAATTTCATTCGACTGTGTATCTTATGCCCTCCATTTATGATGTCACATAAACATATTATCTTGAGGATAAATTGTTTATATATGTAATATATATATATATATATATATATATATATATACTTATATATATATATATATATATATATATATATATATATATATATATATATATATATATATATATATATATATATATATATATATATATGTATATATATATATATATATATATATAAATATATATATATATATATATATATATATATATATATATATATATATATATATATATATATATATATATATATATGGAGGTAGGTAGGTTGGACAATAGTGATAATCTTCAAAAAAGTGTTTCAGACATAATGATTTCTTACACCAGGAACATCGGATTATTGCAACATTACTGCATCCTGCAATTTCACAATGGGTACCGTATGAATCTCCAAATCCAAAGTGTACTGGATTTTCGAATTCACTCGGTTTATCGGCTATATATCCACTTTTGTACCAGGCATATTTGAAGAGATTTTCATAGCGTGGAGATGAAAATTGGTTATGAGTTAAAGATTGTAATTTGATTATATTATTTCTTAAATGTAAATTCAAATCTTCATCCATTAGCATTACATTATCGGAAAAATGCCTGACAAAAATTTTCCAAATTCTGAATCCAAATACGTCTAATGGTTGGATATTACCACTGGATCCCTCTGGTATTATTTCAAGTGAAATATTTTATTACTGGGTAAAACTTCCTTCAGACCTGATGGACAATGTCCGGACCAAGAGTCGAGCAATAAAACGCAAAATATACTTCTTTCAACCAAGTTTTGAAATGATCTAAAAAAAATTTTTAATCATTATTAAATCCATATTGAAGAAATTTCAAAAAATTTAAATGTACCTGTAGAAAGTTTTCCGGATTTCGAAGAAGTAACAAATACGTTCGCAGGTCTAAATAAATTGGCCATCACAATTGGTCCTAATGTTCCACTTGGTTCTTTTAAAACCAGAAATAACGGGGATAATAGCCTACCATCTGCCGAAACTGTTGGCTGTATAGTATAGCTATGGGTAGTCGACGAAACAGATTGGACAAGGCATTCAACATTTTTTTCACCTTCCAATGCTAATGTACGTCCAGTGTGCATTTCCAATTGTAAACCACTCTGATCGGAGTTGAAAACATTTTTTAGACCCACTTGACTAATCAGTTTCTTTATTTTTGTAACAAATTCAATTTCTTTCCGATGTAATTCTTCTCTATTCTCTACACTTTTTTTTGTTATGAATTTGTTGATTTTTCTCGATACTATTCGATGAGCTGATTTAAATTGTTTAACCCAAGTTCCTGAAGCTCTAAATCTTGTGTCCACGTTTTCAAGAAGTTTTTGTCCTTGTAAAGCCCATCTTCTCAAGTCATTGTCATGAACTATCAAATGTGATTCAATGGCGGCTTTGAAATTTTCCAAAGTATAATCACAAGTCCTTGCTATTTTCTCTCGGTAGGTCCCACCTTGATTTATTTGAGCGCCCAGCGCCTCAGCTGTCTATCAGATTTGACTTTCCGGAATCTTCTTTGAACTAAATCCACGGATCTATTTCTTTCACCTTTCGTATCCCGCCAAAATTCAACGGCCCTCCTTTTATATTCGAATGAAACTGGTTCATCATCCTTTGTACACTCATTTGTCGGTGGCTCCGGATCTTCGGGGAGAGTATGTAAGTCAATATCTTCGACTATCCGTGCATTATGCTCTTTGAGTTCCTCTCGAAAATCTAAAGATTCTTCCGTTATCACATCCAATTCGTTGAATTCTTCTACTGAATCTAAAAGTGTTTTTTGAAATGGTCAAAAATTTCATATTCTTTGACCGTAATGGGAGTTTGTTCAAATTCCATTGTTTGAAAGAACGCCATTAAAAGATTAAGCACATTTAAAGGGTTGATTCTCATCTTTGATGTGATAATAATAATTCTTCTGAATAATTACTTTATTATTTTCTTTTCAGAACTGTTGTTTGGAGAAATAAAACCGCATACTTAACACTTTAACAGTTACAGCAGCACATAACAACCTAAAATTAAATAAAAACATTAATGGTACAAAACATTATTTCATATACTTACCACTTTGCTAAATTAATCCAAATAATATGTATCTGAAATTAAGAAACTATTTAATAATTTTATATTGCCAAACATTAATTTATATACATAATTTATACTTATCTTTTGACTTTCCTGTAAAATTCATCTAGTAAACACAACTTGTCAACTTAACTGTCATTATTTTCGTTATGTAGTACTAGAGTAGTAGCACGATGGGTGCGTTTTATAATGTTCTGAAATACCTATTTTGGAATTAAAAACTTGCAGATTTTTTCATGTTTTTTGAGGAAAATTATCGAAAGTCACTTTTTTACCCCCAACTTCAAGGGCGGTTTTCACCCCCTTAGAAGGGGATTGAGCACTTAAAAAAAATACGTGTCACTTATTTTCCACTCCTCTACAACATATTAAAGTTTCATCGAAATCGGAGCCGGACACCTGGAGACCCTTCCTTGTAAGTAGAGGCTGGAACATTTTCTCAAGGTGGGTTTCAAACAACGAAGCTTTTTGCTTTCCACTAATAACCTACATCCCATTTTCATTTTTAACTGCAGTATAATTTGTAGTTTAGGCCGTTTTAAACTTTTTGTCACTTTCCAATGGAAAGACTCAATATCTTTTTCCCCAGTTAGGTCACTTAGGACTTTCTTGCTTTTGTTTTGCTGCAACCAGTTCCCTAACTTTCAGAGGATAAATAGCATTTCCTTTCAAATTGAGGGGCACTTCTCTATACTGTTGTTGAGTTGTTCTAGTTTTCTTTCTTCTTGTATCTTGTATTGACACTTGAAGATAATTATCATCCTCAACTAGTTCCTGGAATTTGTAGCAGCAGGTTTTGTTATTAATTAGCCATAGATGGACTTACTCCTTGTTCAGTTCCGATTTTTTCTTTTTTAATGATGTTTACAGCATTTTCTATTTGATAACCCTTTTGCTTGAGATCCTGATTAATTTCTTTTTTTGTTGGGTGAAGACCTCTAGACCTCTAAACCTTTAGCCATAACTTTGATTGGACGATTTTTCTTATCCTCAAAGGTAAACCATTCCCTCGGAATTAAGTTTTGCACCCAAAACTCATAGGATTCAGAGTATGCATCATTAATTTTCCAAACGCCATTGTTTAGAGGTACTAATTTGTACTCGGCTATACCGTAATCGACTTCATAATCGATTGTATAGCGGAGAAATTTGATATCCCGGCGACATTTATTGGTGGAAGGGATTTATTTTTTGGTCTAGCTGATTGCTGTTCTAGAGCTAGCAGTTCTTTCTTGATGATTAATTGGTTGCTAGAAAACCCGTTTGAAGTTGATGGTGCCATTTCTAGATAGTGTTGAACTTTTCTTACTTGGTATTTTATTCCGATTCAACACCAAATTTGTTTTTCTTTCTAGTTCTTCTTTATCCGTATGGAATGGTTTAATGTCATCATCGATTGCTGGGATAGGTATTGTCACAAGTAAGGTACGTGTTTCAACTGCTTTTTTGAGTTCATCGTTCTCTTTCTTTAAAATTGTAAATCCTTTTTTCAATTTAGTTGTAAATTCCTGGATTTCTCTTAATTGCTCACGGAGTTCGGCATTTACCTTCTCGTACTGAAAGACATTTCCAGTTGAAGATCTTGATAATTTGGATCTTCATCCAAATGGGTTAAACAATGATTCGCCAACCTCAGAACGGACGCAGCTACCTAGATGTTACCTGATTTACTCAGAGACACCCGAAGCCCTCTGAATACCCTAGGCTGATGGGCAATCGCTAATGTCTTCCGTGACCATTGATTGACCCATTGTGAGATCAAAATATTGTACTCCGTTACACAAGTTGCTAAAATTTTTTGAGATCTCAATTAAGAACATTGTTAAATCTGCGTTATGTTTTTATTGTGAATTTATTATGTCATTTTATATGAGTACACAATAATAAATTAATGAATTGGAAAAATGTCGAAATCGAAATAAAATGGAAAATAAACATAAACCACTGTTTTTCATTCAATTATGATTTTCGATTATTTTAACCCGATTTGAATTTACTCTTTTCATTTACAACATTGAACTACGACACGATATTATTGCTGTTGTTGTAATTGTGTTAAATACTATTTTATTGATTAATAAAATATAAAATTAATTAAACAATTTTATGGAATTGTGGATATAAAATTTTGGTTTTGGTTAATTGGAAACCAAAATCAATTTTGTATACCCCGCACTACAATAAAGCACATAATTATAACATATTCACTATAAAAGCATTACTTACCTTTTTGTCAATCCCGAGATTGTTCTAACATTTGCGTTGAAAATTGTGCGTCCGTCACGCCAGCTAGATCGTCCAATCCTCGCTTTCTGCTGCGATAGTTTAAGTCGTTACGGGTCAGCAACTCGTATTTTCGCCGTTCAAAAATCCGTCAAAGATGAACTATTGCGATTGGTTAGTTTGAATATATTGAAACCCGTGCAAACTTCGTCATGGGGTACACCAATAGTACCAGTTGTTAAGCCAAATGGAAAAATTCGCATTTGCGCTGATTATAAAGTCACGGTAAATCCTCAAGTTGATGTCGATCGTCACCCTATACCACGTATTGAGGAATTGTTTTATAAATTGTAAGGTGGTCAATTTTTCACAAAAATTGATCTCAGAGATGCGTATCTCCAACTTGAACTCACCGACGATTCAAAAAAGTTTTTAGTAATTAACACACCGTTTGGATTATATGAATTCCAACGTCTACCTTTTGGAATTTCAAGCGGGCCCGGCATGTTTCAGAGGCTCATGGAACAAATCACATCCGATTTAAATTTTTGTGCCGTATATTTAGAAGATGTGATCATATCGGGCAAAACAAATGACGATCATTTAAAGAATTTAAGTATGCTCTTGACCAGATTAGAAGAAAATGGTTTTCGATGCCATTTAGGAAAGTGTAAATTCGCTCAACCCGAAATTGAGTATCTGGGGCATATTATTAGCAAAAATGGCATCCGTCCCTCAACATCTGGCTTACAAGCACTACGTGATTTACCACGTCCATCCAATTTGAAGGAAGTTGAATCATTTATCGGTAAGATAAATTATTATAATAAATTTATTAAAAATTTCTCAGATGTGGCGGCACCATTAAATCAATTACGTTCGAAAAATGCTAAATTTTAATTGGGTTGAGGCACAAGAAACGAGTTTTAATAAATTAAAATCTGCAATCATCAATGCAGCACAATTAGTTCATTTTAGGAATGATTTTCCACTTATATTAGCCACTGATTCTTCCTCGTATGGTCTGGGTGCGGTTATTTCTCATAGATACCCTGATGGAACCGAATACCCTATTGCATTCGCGTCAAAAACTCTTACCGACACACAAAAACGTTACTCACAAATTGAAAAAGAAGCTCTTTCAATTATTTACGGTGTAACCAAATTTAATCAATACCTTCAGGGACGAAAATTCGAGCTAGTTACGGATCACAAACCGTTAATATCACTGTTCAACCCAGTTAAAAAATTACCAATTCATAGTATCAACCGTTTACAGCGTTGGGCAATTATTTTAATGAACTACGAATATACAATAGTTTACAAATCTACAAATCATCATGGAAACGCCGATGCACTATCAAGACTCCCTTGTGGTCCAGATGAAGAGTTTGACAAAAATGTGAATGTTTGCAACAGCGTCGATGAAATATATCAAAATATAATCAATGATTATCCTATCGGTTATAAAAGCATTGCAGAACACACATTGTCAGATCCAGTATTATGTAATGTATCAAAATTTATCTTAAATGGTTGGCCAAAAAAGTTACCTGTATACGATGAAATGTCCTACTCCCATTTTTTCAACCGCAGCGAAAGTCTCAATATATATAATAATGTTATTCTCTTACAGACAGAACAATACACCCGCATTGTTATTCCATCAAGTCTTTAACAAAAAACGTAAAATCTTTTACACGAGGGTCATTGGGGCATCACAAGAACCAAACAAATTGCACGTCGTCATTGCTGGTGGCCATCCATCGATAAAGACATCGAGAAATTAATAAAAGCATGTGAAAGTTGCCAACTACATGCTAGTTCAAGCACAAAACATTTCAGCCCATGGCCAACAACTGAAAAGCCTTGGCAGAGACTACACATCGATTTTGCAGGTCCGTTTTTGGGAAAAATGTACCTGGTTTGTGTCGATTCATATACAAAATTTCCATTTGTCATAGCCATGACACAAATCACATCTGCGTGTACCATACGTGCACTTCAACAAATTTTTGCTATGGAAGGCTTACCATCGACGATTGTGAGTGACAACGGACCTCAATTCACATCATCTGAATTTGAACAATTTTGTAAAGCCAACGCCATTGAACATCTTACATCTGCGCCATTTCACCCTCAATCCAATGGCGAAGCGGAAAGGTTTGTTCGAACATTCAAGACGTCTATGAAAAAAATTTTACATGATGGTATTAATGTTGATATGGCATTAATGAAATTTCTTTCAACATATCGAACCACACCATTACCAATTGTTGATAAATCTCCATTCGAACTACTTCATGGACGAATACCTCGTACATTACTGTCTGCAATGTTACCATAACAAGAACATCGAGTGAAATTTATACCAACAACAATATATCAATGCAACAATAAAGTATATACTCTAGATTTTTCATTCAGAGGAAAAAAATGGAGGAAAGGGTTTATTACCAAATGTCTCGGGAAGAAAATGTACATGGTACAAACTAATCATGGAGAGTGGAAACGACATGAAGATCAACTGCGACCACGAATATCATGTAACGGAACCAACCACTCAGAGGTCTCGAGGCGGTCAACAGAGGCCGGCTAGGACTCAGGGGATGGCGTGGGGTTTCTCGAAACATGAGTGAGTCATGATAGACCGCAGGAAAAGGAAAGAAAATGAAAAGCAGGAATAGGAAATATTGGAGGAGGAAGGGAATGAGACATGGAACAACCTACCGTGCTAAATACCATTGTGATCCATTGTCAACTCACCCTATCATTAAGAAACCGTTTATTTTCTCATTCTGAAAAGCAATAAACCAATCGAGCGGAGCGGAAATAAAGCCATAAAAAAATTATAAAAAAAATTTAAAAAATTAACAAAATAATTCCGAATCATTACAAATAATTATTTTATTTTTTTAATTTCCAAAAAACATATGGATCGATTCATTAATTCCACGAGAAGAAAAATAAAATGAATTGTGAAAATTTCAGTTTAGAATAAATTAAATTTTATACAAAACTAAATTACCTATGGTATGACGTCATCAACCAACCTAATGCTAAATACAAAAATATTATAACTAATCTACTAATCCTAGGTAAAATTTGAGCATAAAGCGAGAAGCAAAAAAAATATAGATTTATATACAAATATAAAGTTTAAAATATAATACATATAATAAAAAAAAATGTATCGGTACTTAAATTATGTTATATGGCCGCGGCCGATGTCCCACGATGCGTATTATCTTTAACATAACATTTTATTATATATAATTCTCTAGTTATTATTTTTACTATGATTATTTTTGTAATGTCCATTAACTTTTAAATTTAGTAATGTTTTACTACACAAAAGAGAAATTGTTTTGACACTGTGCACTTAATATTTTGGCCTTTACATGTGGTCACCATATTCTATTCTACACTAATAGTTTTTCAGTTTTTATAAAATTATCTTGATTTACCGTAGAATATTTTTAAAACGAGACCACAGTAACACTTTTAGTTTTTAAGACAGTTTATTAAAAGAAATTTAAATTTCTCGTCACTGGATATTTTCGTTCACTAATTTATTATTATTATGAGTATATTTATCTTTGTTTTTGTATTCACTATTTATTTAATTGAGTAAAGAGTTTTTTTGTTCATAATTTATTTCCATTATTAATCATAGAATATATTTACTAAATATTATTATTATTATTAGACATCGATTAATTGTATTAGCAATAATTTATCCGATAGAAAATTCACTTATAATACTGATAAATGTTTTCTTATAATTAGTCATATAACACTATTTACTTGTATAAAATTAAATTGAACATCACTTTTCAGATATTTTTTCTTTAAATGTTCGACATTTTGAATCGAATATTACGATAACTATTGTTCAATTTGTTATTTTTATAATTTTTTTTATTGTCTACAATTTTATGTAGATAATTACAACCATAACTATAATATATTTATTTTAATTAGCGGTCACGGATTTTAATTAATTTAGACAAAATAAACTTTCAGTTCTCTACTTTTGAGAAAGATATTCACTCAATAATACCGAACATTTAGAATATCGCACTACAAAAAAAATAAGCAAAATGATCCCAAATAAACAGATCATAATTTTTAACCATATCACGAATATTGTATGAATAATTAACTATCGACTGCCCCGAGCATCAAAAATTATTTGCTTTTATACCCAAACCCACATTGCTAACGGGACAATCAAGTATAATTTCCCCTAATCAATAAATTTTACTTTTATTTCATCATTTTGCGCGCTTTTACAATTGCATAATTATTTACGACAATCAACAAAAATCAGGGGTATTAAAACTTGGAACGATGTACTAAGGTAATCGTTGCAATCAACAACAGATCTTACTCCAACACTGAAAAAAATATTTTAATGTACACCGTTTATTAAATATTTTACTAGAATAATTCATAAAATACATGAATTAATTCTTTATCACAAAGAAATAGTAGAAAATGCTGTTTATCATTTTACAATGTGTTTATTAATGTAATAAATGGCTGTTTATTAAAATAGATTCAGTAGTTTTCCTGTTTGTTGATAAAATTTAAAAAAGTTTTTTATCAATTTATTAACTTTTTTATAAATCTATGAACTATTTTATTAAAAGTAAAATATTCAAAAAAATAGATTAACTTTTTTTTATTAAAATTTATGAATTCTTCATACGTTAATGTAAAATTTTGTAATTTCGTTTCTTCTAGTAATTAATTTATTTATAACTATTATGACGTATTTTATTGAATAGTTATTAAACTGTGATGTTCGAAAACCATTTAAAAAATTTTGTGCACGCAATGAATGGGTTCGTTACAATAATAAATTTTAACAAATGTGTCACATATCCAGTCTAACCCTTTCCAACAACAAATAAGAAACACACAGCAATGGCAACAATAGGCAACTTACATGCCTGTAATCCCAAACCCATAATTTCACACTATACAGACCACCCCGAAATAATTACACTCAAAAATATTGCACACATTGTAAAAAAACCATTGGACAAATTTTTAAAGGATGGATGAGTGAATTTTTCGGTGCCTGAAACTCCAGCTTAACACAAAACACCGAATCTTGTTTGGGCCAACAAAAAACGAATAAACTAACGGAACATTTTTAAAATATTCGTATCAACACGATAGTACGAAATGAAAATTTCGTAACAAAGATTAACTTAGTTATGTGAAAGTTAGTTTCATTATGTGAAACCTTGCAATCGGCCAAACTTTACACAACACAAAAATTCGCCGATCATTCGCTTCATCTGGTCTAAGATAATTCATAATATTACCTTCGCATGCTTATTACAAGCTTATTACTTTCGCATAATATTACATTATCATTACCATTACACTTTTCTTATTAATGTTAAATGTCTAAGGAGCCAAACCTGAAGGTCTAAAATCTTTAGTATACTTGTATAATACCAAACATTAAAGAAGAGCAATGATTTGTCTTTACTCCAGGACATACTTATATAATACTCTATAATATTTGTCTTAGATATTGATTGAAGTAGCCGTCTTTTGTTAGTAAGTGGTAAAATTTCCAAGATACATTATGTTTGGAATATTTGCATGCTGAAGGCTGCGGGCCAATAGTGGGGTAAATCGTTTATTATGGTAAAAATCGGATTTAGAACAGATTTTTCGATCAGTTTGCCATAGAGTTTTTGACAAATAGATGAATTTACCGAAAAATTTGCTTAAAAGTGACTTTTACCCAACTATTGGCCCACAGCCTAATTAATATTTTGTGTACCACAAGTTGCTAAAAATAATATTTCTCAGACATAAACATTGAGCGCTTACAGGTCCCCATGATTCACATCATGATTAGTAAAACCCTCGCCAATTTGATTTGAAAATTTTATAGTTCTAAATATTTTCATTATGTTGTCTGTTGATTTTACTCAACACGTTCCCAACTGTTGGGTGCCGTCGCCGTGAAAGTGCCCATTTTAATAAACTCGGAAACTTGGCAAATTGACAATTAAAAAACAAAGAAGAATTGAAAAATGAATTTATTTTAACGCATTCTTCGCTATCTTCATATTATACTGAATTCCTAAAAGCAATCACTATAAAACTTAACGTCTTGAGAGTTCTATTGCATGTTTACCATCCGATCACTCTAACGGATTATTACAGATCTTAGCGATGGCATTTTTCGTATCTTGTCCATTTTTTTTACTTCTCTGAAAATTATCGAAGCCCATGATCCCAGAATTGTGTATTGGATTCAACAGTAAAATTGAAAATATTAATTAATTGAACGTTCAACGACGCAGAAAACAGATTCAAAATATCAATTAATGAAATTTTAAAAATTATGAATTGGTTTATTAATATCATAAAATAAGGTCATAAATTTATTTAATGGGAGATTGTTACTCTAGAGAGAATATATCTCTATATTATGTATATAACGAGAAAAGCAATAGTTTTAATAAAGTAGTTAACATCTCAATAAATATATTTATGAACTTATTAGTACGATATACATTATTTCATAAACCAATTCTTTATTATTATAAATCTATTAATTGATATTTCGTATAAATTGTCCGAATCGTTGAAAGTGTACATCAAGTAATAATCACGTTCAAGTGTTCAGTAAATAAATTCATTAATCTAATAAACGTATTTATACATAATCCGAGAATCACGGCGTACAGTAACTTTCAGAGATTAGTTGTTTAAATAATGCCGTGGTGAACAGATGACCTACAATTTTTGTGTTTTTTGTGGTGTATTAAAAGGTTAAAACAGTGATAAAATGTATCTAAAAGTGAACAATTATTAGAAAATGTAGGCAAAAATTACATAGTGCTACTATTTCTTTTAATATCGAGTTTTTGTTATGTATAATTTTGGAGAGATTATTGCATCACAAGGCGGATTTGTGAACAGAACGTGAGTTATATTATCGAAAGGTAAAATATTGAAAAAATTTCTATAAAATCCTTATTTAAGGTGATGAATGAAATAAGTGTAAAAAAAAAATTGTGCTGGTGATTTAGTGTAAAATATAAGTATATTAACATATCTATGTATAAACGTACAGCCATCTCCCGATTTACACGGTAGATTGGTAGCAGAAAACCGTGTAAATCCGAAAATCGAAAATGCGATTTTTGTATGAAAAACCGTCTAAATCGAAAAAATACAATAATATTCTTAAATTATTGTTTGGGTTTTAATAATTCACTTTGTTGTTTTATTGTGATTGTTCTGTACATTGGTCTATTTTAAGTACTCTCGAATAAAACACACATTCGTAGGAAATTCTTCCATTTAGCGTCAATCTGCGTGACAACGACTATAATAATCGACACTTACTTATACACAATCAACTTCCCAACCACCTCATACTTTATCTTTCCATTAGCGCTAAATTTGAATTTTTGACTAATAGATAAAAAATTTGTAAGAATCAGCCAAAAATTCAAATTTATCCGCGATTTAGCGTTAATGGCGTAAGTATGAGGTGGTTGGGAAGTTGATTGTGTATAAGTAAGTGTCGATTATTATAGTCGTTGTCACGCAGATTGTCGCTAAATGGAAGAATTTTCTACGATTGTGGATTTAATTCGAGAGTACTGAAAATAGATCAATGTACGAAACAATCACAATAAAATCATTACAATAAAAATACAAAGTAAAATCTAAAAATTCGCAAACACGAAAAGTAAGTTGTGAGAACGGATTATAGCGAAAAATTTAGACAATATTCTAATGTAAATAATACCACGTCAGTCGTCGCGACCTGATTTTTTCAAACCAATAATCTCATCCGTTCCAAACAGATTGTGAATCTTACAAATTCTCTATCTATAAGTCAAAAATTCAAATTTAATAATTCATTTATTTTAAGATAAAATTTATTTAAAACATTAGAAATAACAAATAAAAACTTAATAATATAATTATTATTTTTTGTTTTTTCAAACCGTGGTAAAGCGAAATCGTGTAAAAAAGTATCGTGTAAATCGGGGGATGAGTACACACCTAAAACAATATCTGTCGTTACTTTTAATATTGTATATTATTTTAAATTAAGATGTATTGCCTTATTGGTGCCTAATTGCTAATTTTGAATTTTTATTTATATTTATGAAACGTCAACAAATTAGTGTAGATCTCAAGCACACTATGGATCAAGCGTCTCAATATTTAGGTAAATTTGGTGAACAGGGAAAGGAAAGAGGCACACGCGATTTATATGCTACTTCGGCACGGATCTTGAAGCCTTCCAACTTTTGGTAGAGGTTCCAAATAAAGATGCTGATCAGGCTACTTCAAATTCTAAAAACAATGTTTTAAAGCTTTGCTTTTGACAAAGGAATTAGAATGCCTATAGGATGATTTTATAAGTTAGTATTCAATTATCTTACAGCGTATAAATATAATTTTAAACTTAAAATCTCATTATATTTTGCAGAAGAACTTAAGCTGCCTTGAGGAAAGAAGTAGCAAAAACCGACCGAAGAATGAAACCACTCCTAATTTTACTGGTCCGAAATGGCTGCTTTCAAGTTTTTGCAACCAACAACATTAGAATAAAGAGAAGAGATTAAACTTAATTTTCTACGTATCTTTTTATGTTTTTATTTACGTGCAATTTTTTTTTGATATTTAATTCAATTATAATTTACAAATTTAAAAATGAACTCATTAACTAATTATTTTTTTTATTATTACAGTAGTGTAAGCTACCATATCAATGACAAATTTTTAGAAAACTTTTAATTATCTGACTATGGTCATGGTAGTTTGACTACCAAATATAAATTTTTAAGTAAAATTATAATTAGGCGATTTTGCAATTTTGTTCCTGCTAGTCTACTAGAAAGAAATATGGATATAAAAAATTGAATATGTATTTAAAAGTGAATTATGTTGTAAATAAAGAACTATACAGAATAAATTTGAAAACAATTTTTTACTTAACCCTCCTCCTAACCGTCCTCTAAAATCTGCATAATTGTATATATATATACGAGGGTATATCAAAAAGTCTTGCAATATCATATGAAAAAAAAGAGTGAGTGAGACAACAATATATTTTTCAAAACCATTTTTTGTCGCGATGAAACTTCTAGAAGAACATTTCGATGTAAATTTTACAGTTCGTTTGTTTTTGTCAATTTAGTAACACGTGTTTTGAATTTTTCTTAAAATGAATGAAATTGAATATCGCGCCGTTATTAAATTTTTCTGTAAAGATGACCGAAATGCAATTTATATATTCAACTATATATCAAAAGTTTACTGCGAATCTGCACCATCATATGCCACAGTAACAAGGTGGGTAAAATTATTCAAAAGTGGTCGGGCATCATTAGAAGACGACAACTGCTCGGGTCGGCCAGCTGATGCTATTAGCCATGAAAACGTAATTTTGGCCGAATCTATTGTATTGGAAGACCGGCGTATTTCTATTCCGCGGTTAGCGTGGAGACTTTCTCTTTCATACGGTACCACATATACTATATTACATGACCACCTTCACATGTCGAAAGTAAGTGCACGATGGGTTCCCCGTTTGTTGAATGCAGAACAAACAAAATGCGTGTTCAAACTTCAAAGGCGATTTTAGATATGTACAAAGAAGATCCGGAAAATTTCTTGGATAACATAATAACAGGCGATGAAACATGGCTTCATCACTGGGGTCCGGAATCCAAACAAGAATCGATGCAATGGATTAAACGTAGCGAACCACCACCAAAGAAATTCAAAACTCAACTGTCTGCTGGTAAGGTTTTGGCAACAATTTTTTGGGATGCTGAAGAAATTTTGATAATCGATTATATGCCACCGAAAACCACAATCACAGGCATATATTACGCAGCGGTTTTGCGAAAATTGAAAAAAGCGATCCGAGAAAAACGGCCAAGGAAAGTTAGAAAAAAAATCTTGCTTCTTCACGACAATGCACCAGTGCACAAGGCTAATGTTGCTCAAGCTGCATTAAAGGACTGCGGCTTCGTGGAAATTCCGCATCCACCGTACAGTTCAGACTTGGCACCCAGTGACTAATTTCTGTTACCCAATTTGAAAAAAAAAATTAGGGGCCGGAAATTTTCCAGTGACTATGAAGTACAGTCTGTTGTAAATGGATATTTTATGGAGCAAAAGAAATCTTTGTTTTTAGAGGGTTTAGGCAAGTTAATTGATCGATGTGACAAATGTATAAACCTTAAAGGAGATTATGTCGAAAAATAAAAATATTGCTGTCTCACTCACTCTTTTTTTTCATATGATATTGCAAGACTTTTTGATTTGCCCTCGTATATACATATATATATATATATATATATATATATATATATATATATATATATATATATATATATATATATATATATATATATATATATATATATATATAGATATATATATATATATATATATATAATAAATAATAAAAACTGAACATTAATTTAATTAAAGCCAACATGAATCAATGTATAAAATTAATTAATTTCGTTACTTTTCTAATAAAATCTTGATAAATTTATACGTTGTTCGAATTAAGTTGTTTAATAATTAAACAAAAATAAACATTATTTCAATAAATGAATTTACAAAAACTAACACAAAATATATATTAATTTAATAAAAAAGTTAGTTTAATTAAAATGCTTCAATCAATACATAGTATTAATAAATTTCATTGTTTTTTAATAAAATTTCTATAAATTCTTACATTGTTACGATTAATCTTTTTAATGATTCAGGAAAAAAATAATTTTATCAATGTAAAAATTTATAAATTATGTTTAGAAAAGTTATGAAATTAATAAATATTATACATTAATTTAACTAAAATAGATTGAATCAATGTACAGCATTAATTAATTTCTTTTGCAAATTCGTTAAATTAATACATGAATATAATTAAATGTTTTATTACAATTATTGATTGTTTCATTATTTAATTTTTTCTACTTTAATAAAAACGTACGTTAAGGGAATTAACAATTTATAAATTAATAAAGGCAATCAAAAGTTGAAAATTTGCTTTAATAATATTAATAAACACGTTCATAGGAACCATATTAATAACAAAATTTATTGTAACAATATTTTTTTTTACTGTATAAGTGTAGTTTTTTTTTCAGTGAACAAAATCAATTTTAAGAGATACAACAACAAACACACGCAATCAAAACTTAAGCAACAACAATAACAATATACCAGTTGTATTCGATTTTGGCGGTGATGACAACATACCTCCATCAACCATTCAAACACCACCATTACCTGAGAACCCAATAGATGATCAACGCACAAGTCCAATTGCAACCGAATACCCGAATGGACAACCAATTGTTTTTCGCCGTGATCATTATGAACTGCGTCCAAAACCACATCGATCTTAATTCAAATAACTATAAATTTTTTTTGTTAAAATTAAAACAGGAGGAACTGTAATATTTCAATTTTCATATCTAGTTTTGGAAAGCCTTAAAATTCAATATTTATAACCTTTATAATTTGTACATATGTATTGAAGTTATTTTATATACTTTGGGTTTCTATTTTGTTATATACTTCTGTACATACTCGTACAATATTGTTAAATAAAAGTTACATTTTATTTTTGAGTCTGCTCATCAATCGGACGTATTTTATATATTGTGCACCGTTAATAAATATTAACCAGATAATACTATCCGGTCCCGTATGTTATATAATTCTGAGATATAACAATTGCCACTGTAGTTCTTGTATTATGAGGTCGCAGAGCGAGACCCTTTTCCATGTTGCGCATTTCTTGCTAATACTTATACCGAATGACCAAAGTCCATTTGGTCACCAATAATTCTCCCTTTGCGATATTATCAAAGTATATTCCTGAGTTGGCTCATTCCTTGATTATCACCGATGATTGAGGTTGTGTGGCATACGATCCGCTTCCGATGGATGAGTATGTACCGAAAGTCAATATTAAAAGTTGACTAGTATGATTGGCAAGACTTCGGTTCTGTTTTGCGTGACGACTTAAGTGGTTAAGTGGTTTTCACAGTTACGACCCGGCTTAGTCCATCCCTGCCGGAATGTAACTGCAGAACTCGGCCTAATTTCCATCTGGTCGGGGGTAACAGTTCATCTCGTAATAAGACAATGTCCAACTACGACAGCATGTTCTGCACCACCCTCCATCGAGATAAGAAGTTTGAGTGCTTCTGTGAGTGCAATTTCAATTAAAAAATGCTCTGGTCTTAACACCTCTAGGGATTCTGGATCCTCAGTTAATGGTTAATGGGTCCCGCATAATCAACTCCAGTATATGTGAATGATCGAGCTACAGCGACTCAAGGAGCAGGCAGGTTTCCCATGGGGTGCTCCGAGATTTTAACCTTCAATCGATGGCATCGGAAGCAATGGTGCGTGTGGTGTTTAACTGCTTGAACCCCTCTGCTGATTCAGAACCATTTGCTAATATATGCCAAAGTCTGAGAATTACTCCCATGTAATGTTTGGGGATGGCCCCAACCCAGGACCAAGTCGGTAAAGTGACCTCCCTAGTCTTCCTCCTACCCGAATTACTCAGTCTCCGGGATTATCTTCTTAGTTCTGACCGAATATGTTTCCGTGATTTTATGTAACTGATGGTTTGAATCTCTGCGACCCGGTTTGCGACAAACGGTTTCCACGAGGACGAAGGTTTTTGAATCCACGCCAATGTGATCATGGAATAAGTCCATAAGGTTATGTTGGTGATATTCTAAAAATCTCATTTGAGAAAGCGACTCTTTTCTGGATGTTGAGCGGACTCGTTTTCAGCCAGTTGATGTAGTGTTCGAATGGTGGGGTACGTTGTGGCGGATGTTTGATAACTCTGATGTTCTCTCTGCATTCGTATTTTGCGATACATCAACTCAATATCCTCCGTGAACACTATCCGATGTAGTCTCCATCTCAGCAGTTTGGACCACAAGTCGTTTTTAGTAGAGGTCCAATATACATCACGTCATTTAGACTTAGGCCTGTATTTTTCAATACTGCATGCTGAGGTAGATATTAGTTCCGTCAGGTTAGGGTCCCAGTCCAATTTTTTCTCCAATAGTAAGAAACGTTGGATTGCTCGATGTCTAGAGTGTTCCAATAAGCCTAATTGATGTTCTAGTCTCAGCTGGGTGCCTGCGAGAAAATCTGTTCATATTTATGTTCGATCTCCGGCCTACCACTGATGATCAGAATTTTCTCTATTTCCCAGAATCTCTCCATATCTTTCTCATTTTTGTTACCAATATGGACTAAGGCTTTTTGTGGATCTCCGTTGATTGGAGTTGCTTCGGAGATTAGCCAACGAAGATCGATCGATCTTCGCCAGATCGATTGGGGCTGGAAGCTGATATTCCGGATCAGCCAAAATCAATTTACTCCACCGATCGTTCTGGCTTCGTGTTATTGGTTGCTCCGGTACATCCATTGTAATTTTGTGCAACACATACGCCTTTACCTTTAATTCGAATGTTAACGGGAAATGCGGTTTAAGGCACATTGGTAGCCGTATGATGGAATTTGCCGTGTTTATATAATTAGCCCCAATTCCTGATATATTTACCGTAGTTTGTTGCAGTGGTATACCAAGACATTGCAGCGTAGATTGAGCTGTTGAACCGTGATCAAAGAAACTTGTGATCC